>VZRJ01004513.1:573591-599379 GCA_013397565.1 Ptilonorhynchus violaceus
CAGGGCCCGGGAGCTGCTGAGTTTGGGGTGCGATGCCGGTGCGTCCCAGTGAGCTCCCGCGGCCTCCGTGTGCACCGCGATTAGAACATCCACCCATTACCGTCTGTGCCAGAAATACAATTTACACCCTCTGTCCGGAGGCCGCACACCGATGTCAGGGGAGTGCGTCCTCCCCTCGCTTGGGAGGGAAGGATTAAACGTGTGGAAGAAAAGGCTTCGAACTCCTGAATTTGACGCCCTTTGATCCTCTGTCACCCCAATCCCCTGGCCCCTGGTCCATTTGAAACCTGCCCACAGTGGGTTTCACTCTGTTTTACCTTGCTGCGGATAACGGGAAAAATGCCGTGGGCAGAGCCCTGCTCCGGGAATGCTCCATCATCCAGGAGCTCCTGGCTTGTCCCTGGTCTGGTGCACCGTGCCTGGGGGAGCTACCAGTGTCACCTGAGGCTGGGGAAACTTTTCCGCACGTTTTCCTTCCAGGAGTGAGTGAGCTGGAGCACTGTGGGCAGAGGTGGGAAGGTCTCTGTCCAGGAAACTCCACTGATTCTGTAGTGGCAGGCACTGGGTTCATCTCCCAGGGAGCTGGAAGGAAAGAGCTGTTCTTGTAGGAAGGGAGGCAGTTGCTCCGGAAAATTATTCAGTGGAATGAAGAAGAGGAAACAAAACCAAAAGTGGCCTCTGAGGAATGGTGGTTTCAGATTCCCATTGATGGCCCAAGGGATTCTGTGAAATTGAGGCCTGAGGAGCAGCTCCCTGGGCAGGTCCTGCTGAGCAGGAAAGGAGGAGCTGCTGAAGAAGCACTTCGGGCTCACAGAGCACTGGGATTGCTCAGCCTGTGAGGCTGGGACAGGCCTGTGTGGCCACATCATTCCTGCCCCCTGGGCAAGTGAAATGTGGTGTTTGAAATGGTAAAAATTTCCAGACGTAAAACCCTGGCTGAAGGCACAGGTGTCTGCTGGTAGTGACCTCCAGCTCCTTCCTTCCTTCCTGAAGCTGTGCCATGCACTGCTTTCATGAGGTGCTTTCACAATGTTTACTTTTTGTGTTCTTTTTGGGATGTAGCTCCTTTTCCTTGCTAAAATGGACCCATGTGGGCAGGAGCTGATTCCCTGGGGTTGCTCTGGAGGAGCTGGCCCTGCACTCCCCAATTTCTTTGCAGTTCTGTGCATTAACCTCTTCCCTACCCTGGCCCTTCCTGTTTCACTTCGGTAGCTCAGTTGCTCTCGTGGAAATCAGAGCAATAATCACTGCATTGGAGAGCGGAGTTGGAGCCTCAGCAGGTGTCAGATGTTTGTGAAACGTCCCAGGTCAGGTGAGCTCCGCACAGGACATGCTGATTTGGTGCAGCCTTCGGAATGTGTCTGCGCTCAGTTCCGTAAAAATCAGCAAAAATAAGGGAAAACCTTTTCAGAATCCTTACGGTAAGTCAGCAATGAGGATTCCATGTTCTGTGCTTCCATTTAGGAATTACAGTACGACAGAATGTGGATACTTTGCTCAAGACTCACCTTTGTCCAAATGTGCGATTCTGTCCTCCGTGGGTTAATGAAACCAGCAAGTTAGAAAACAAGCAAAAGGGGAGATCTGCATTTCAGAATGGCTGTAACTAACGCCCTGAAGCAGCTGCAGACATGCCAGAGGGCTCCCAGAGTGTCCAGGGAACAGGAATGAAGTGTGGTCACAGGATAATTATTGTCTGCTGCTGCCTCATGGATTGTTGGGGTCCTGGTGGAAAGCATTGATGTAACTGTGTTAATTTTATCCATTGGTGCATCAGTGCAGAGCAGCTGATGAACAGGACTGGGCCACCCCCAAAAACTCACTTGTTTCTTCATTAATTTTAAATGTTTCTCACCCATAGGAACAGTTTTTCCCTGATCCCAACTGCTCTATGAGTTTGGGTTCCTGGAGCTCTGCCAGGGAGAATTTCCTTGTCATCTTCCTGGCAGCTCTGGGTTCTGGCTCCTGTGCATGTTCCAGGCTGGATCTTTCTCCTCCTTCGGCACTGGAGCATGTGGAAGCCTCTTAAAAAGAAATACCTCCAGTTGTTGGGAAAATACTGTTAGGAGATTGCAGAGCCCCTGCTGCAGACTTGGGATGTGTTGGTGTTTCTGTGGGGAATCGTCATTTCCCACAGCAAAGTGATGAGCATGGAGAGGCCCACATGGAGTCCCAGAGGTTCCAGGCCTGGCCAGGCTGTGGGTCACTGATCAGGTCTGCAGGTGTTACCTGGAGGTTGTCAGGTGTTGGTGAGCACCAAGAGGCTTTTCCAGTGCATGAAGTGAGGTGCACCTCCATGAGGCTTCTCCAGAATAGACATTGTTTCTCACCAGCTCTCAGGGCAGCATTGGCAGGAGGGGGCGAGTCATCTGAGGGGCACCAGGTCGTTCTGGGATAACCTGGAGAAGGCTCTACTATTCCTCTTCTGCCTGTAAATGGGCACTTGAGTTTCCCAGGTGATAACCAGCTCATTTTACTCATCTGGAATAATTTTATAATCTTACAATCATACCAGAAGCAGCAGAAGGTATTTATGTAGTTGTTTGCTTCCCCGTACATCTGCAGAGTATTTGAATATCTAACTTAGGCAGTTGCTTTATCCAATAGGAAAAGGTGATCTGTACCTACACTTTCAGCCTATTTCCGTAACAAGAAATGTGCTTTTTTAGGGTGAATCATGATGTAGATGTAGTTGTTTTCCCATGGAATTCTTTCAGCTGGCTGGCTTCCTTCATTCAAAAGGAATTGCTTCCTTCAAAAAAGCAGTCTCAGGCTGATTCTAGACCCTTCCATGGGTTTTCACGAAAGTTATGCTGTGGCCCTGCCAGGCGTGATGGGGCCATTGCTGGGAATTAGGTTAATTCCGAGCTCCGGGAATTACATAACGGCACAATTAAAGTTGGGGCTCGGCTGCTGTTCTCGCTCGTGGCTGTAGGGAAGCTTTGGGTCAGTTCTTGGGTTTCTTGTGGCATATTTTGGTTCTTGTAGCTCTTCTGGTCTTCCATGAGTTTGCCCTCGGGTATGGGGAAAGTTTTGGGGTTTTGAGCACCTTCTGGGTTCGGGTTCTTGGACAGGCTCAAGGCAGCCCTTTGTTACGTTTCCATGGGTGAGTCCTTTGCCCATCCATGTAGATATTTGCATGTCCAGAGTCAGATTTCCTGGGCTGGGGGCTGCGTTGAATCGCTGCCGCGGTGTCTGTGCTGCTGCGCAGAGCGAACCAGCCGGGAGCGCGTTGGGGGGAGCTGATGTGCCGGGAAACTGCTGCGCTCTGCCCTCGGCGGGTCAGCGCTGCCCAGCTGGGCATCACAGTGTGTTACACGGGAGTGTGTCCTGGGACACTGCCCTGGAGAGCCTGTCCCAGTGCCCAGCCACCCTCTGGGGGAAGAACCTTTCCCTAATGTCCAACCTAACCCTCCCTGACCCAGCTCCAGCCATTCCCTCGGGTCACTGGTCACCAGAGAGAAGAGCTCAGCGCCTGCTCCTCTGCTGCTGCTCATGAGGAAGTTGTAAATATATATTCCTTTCTCTATAAATCCTCACTCAGTGTCAAAACTCACCTGAGGAAGGGTCTCTAAAGTGCACCCCGTGTATCTCTGTGGCACACTAAGTGTTTTGTTTCTCTTCCAAGTCCTGGAAGATGAGAGGGGAGAGTATTGTATGTCCAGTGGCAAACATGATGGCTAATTTTAAGCTCTAGATATCTGCCTGCTGTAAACTGAATTGAGATCACCCAACTTATTTTACCCTAGCAGCTGAGTCACATCTGACAGCTGAGAATCTGGGCGGGATTTCACCCCCAAAAATGCCCAATAAAGGCACCACATCCTATTAAAGAAAAAGCCTCTGCAATAACTGCGCGGAAAAGGCAGGTGTGTTCCTTTTGCCAGAGCGTAACAGGAAAGATTGCTTGGCCAGGACAGGATTTTGGAGCCTTCCTTAAATCCTGGCTATCTTAGGGTTTTGTCACCATTTTGTAACGGAGGCAGGCGGTGAAGTGGGAGTGAGGGTCAGGAGAGCTCAGAGAGAGTGACTCTGCCACCTGCTTAGGTGTTGGATTTCTGTCACTGGTGGTATTGCCGTGGCACATACCTGCCCAGGAGCTGTGCCAGCACACCTGGACCAGGAGCTGCTGGGTTTCAGATCCCCAAAGGTTCCCATGACAGAAAATCAGGTGACTGCGAGATGGGTCTGCGGGAGTCTCATTGGGAGCTGGAGTGGGAGGGTGGAAGCCACGATCGGCACTCGAGCGGGGGCAGCGCGTGGAAGCTCTGAGGAGGAGGCAGGAGTTGTTAGGCAAGCGTGGGATTGTGTCACTGTGCGCGGGATGGCTTCTCCGCGAGCTGCTGTGCTGGGAACGAGCAGGGGCTGAGCTTTTGCAAGGCACAGGGAGGTGAAGAAGCCTTGTGCTGGTTCCTCTCTCACCAGGCAGGCAGCAAGCTCCATCCTTGGAGCCTGAGTGTGCGAGGGAGCGTCGGCGCATGCAGCTGCTGCTTGTCTTCACTGGTCTCAAGCTGTGCCAGGAGAGGTTCAGGTTGGACATCGGGTGGAATTTCTTCACAGAAAGAGTTGTCAGGCATTGCCCCAGGGAGGTGGTGGAGTCCCCATCCCTGGAAGTGTTCAGGGAATGACTGGACATGGCACTCTGTGTACTGGTCTGGTTGACAAGGCGGTGACTGGTCACAGGTAGGACTCAATGGTCTTGGAGGTTTTTTCCAACCCAAGTGATTCTGTGGTGACAGGGACCAAAGCACTTCAGATATTAGGGATGCTGAGAAATACAAAAGAGAAAAAAAGAATTGTCTTGCTTGCAAGGAAAGTCACTCCCACCAGCCCCTCTTGTGCCTGTGGTGCATGTGAGCAATGAAAGACAAGCTTCTTCCCCAGCTCCTTGGTGCAGCTCTTTGCCGTTTCTGCGTCCAGCACGGAGCAGCCCTGCGAAGACACCAACCCTGTCACAAAGCCACCCATTGAGCCGGGGGCATATTTTTAGCAAAGCATGATTCTTCTTCAGTGTCAAAAGTAGCAAGTGGGGAGCGCAGGCCCCAGCAGCGCGGGAGGCAGAATGAGCTCATTCAGGCCGCAGCATCTGTTGGGGTGAAACAATCCCCAGTGAGATCAGGGGCTGCAGTTCTCCTTGTTGGAGCTGGAGCCATGGTAAACAAAGGCTGTGTGCTCCTATGTCAGCGGGGCACAACAGGGCAGAGCTGCTTCTGTCCTGGCGCTGGAGCTCAAGCCCAGCCTGACAGCTCCAGCAGGTCCTTTGCCTTTGTGCTGTGTGGGTGATTTGCTTTCACAATTTTCTCCATTGAGCTTTACACCATGTGAGCAGCAGAAATACCTGTGCTCTCCTTTCTGCCGGTGTCACCCAAGGCACTGTGATTTGTTGATACATTAATCTGTATTAAAATGCTTGAAAACAGACCAATAAAAAAGAGTAGAAAACAGTAATCCTTGTGTGGGGGTGTTTCTCTGGCATCTCAAAGTACCGGTGCTTTCTGAAAATTGTTTTTGCCAGGGATCTGTTTTCTTTCTCCCGTTTTCCCAGCTCTTCCCAGCAGTTAGTGGCAGATGGGATGCTCTGGCACCCAGCCTTTAGCTGTGTCCATTAGACAGTAATTCCTCATGACAGGACAGGTAAAATTGCTAAAAGACTTGTGACTCAGGGCCTGCTGTGCTGGACAGGTTGCAGTGGTGGCTCAGAAGAGTTCTGCTATTAAGACTGTTCACCCGTTTCTTTAGACTGTACAACAGAGACCTTTTGAGGGAAGGAACCGCCATAGGATCTGTGATTTTCTTCTCCATTTATGATTACAGAAGCAAGAGAACAGTGAAACTTTACTGCCTGGGTTCCAAAAGTATAGAATTGCTGAGTAGTTTTTCCACTGTATTTAGATATTTGATCTGTAATATTCAAAAGAAGCGGTTGTGTTTGCAAACATTTTAATCATGCAGAGTTTGCATCCTGATGCTTTTGATGCAGATTCATCCCACAGGCACATCCTTGGTGTAGATCAGCATAGCTGGGAAGATGCAGAGCTCCTGGGGCTCTGATGGGTGCTGGCTCCTGAGGAAAAGCCAGGCTGCAGCACCTGCCTCAGGTGTGATGCTGGAAGGGCTGGGGGGGACAGGGATGGCAGTTTCCCATCTCCGATGGGAGAGTTCATCATTTGCTGGAGCACGAGTGGGAGGAGCTGACCTGGGAGCCTGGAAAAAGGCCCTTGGGGGGCAGTGGGTGCATGTGCTGCCCCATTGCTGTGCTGCAGTTCTTATCCATCTCATCCCAGAGTTTAACTCCTGCAGGGCTGTTGGTGGGCTCAGCCGGGGTGTAGCCCACAGCAAAAGTTAAAACTGAAAGTGAAGAGCACACTTCCCAGTGTCCATTGTTCTGCCAGCTGGGAAATCTGCAATGGCTCGGTGAAAACAACCCCTGCATGAGGCAGTTGTGTGGGAACGGCCAATGGCAGTCTGAGCGAGGCTGAAAACATGGGAACTTGTTCCAACACAATTCCCTTTGTTCTCTCCCAGGCTGGCCTGCTGAGCACTGCTCTCAGTCGCTGCTCCATCACCATGATGTGCTCTCCCTCTCAGCCTGTGCAGCTGAAAGGCTGAAGGGAGATGAGGGAAGAGAAAGGGCTTGGTTTCCCTCAGGGGAAGCTTTGCTTTTGAGAATTTAAGGGAAGCTGCTTTAAACCATATGTTGTGTGTTTTTAAATGTCCCAAGCTGTCTCTGCAAACGCTTGCTCTTGAGTGTGAGAACTATTTCTAGACCTGTTGCCAAGGCAGTGCCAGGGCTTCTGTTGAAGGCTTGTACCCATATTTCTCTTTGATTTAGCTATCTTTTGAATGTGGAAATTGTTCTTGGCCCTGGTTTGTAAGTATGTGGGACTCCTGAAAGAGCCAGTACTATCTCTTGTGCTCTGAGGTGCATCTCCTCGCAGGAGGGGGCTGTTGGATGAACCTTGTTCCAGGGAGTTCTGGTGGACTCTCTGAGGGGACTCAAAAGTGGCTTTAGGCTGCTATTGCATCCCTGTAAAATTTGGCCACGAAATATCCCTGAGTATCCTGGGTGAAGTGCTGGAGTATCTGCGAGCCAGCAGGAAATGGGCTGTGCTGCTTTCTCTTGGGCAGTGTGTGCTGAGGAGATCTCACAACACCTAGCTACAAGCATTTGGAGTATTGAATAGTTACACTGAGGTTGCTTGGGGATCAAATGCTTGTCATGGTCAAAACCTGTCTAGTGCTCAATTTCTCTGAAAATGTGGTGTTTTGCTTCCTTTCAGAGAAGCAGAAGCTTTCAAGGAGCAAGGAAACGCGTACTATGCCAAGAAAGATTACAACGAAGCGTACAACTACTACACAAAAGCCATAGGTGAGAACAGCTGATGATAATATCAATCTTTGCTGAGTACCATGTCTAAAAATCAGAGCTGGTTGCTGATTTCAAACACACCAGTGGGGTTTCTTACAGCACATGCTGAATGAAAACTTCTTGCCTGCTTTAATTACCTTGGGAAATGTCACCAGATCGATAATGCCAGTCAGGGCCAATTTTCTTAAGTGCCACAAGTTGTGTAGCTGCTGCATTGCACTGATAGTGAGTCTTGCATCGTCTCCAGATACATGTCCCAATAATGCCAGTTATTATGGGAACAGAGCTGCCACGCTCATGATGTTGGGGAGGTTCCGAGAAGCACTGGAGGATGCTCAGCAGTCGGTCAGGTTGGACGACAGCTTTGTACGGGTACGTGGAGAACTTGAGGCTCCTCATTCAGTACCTTGTCTGCACCTGTTACAGCTCTTGCAACTCCCTCTTACCTGTGTTCCTAGGGCCATCTCCGGGAAGGGAAGTGCCACCTTTCCCTAGGGAATGCCATGGCTGCCAGCCGCTGCTTTCAACGAGTTTTAGAATTGGATCATAAGAATACCCAGGCACAGCAGGAGGTAAGAGAATCTTCAGATTTGACTGTTCCCAGTAGATGCTGAGGAGGCTGAGCTGGTCTTTACTCCAACTCCCCAAAGGAGAAATGGAGAGTGGTGTAAGGCAGCTGCCACTGTTGTATCTCTTTCACAGGGTACATTTTCCTAGGCTCCCAGTTTGGTCACTTGATTTCAAACTGATTTTAATGCTCGCAAAAGTATTCATGTCATTTGCATTATTAGTCCATGGTCTGCAGTAGTTTTGGCTCTGACGTTCAGGAATTGACTGCTCAAATGCTGCTTGGTGGCATTTCAGAGCAGAGACTGTCCTGCAGCACTTGTGTGTTCTGTCTTTCAGCTGAAGAATGCCACAACTGTGCTTGAGTATGAAAAAATAGCTGAAGTGGATTTTGAGAAACGGGATTTCAGGAAGGTGAGATTAACTTGTTTGCTGTGGTCTTACATAAGAACTGGTGTGTTTGGCATAGCCGGTGCAGGCGTGTGGCTGATTTCCTTGCTGGGTGCTTGGGAGGTGCTGTGCCACATCTGTTGGAGCAGGGCTGACTGGTGAACTGTGTTGGCTCTGAAAGTGGCAGAGCTCATGCTCCCTGAGCACTGACTGAATGACAAGTGAGGAGGTGACTGGCTCAGGCCAGCCCTCTGTCACTGTTTGTTTTGCAGGGTGAGTGGAGTCATGAATGAGCTGTTTGAGACAGATTTTGTCTGCAGCAGCATTTGATCACACTTTGCTCCTGAAATACATGTCCAGAATTCTTCTTTCTCAACTCTTTAAAAGAGAGAAAACAGGCAGGCTGCGTGCCACCGTGGGTCACAGAAGGAGGAATGCAGATCTGCATGGGGCATTCTCCATACTGCTTCCAAATCTTTCTTTCCATTGGCTGTAAGAGGATGCAGCTGGTACTGACCTGATAGAACAAGAAATGACAGCATGAAACCTGAAAGGCACCAACCACTTCTCATGCAACTGTTTCTGTGCAGTAAGGCTCAGATTTATCCCAGAAAGGAGAATGTCTGGTACATTGAGCTTGTTGTTCAGGTCACTCTTAGGCGAAGCTCAAGATTTTGTAAGGGTAAATCCCAGTTTTGTATCACCTGTTTCTGAGGAGCAAATGGGATGTGTGGCTAATCTGAATTTCCTGTGTGGGAATTGCCCTGTCTGTATTGCACGTCCTGGGCGTCTGCATCTGTCCCTCACTTCCCCAGTCCCACTTCACTGGGCAGGCTCGCATGAAACGTGATCTTTGTTTCTGGAGAGCTGCTCCTGCCTCACCCAGGAGCCCTTGGCTCTGGAGCACAGTGCTTCCCACAGCAGGGCCTCGTGATGTCACGGGCTGGGGAGCAGATGAACCTTGGGGAACAATGCCCCGTTCTTGCGCAGATGTCCCTGCCAGAGAGCAGGGATGGAAAAGACCCATTAGCTAACTCTGCCCATGGCTGTCAGGCCAGTGGAGGATCAGCCCCTGCACTGTACTTTTTTGTGTTTTGTCCAGTCCAAACTGTCTCAATCTATTGAATTTCTGTCCCTCCCACGTGTCTTTATACTGCAGGAAACAGGGGCAGGATTGTCCTCCTTGGCCGTTTCTTTAGGGCTTACAGTTTAGAAGAGTTAAAGGGATGGACCTTCTACAGGTGTCCCTTGAGTCTTGTGTAGTGCTCTGTCACAGTAACGCAGCAGATGCCTCAGACCTTGGCACACAAAGCCCTTTGAAAGGCAAAACCTGCACATGAGGAAAATTTTCAATGAAATGTGTCTCCAGCAGCAATGGAGGTGGGTGTCTGCACGCTCGCCTTCCTGGTCAAACACAAATCTCAAGTGTGGGGCAGCTGTTCAGACTAGGCCCTTGGCTCTTTGCTGGGCTCACGCCTTTGGTTTTTCCCACCCCAGGTTGTGTTTTGCATGGATCGTGCATTGGAGTTTGCTCCCGCCTGTCACCGGTTCAAAATCCTCAAGGCCGAGTGTTTGGCGCTGCTGGGCCGGTATCCTGAGGCACAGTCTGTGGCCAGGTGAGTGTCTGAGGGCTGGGGCTGAGGAACACTTGCTGGGGTGTCCTGGCTGCTGCCTGTGCTCCACACCTGGAATAAGTGAGGGAATAGAAAATACAAATAGTCCTTAATGCATATTGTGATGAGGAAAGAGTGTGTGAATCTATCCCTGTTAATCTTCCTGGGAAGCTGCGTCCGAACCGCATTCGTAACCAGCCATCCTGCTTGAGCAGGCTTCTGTGCTTTTGGCTTGTCTGTGCACAGACTTGCTAAAATAACTGGATACCTCAGTGGAGGAAGGTGCTCATGGAGATCAGAAGGAAATGGGACTAGGGAAGATGTCCGTTGCTGTGTGTTGCAGTGACATCCTACGGATGGACTCGACGAATGCCGACGCGCTGTACGTGCGTGGGCTGTGCCTGTACTATGAGGACTGCATCGAGAAGGCCGTGCAGTTCTTTGTGCAGGCCCTCAGGATGGCCCCAGACCACGAGAAGGCCTGTCTTGCCTGCCGGGTAAGTGGTGGAGATGGGACTGCAAAATGACCAGGATCTG
Source organism: Ptilonorhynchus violaceus (assembly GCA_013397565.1). NCBI lineage: Eukaryota > Metazoa > Chordata > Aves > Passeriformes > Ptilonorhynchidae > Ptilonorhynchus > Ptilonorhynchus violaceus. The sequence goes on from VZRJ01004513.1 coordinate 584,068, forward strand.
GGGTTTTTTAAACCAAACACCTAATTTGGTTCTGCTGAATCAATCCCTTCGCTCTCCCTCAGCATTGCCATTCCCAGATCTCCAGAAGCAGGCAGTGTTTCCAACCCTTCCCAACGACAACCAGCTGCTGCCTCAGATAAAACCAAGCTCCCAGAAGCTGTTTCTCAGCAGACTGTGATATTTTGAAGCTGCCTCCCCTTCACTCTTCTTTGTTCCCTGGTCATATACAGGAGCAGTAAAACCAGAGACATGGGTTCTAAAGGAACTCCTGACTTTCAGATCCAGTATCCATGCCAACAACCTGATTTTTCATTTAACACTGTTCCTTCGTATTGCTCCTTCCCTGGTGTGGTTCTTCGACCGATTTTTAAATCTGTTCATATGTGTAAAACTCTGAAAAAGTGAGGTCCCAGTCCTTTTATTTTAATCCATAAATTTACTGCATTATCATGTTCTCATCTTAAAAATTAGGCAACCTTTTTCCTATGGAGAATGCCTGGAACTGGCACTAGCTGTTCCTTGGTGCTTCTCCTGGGGGAAAGGCAAAGTGCTTCCGGATCATTTCAGCTCATGGAGCAAGGCTGTGACTTGTATCCTGCAACAATGTCTGAAAGCAAATTAGAACTGTTAGGTCTGACGGCCCTTGTCCAGCAGAACAAGGTGCTTGGTCCCCCTGAACCCTGACCTCATGTCCTTACCCAGGTGTGTTTCCTTCCAGAATGCCAAAGCACTTAAAGCGAAGAAGGAAGACGGGAATAAAGCATTCAAGAAAGGCAACTACAAACTAGCGTATGAACTGTACACAGAGGCACTAGGAATAGACCCAAATAATATCAAAACAAATGCCAAACTCTACTGCAACAGGGGGACGGTTAATTCAAAGGTAAGGGACGGTCACCTGGCAGGTGTCTGTCACCATATCCCTCACCACGGCGGTGATAAACTGCAGATCAGTTATTCTGGAAGGCACAGGCTCCCCTGGCTGCTGGGCAGCTGCATCTCTGGGGCCATGGGCAGCATGTCAGGATTTTGTGCTTGCACAACACTTGGATCAGTTCCCAACAGCCAGCAGTCGACTCCTGCAGAAAGAAAACTCAAATACTTGGGCTGCACAGAGTGGGAGGGAGAGGAGGGACATGCTTTAGCCTTATCTTAGTCAGCAAAAGATACTCCTGTCTCTGTTTGTGTCCTTCCCAGGAATGAGCAGATTTATTTTCTTACTCTTGTAAATCATGTCTTGCTTTGGGTTTTGATCTAAAAAAGAAATGACCTAATTTAAAGCCCCTGGACACTTCTTCCAGCTTTGCTGTTGAATTTTAGTCCTGCACTATCCAGAGAAACAGCCAGTCATGTGACAGTGCTCCCAATTCCCACTCTCTGTCCTTCGGGCATGTTTCTTCCTCAGCTGTCCCAATGTTGACACTGCTCCCCAAGACACCCCCACATGGTCAAGAGACACAGGCTGTTCCCACAACCTGGGAAGTGGGATGAGCTGGAGGCCACGTAATGGATGTCTTACATGGCTGCTTGTGTCTGGAAACAAACAACGCTTTTTCTAAAAAATATTTCTTTTAAATATTTTTAGGTTTATCTTCCTGTCCAGGAATTAGTTTGGACACAGAATTGGGATTGTTTTCGGGAAGACCCTTGGTCTTGAGTGCATTTCTTACACAGAAGCACGACAGAGCTCTGCCATGTCGCTGGCCGAGCTTCTGATTTTTTCCCCGAGAACAAAAGCTCAGTGTTTTGGGGGAATTGGGAAAAAATTCCTAGACAGAGACACAGAAAACAGTGAGATTTTCCCAGGTTCTTCACACCTTTCATGTGCCTGAGATCATGATGCAGAATTTGTTCTCTGTTTGGGATTCACTCACTCGTCTCTGACCTTGTAGCTTAGGAAACTTGAAGAAGCAATCGACGACTGCACGAACGCGGTGAAGCTGGACGACACGTACATCAAAGCCTACCTGAGGAGGGCACAGTGGTGAGTACACCTTGACATCGGGCACCTGAGCAAGTGTGTGGGCAGGAGCATCCTCCTGGCAGCTCTGAGGGATGGGATCACAAATCTGGAGCTTAACTGCAGGGAAGGGGAGGGTTCTGAATTTATTCCTCTTTCTTATGCTGCTGAGGAGATGGGGGAAGCTCTGTATGGTCTCTCCTGCCTGCCTGGATCTGGCACTGCCTCTTGATGGTGTATTTATAGAATCATAGAACCATTTGGGTTGAAATAAAACCTCCAAGATAATTGGCTCCAACCTGTGACTGATCACCATCTTGTCAACTATGACAAGACCGGAGCACTGAGTGCCACATCCAGTCATTCCTTGAACATGTCCCAGAATGGTGAGTCCGCCACCTCCCTGGGCAACCAGTTTCAATGCCTGACCACCCTTTCAGTGAAGAAATTCTTCCTGATATCCAACATGAACCAGATTTAAGGAGGATTCGTTCTATAACTTGACCTACTGTGTTTATAGATGAACATAAGAAGTTCTGTCTCAGAGAGGCCCTCTCTCTCCATGTCTGCAATTGCAAATTTACAGTGGTTGGAAAAGAGATTGAAGACGACCTCCAAAGTCAGTCTTTTCCAACCTTCCATCTCTGTAATTGCTAAGTTACAGTGAGTAGTTAATGTGTGAGTAAGGCTGAGGGGCTGACAGACAGGCACATGTCCCTCGAAGGTGCCAGGGTTGTCACTCCTGACCAGCACTGCCAGTGTGAAGCTCTGTGCCAGCTCTGACCCTGCACCAGCTTCCTGGAGCTTGAGTTGGCTGTGATCTATTCCTGCAGCTGCATAACGGAATTGTCAGGTTGTTAAAGCAGAATTTGTGCTGCCAAAGGAGGTTGCAGTCTCCCCTTGGAGCCCAGAGTGCAGTTTCCTGTGCCAGGGTTTCCCACAAGTGACGGGGCTCCCAGCAGCAGCCCCATGTGGGCTCCTCTGAGGTCTGATCTGCTGCAGTCCAGAGCACTTCTCTTCCTTAATCTACATCCACCCAGACAGCCTATACTGAACCCCTTTTGATGTTCCTGTGAAGGACACCTTGGCCACCAGTGTTTCTTTCCACAGTTACATGGACACAGAGCAATATGAAGATGCTGTAAGAGACTATGAGAAGGTTTATCAGACAGAGAAAACGAAAGGTGAGCACAAGGGCACTCTGTGCACAAGTTTCCTTTAACTGCCAGTTCTTTCGTTGTTCCTTTTTTTCCCCACAATATGCTCTGATTTGCGGCCTTATACCCCAGCAGGACAATAAAGAGAAGCCCTCAGAAGCACTGGAAATGCCTGTCTCAGGTCTGGTTTCTCTCCCAGCATTGAATGCTGAGATGATAATTCAGCTTGTGGCTGAGGCAGTGCACTGGGTTCAGAATGTCTGGTTTTGGTTCTTGTTTTGACTGTCCCCTTGCTTTTTGAGCAGCCTGAAGTGGAAGGGACAGAGTAACCCCTCCCCTCTGGTGTTGTGATCCTTTCCAGAACACAAGCAGCTCCTAAAGAATGCACAGGTGGAACTGAAAAAAAGTAAACGGAAAGACTACTACAAAATCCTGGGGGTGGACAAAAATGCCTCTGAAGATGAAATCAAGAAGGCTTACAGGAAACGGGCACTAATGCACCATCCAGGTACCTACAGCAGGCCTTATGTGCCCTGTGCAGCCATCACTGAGGCAGAAATGCATATGGAAGAGGGAATTTCTGGACAAATAGCAGCTCTGACCTCACAAATCTAGAGTGTGTTCTGGGGCATGGGCTTGGAAATGTTTAATGTTTTCCATTTGCACTAGAAATTAAAAGCTTTTTCCTGCTTGTTTGTGTATCCCCAGACCGACACAGTGGAGCAAGTGCAGAAGTACAGAAGGAAGAAGAGAAGAAATTTAAGGAGGTTGGTGAAGCCTTTACCATCTTGTCAGATCCCAAGAAGAAGGCCCGCTATGACAGTGGGCAGGATTTGGAAGAGGATGGATTGAACATGGGAGGTCAGTGTTCTTTACAATACTCAGCTGTGGCAGCCTCTAACAAGATCAGACCCTTTAGAGTCTGCCTTATCCCCTAAAGCAAGCCTCCCATTGGGAATAATTCCATGAATTGACTTGGTTTGGTCCTTGAAAGTGTTGGGGTGGCAGGGCTGCACTGGGTGTTTCTAGTTGGGAACAGGCTGGGATACCAGTAGGTGTTTTCCTTGGCTGAGCTAGTGGGCAGTAGCTGCCATTAGGCAGAAATCTGTCACAGGATCTGTAAAATAGTGTAGTTGTGGGTCCCTAAACACTGCTTATCCAGATCCTTAGACTGCCCCATGGCAGATTCTCTCTGTGACAGCTGCTTTTACCTTTTTTCTGTTTGTGGCCGCTCTGCGGCCCCGTGCGCTCAGAGCCAGCCCTGTGTCCCCTGCTCGGCCATTCTGAGGCACTCTCTGGACCCTTAGTGAGCTGACAGCTCCTGAACTGTGGGAATGTAATGGCTGTTTCACTGCAGCTCATAAACTCCTTCTCTTCCCTGCAGACTTTGATGCAAATAACATCTTCAAGGCCTTCTTCGGCGGGCCGGGGGGCTTCAGCTTCGAAGGTAGGTGAGGTGCTCTCCTCCCAGCCTTGGAATCGTAAGTACATGGATCCCCTGGCAGGGCAGCTGGGGCTTCCAGTGGATGTGCTGCTTCAGGAGAGCATTTGGCTGTTCCACATAACAGTATCTAAGAGCTTTTTCAAAGTTCTGACTGCACAGTGTCAGCTGGTGGCTGGTTCTGATTCTTTTGGGTTCAAAAGCCACAAACTGTGGGGTTCCCTGTTCTGGAGCTGTGTATGGGCTTGGCCATCCATGTGCTGCTTAGGATTGCTCTAAACTGATTTGTGTTTGGATTTGGAAAGCCCTGATCACCTTCCATTTTCTTTTTCAGCTTCTGGGCCTGGAAATTTCTTTTTCCAGTTTGGCTAAGAAGCAAACAAACACAAATCAAACCACACATACCTGATCTGCTTCTTTTAACCTCGAGTACGGACAGCCCCAGACTCCTCCTCCATCACGTCTCTTTGTCCTTAGAGCAGTTTCATTTCTGGGTTGGAGCCTCTGTTTGTGTGTTGTGTGTGTGAAGAGGAAACCAGCTCGGGAGGGGAAGGCTTGTGAATTTTGTTTTACTGTTAACTTTATTAAAAAAAAATAAAAATAAAGCTTTGAATCTTTTGGTCCCTCCATGCTGGCCCGTGCTTTCAGCTGCTCTTGCCCCTCAGCACAGAGGATTTCCTGGAATCTTCCCGGAATCCCCACATGTGAGAGGGTGAAGGAATTCCTGGTTTGTTTTGGTTGCTTCCAAAGCAGCATGTCCAGGGTTTGGAGTAACTTGTAAGTTATCTTAATCTTTTGGAAATACTGCCAAGGCTCAATCCAGTTTCCTGCAATCCTATTTCACCTGCCAGCCTGGCTTCTTGGCTCTTTTTATTTCTTTTTTTTTTCCCATGGTTCTCCCAGCAAGGCCCACTTGGGCATTAACTTTCGTGATAACATGTGAGCTTACAATTCTGTATCAGAGAAATGCTGCTTAGAGTTTAAAGAGCAGCTTACGTGAGAATTCCCTGTGATGCAGCTGGAATTAAGGGCTTTGTGTTCCCGAGATTGTCCTGTTTAAGGGAATATTGAATTTGCTCTGGGCTGAATTCCTTCACTGTACTTTTTTTAATTAATCCACTTGAATATTTTATATTTGTGCTAAACTTGATTTTGTTGAGCTTGATGTGTGATTTCCTGTTACTGATCCATGACGTGGGTGAGTCTTTCAATGCCAAGTGAATTCCTGGCAGGGATCGTGGGTGGTTCGGGATGTGCAGCGCCGAGCTCCTGGTGTGCAGCAGTGGTGTGGTTAGTTAACCTGGTTGAGTGGTTTTCCCCTGGCAGTGATTTACTCCTCCAAAGCAGCAAGAAAATGCGAAGTCCAGCTCTGAACTGACAGTCTGTACTTGTTTCTCTCACGCAGTGTCAGGATGGGAGCTGGCGGGGGGTGGATGAGCTTCCAGCCTGGAGCTATGTCCCATTGGGTTTGGTGTGGGGCACTGCCCATTAACAGTTTGGTTTTCACCTAAAAGGTGGTGTTACAGCAGAGTCTCAGCTGGGAGAGGGCTCTGCTGCTGGAATTCCCCCCTTTTCTCTAGAGAGTGGAGAACCTTTTTGTCCAGGTGCTCTATGTGAGTTCAGTCCTGTCTGTGGGAGGTTCTGGAGCGTGGTGCCGTCAGGCCCCATCCCAGGAGGTTGTGCTCAGCCTGGGGTGTGAGGGGAGCAAGAGGCAGCGGGGATGTGGCGGGGGGTCCTGGGCTGGTGCTCAGTGAGGGACAGCGGGGCTGTGGCTGGGGGTCCTGGACTGACCCCGGCAGCGCGGGGCCATTGGAGGCCGGAGTTTGCTCAGAGAATGGATGTTTGTGCACACAGGCTGGGCTGTGCTGAGAGAAAACCTCACACTGACTCTGTAACACCTGATTTACCTTCCTGCTGCAGAACAAACACTGCAGGGAGTGCATTGCATGAGGTGATTGCTCTGAGTGCCACGTCTTTGTCTTCCTCCCTCGTGAGAGCTGTGCGTGTCCTTCAGCGGGACAGGGACCGGTGCGGGGCCAAGAGGTCCTGGCGGTTCCAGTGGTGACGTTGCTGTCATAGTCCTGCCATGGTATTTGGTCAGGTTTCTTGACAATCTCCTTTCGTAGAGGGAAAATTTAAGGGCTTAAATTTTAGCACTGCAGAATAGAGTACTTTACAACTCACTTGAAACTCGGCTTTCAAAGCGAGCCAGTGCTGAGTAATACTTTCAAAACCCAACTCTCCCATGCTTATTCTGACATCCTTCACACCAGTGTGAGGGATGGACCCACCCAGGTGCACCAAGAGCAGCTGGGTCCTGGCACTTTTCAGGCTCTGAAATGGTGAATACTTGGGAAACTGAAATACTGGTCTATGCACACTGATGCTTCCCTAGCTTTCCTGGCACTGTAAATCAGAGTTTACAGGGCCTGTTTAGTGGCATTTCGGATCCATGACATCTCAGTCTATGTGTGTGTTGATGTCACTGTACAGTCTGAGCCGTTCTCAGTCTCCCATTGCTGAGCAGAGCCATGTCCTGTGTCTGTCAGTGGATTTATTCTCATTTCCCCCTGCCCCTCGGAAGTGTGACCAGCTTCCTTCCTCCCTTCCACCTCTCCAAGCTGTGTGAGCCCATTCCTTGGAGCACAGGAGCAGAATGGCTCTGCTTCTGGGAGAGAAGATGTATACAGCAGCTATTTATAACCTGTACATGAATGCATGATTTAATGTAGTTAAATATTCATGTGGTGAGTGCCAAGACTATCTACAGAGCGTTGTTACGTGAATCAAAGCGAAGGCAAATGCGTAGAACCATGGAATGGATTGGGCTGGAAGGCCTTTAAAGGCCGTTGAGTCCAACCCACTGCCATGGACAGGGACACCTTCCACTAGCCCAGGGTGCCCCGGGCCCTGTGCAGTCCCTGTTCCCCCCAGCACAGAGCAGGGCTGAGCAGGGTTCGGTGGCACGTGGCACCTCAGGGCACCAGCAGTGTCCAGTGGCACTGTGACCTCCACTGTGTCCCAGCACGCCTTGGGGAGACAAAACTCCGCTTCTTTCCAAAAAATGGGCTCAGATGTGCGTTGCTTGGAGTGTTGCCTCCACGCACAGTGGCTCCAGTACGTTATCCGTGGATTGTGTGTGTGTGTGGCCACAGGGCAGCCGAGTGCCGTTGCCCCAACCACTTGCAGCCCTCCCGCGTGTCCTCCAGCCCCACGGGAGCCACCAGCTGCAGGGATTTACTGCAGAATGAGCACCTTCAAGCGATGTTGTGCCTGCACTGTTTCTAGAAGGACAAAAGAGCACACGGGGGTGCAGGAGGCGGGTGCTGCCTGAGGCACAGGCATGGTGAGATGGACAGCCTTTGGTGTGACTCTGGGCCAGCTCTGGCCTGGCAGCTCCTGCCCAGGGTCTCCAAGGCGGAATGGCCGGTGCTGAGAGCTGCTGCCAACAAGAAGGACCCGTGCAGAGCTGCCGTGGCTGAGAGCCAGACCAGGCCAGTGTGGTGGGAGGCATCTTCCACCAGCCATGCTGGGAACAGTTGCTCTGAACTGGCGAGTGGCTGTCAGCTTCTCTGGGAAGTTGTGAACTACAGGAAAAGTGTGTGGGGAGTGTGCCTGTAGGCAGAGCCAGTGTGTGGGGGCACTGCTCTGGGACTGCATGCACTGGCAGGGAGATCAGGAATTGTTTGGCTGTTAGGCTTTCCCTTGGATGTGGTTTTGCCTGGTCATGCTCACAGAATCATGGAATAGTTTGGGTTGGAAAGCTATGAAGACCATTCAGGAGGTTCTGGCCACCCTCGTAGACTCCTTGTTGCTTTGGCTGCACAGGAACGTACCTGGTTGGTTTCTGATCCTGGGAGTGTTCAGTGAGCAGGATCCCCAGTGCTGACGGTTGCTGGCTGTTGTAAATACATGAATGCAAGTTTGAAAACGGGAGAAAGAAAAAAGTGTTCAGGGACGAGAGTATTATCCATTATCCACAGAATAGCGGGGGTCCCTCTGCTCTCTCTATCTGCTGAGATACTGTGGAAGCTGTTGTGCTGCCATGGTGTGTCTGACACCGAGACTGGTCCCGGCTCCGGTGCCCATCCATGTCCGGCCGTGCTGGCCCTGAATCCACAGCCATCCAACAGCTACAGGGTCAGGCCATGTGCTGCTTTGCCATTTCCAGATGACTTCCTCAGTTTCAGTAATAACTCCAGATACTCCGTTCCTTCCAATGGATGGTTTTCATCACGTTTAAATTCGTGCCTTGTCCTCTCCCCTCCCCCTCCCTAGGGAACAGGACGACTGTGTGCTGCACCCACCCATGTCCCTGGAGCAGTGCCAGTCCCCGGGTGGCTGTGGCAGGGCTGTGACAGAGGCAGGTAGCAACAGCTGGTGGCCGTCCCTGCCCTTGGCTCTGTGGGGCTGTTCTGGGGCCCTGTGTGACTGGGGGAGCCAATATGTAACACTTCGGCCTTGCTGGCCAGGCCTGGCTCTCCCCACTCCCACCGTCATGGATGGGGTTATCCCTTCTTGGAGCAGTGCTGGGCATTTTCCCTTACCCAGATCCAAGCTCAGAGGGACAGCTCTGGTCTGTTGCTGGGAGCTGGGACACTGCACCTGAGCTGGAGCACCAGGGGCGGCCCCGGAGGGCAGGAGCCGTGGGGAGTCGGATGCTGCCTCCAACAAGATGAGCAGCCCAGCTGCCATCCCAGCCTGTCCGACTGCCCCATCCCCGTCCCCACCCTCCCTTAACGACTCGTGTGAACAGAGTGTGGTGTGAGGCGGCGTCCGAGGGGCCGCGGGGGGAGCACCCCGAGCCCCGCAGTGCATGTGCGTCACAACATTATGGAATAGTCAGGACAAATCCAGGCACTGATGCGAAGCCACTTGGAGAGGAGCTTGTCCCTGCGCTGCCGTATTTATCTGAATTGGAATTCGGAATGTTTACCTCAGTGTACATAGCTCAACCTTTCCCTGGGAGGAAAGGGGAATTGCATGGAGCAATCGCTGTCCCATTGCTTTGCCAAACTCCTCATCCTCTCCCAGCCGGGCTCCGCATCGGTACCAACTGTCCCTCTTGGACCTTTCTAGGATGTGAATGGTAAAAATGTGAATATTTGTTGTTTACTTCCTTAGCAGAACTCCTGATGCCGTGTTTGTATGGGAAATCAGCCTGAGCAGACCCATATGCAATCGGTTTTACTTTATTATAAACTGTATATGATGTACAAACTAATAAAAACTCAAACGACGACAGTGTCACTGTTGTTCTTGAACAGGCGGATGAGGGAGATATTCCAGCTGTGTATTCCGGTGCTGGAGTGATCCGGGCGCTGGGGGTGTGGGTTCAGCCGGCCCCTGAGCAGGTGCTGCCAAATACCTTGTAGAGCTTTGGTGGAACAAACCCTTGAGGTTCCGTCAGGAGAGGCCCTTGCTGAGTATTGGGCACTCGGCTGCTGCCAGTGCAGAAGCTTGGAAGGGTTTCTCCATGGAGGGTCACAGGTGCTCTGGGTGGGTTTATAGCTCACTATTTTGTATTATAATGAGGATTTATCATCCTTTGCTTTGGAACAGCAGGAAGTGTTTTGCTTTTGTGGCAGTGTTTGGTACCAGACAAGCACCAAAGCTCTCCCTGCTTTTGGCCTCAGCATTCGGAGAATAAATGCTCCTTGCCCCAACAATGTTGGACTCGGGGTGAGCTGTGCCCAGCGACAGCCCCAGCCCAGCCCACGCCTCAAACACAGTCAGTATTTACAGTGTTAGTGCGGGTTAATGTCACTCTGCAGCTCCCCAGACCCTGAGCCAGAACAGGAGGTCGAGCTGGGACCTGACCTGGGGCTGTTAGTGGAGCTTTGTGTTAAACAGTGCCCAGGAGCCACCACCCCACTGGGCCGGGGCCTGGCAGAGCATGAACCCAAGTTTGAATAAAACACATTTAATGACAGAAGTGCTGGGTCAGTAACTTCCAGCCAGGGTTTAGGTTCGAGCAGACGTGAGTTACACAGTTACGGTGCCTCCACTTCCTACACTACGGGGTTACTCCAGCCTAACTCTTAACATTCAAGTGCATTAGAGGAAGGGAGTAAAATCTTGCATGAAGTGCAGTTGTGTACTTCAGACATGATTCTAGTTTCTATCAAATAAGATGGAAAAGACATTAGTTCATCTCTTCCACTCCCTGCCAAGGCAGGATTGTTCCCTACAGGACATGGACAGGGGATGGTGCTTGGTCCAGCCCAGGTGGAGGGAAGTGGACGGAGCCACTCTGCAGGAATTGGCTTCCTGTCCTGATGTTTTACTTGATTCTCCCCTAAGTCCATGGTTGGTGTCTTTATGACATCACCTGGCACAGTGCCCTCCTCCTGGCCGTCCCCAGAGCATCTCTGCTGTGAGGGACAGGAGCTGAGCTGGAGCCTGCTGGGCAGCTGCGGGACCAGCCTGGGATTGGGGCTGCCAGGACCTGCTGCCTTCAGAAAGGTCTGTCCTTGGGGGCCAAACCCTTGGTAACGACAAGACTCCTGACAGGAGTGACCCACCCCTGAAAGGGGTGACCTACGCCTGGGTTTCACTGGTTCTGACCCCATAATTGGCTGCCAGAATGGCCGATGTCAGTCCCTGGGTGTGGGAGGGGAGGGACATCCTGCAGGTCCCTTGGCTTCAGACCAGCGACTGACAGGCTTTGGTCAGTGCCAACAGGTAAAGATCGAACGATTGTGGTTCCGAGGGAAGTGATAAAGGCCCAGAGCTGATCTTCCTCCAAGGAAGAGAACAAGCAGAACACTCCAGCTGCTTCCCTCCAAAACTCACATTAAAATCTGAGACAGTTTCAGTCAGGAGTTGCTTGTTTTCTTCCTTGTTCTGAGGCCGATAACTTCCCAGAGGCTTCACGCTGGGGTGGGCGGAAGGGTTGACTTTAGTAAAGGTAGAATTATTTCTCTTTACACTTTTAAGGTTACAGGAGTTACTTGCCTTTTAAAAACAAACCGAGGAGCTGCCCTGCCTGTGCTCCTAGATGATGGTGCAGGAGCTAAAGGCAGAGCCCCGTTTGTTGGTGCTCTGTGTTGGCACGAGTTTTCCCTTCCCATAGTATCCCGAGAATATCGCCCTCACATCAATCTTTTTAGACAGGACAAGCATCCACATACCGTTATCAAAATAGAGCAGTTTCCCTCCTCCAATTTCCCCCACTTGCTCCCCTTTGTTCCCTGCCTTTTCCAGCTTCACGAACTCCAGCAGGTCGAGCCCGGTCTGGACGGCTTCGATGCCGTTGGCGCAGCCGAGGGTGATGTGGGCCCGGCTGCCCCGCGGGAGGTTGTCCGTGGGCAGGATCTTGTCGGCATCCCCGGGCCAGAGCAGCAGCTGCTGCTCGGTCAGCTCAATGCGAGCCCCGACAGTCTTTGTGGTGATGAACAGCGCCACGATGGAGAGGGTGAAGCCTTTGCCGTAGGAAGCCTTCACAGCCTGGAGGAGAGGGACGCACAGGGAACAGCGTTAGTGCCTGTGGGTGGGATTCACGGCGCTGCACTGGGGTCACCATCCCCAGGCTCAGGGATGTGGCTGCTGATGGCGGCTCTTGCTGTGACATGGTCAAAATACCCTGTGCAAGGAGAAGGCCAGTGCCTGATCTGTGGCTTTGGAGCTGGTAACATCTTTGTCCTTCATAAATTCCAATATTTAACAGAACTTTATGTGCTCTGAAATAATCGATCTGGGAATGTAAATACCTCAATTCATTAAGCTCAAGCTGTCAGAGATAATACTGGAAGTCAGGTGTGATTGGGGAAAGTGGGAGTATTTTGTTGGAAATAGGAAACAATCACCATCTCCACAATTCAGAGTTTTCTCTTGCACAGACCACATGGACTTAATTCCTGTCCCTATATTCGGCCTCTTGGCTCAGAGCAAAGCCCGTCCCCNCCAACACTCACTTCCTGCTGCGCATATTCCTCGGCTCCAGCTGCTTTTCCAAACTCGGTGTATTTTGTGGTGCAGTGCAGGACCCCAGGTGGCCTCTTCACAAAGTAGCTGGTGAGATCTATTTTTATTTTGGGATCTTCAATAGCAGAAGAAACTGCAAATGCAGGTAAACAATGTCACTGTCACAAAGTGATTCTCTCCAGTGTCACACCATGAGCCCCAATCCTGTCTCAGCTCCCTGCTCTACCCCAGCCTTCCCACCTCATCTCTCTGACTGCTGGGGAGCACTGGATGGGAAACCAAACCCCTCCCTCCTCCCAGGCTCACTGCAGACGGAGCCAGAGAACAGAAGCTTCTGTGCATCGTCGTGGCTCATCTTAAACCTGAAGATCTGAGATTCCCCTAAGGACGGGATTGTTCAGCCTTTCCCATTTCTCTCTCTTTGCCTTCTTCCCACGCAACCCTTTGGAACCAGGGGACACCCAGGACCCCATGTCCTGCTGCTGCCACCTGAGCCCGGCACCCTGTGGGGGCCAGAGCTGAATTTATTTTTACTTACAAAAGCAACTCCATCAACTAGGAGGACCAGGTTAGTAGCTTTGAAAAGCTTTTCTTGCTGTCAGCTTTAGAAACTGACTTTAGAAGCTGTTCAGACTTGTTAACATCAACAGGTAAGAACATGGTAAGACAACATCTATACATACAGTATTTACTCTCCTTTTTGAAGGCTTTGAGACTCCCAAGCTCATCCAAGAATGCCTGGCCAGCCTTCCTCAGGATCTCTGAACTTCTTTTGCTCAAAAACCACCCAAAATACATGGGGAGGAATTCCTTCTCCAAGCTTGGCTTCATCTTCTTCAGCTCTTCCACAGACAGTTTCCATTGATTCTTGTCCTTCAGCTGGGGACAATCCAAGCGCCACGGGGTTTTGGGCTCGGCAAAGATGACTTTGTACCGGTACTTGTCAGCAATGTCAAAGAGCTGGTCCAGCCGTTCCCGCTCGTGGTGAGTGTCATCCAAAACGATGACGCTGATCTCCCGTTTGCAATAGTCAACTAGATCCTCATCCACCTTGGAGTACTCTTCGGGAACGGAGCTTCTTATTAACGGTGTAATTTTATAGTGATCAACAGAGATGACCTTGCAGGCATCTTTGTACCGATCGTGGATGGCCTGGGCAAGGGTGGACTTCCCGCTGCCAGGCAGGCCCCGGAGGATGAAAAGGGTTTTAGATTCTTTGAGTGTGGAGATGGTGTCTTCATCATCCAGGAATGGGAAGTGCAAACTCTCAGGTCTCTCTTTCGCTGATTGAGTAGACATTTTTCTAAATATTTTAGGCAGGAAAGTGTGACTCTTCTTGGAGAAGCCTCTGTTCTGAAATGGAAGGAGAAAACACTTTGCAGGGCAGGAACCCCAGAGACCACGTGGTCCTGCTGAGACCTTTAGGGGGAAGGATGGGGCACAGGAAGCATCTCCTCCTCACTCCCTCACTCATTCGTAACACCAGCTCAGCTGACACCCCCTCCCACAGCTGCTCTGACTGGTCCCACAGCAGGGACCTGCATCCCACCCAAGGGCTGAAGGTTCAGCCCTGCTCCTTGCTCTGGCCTCGGCAACTGCGGTCCTGCCCTGCCAGGAAGGGTTTTCTCAGGCACCACGAGCTGCCACAAAGCCCCCAGCCCAGGCAGAGCTCCTTGTGTGCCACATTTAGTCTGAACACTTGAACAAACCTCTGTGGCTGCCGGATGCGAGGGCAGTGAGCCGTGGAGGAGCCCAACAGGAACCGAAAGTCCCAACAGGTGGAGAGCTGCCACACTCTTGTCCCTTCCTTTGAATCACAAACTCTATCTCCAGAGAAGAGGCTGTTTCCTAGAGCAAGGATGATGCTGTGTCTCTCTGAGCTGCACTGAGGATCAGCTGCTGAGTGCCTCACAGGAGGGAATTTGGGCTCCTCTTGGGAAGAGCAACTGAAATTGCTTCCAGGAAAGCCAAACTCCTCCCAGCAGCTGCTAGGCAGAACTCGAAAGTGAAACCTCGAGTGCTGGAAGAAATGAAACGCTTGTGTTTGGCAGCAGTGAGCAGGAAATGCCGCTGGGAGCTGGCACAGGTTCTCCCTCCCCTTCTGCCAGCAGCTCCGGTAAGCGGAATCCCAGATTAATTCCCAGCGGGTCTGGGAAAACATGGGACTGAAATGAGGGATTTCTTCAGCTGTGCGAGTCCTCAGTAGTATCAATACGGCAATCACTGTTTTTTTGGGTCAATACATGAACTTTCCACCTCCTCAGCTGCTTCTGGGCCAGCCCAGCCCAGGACCCGCTGGACCTGCTGGAGCCAAAGACCATGGGAGTGATGCCCAAGGAGTGAGTTTTGCCTCTGATGCAAAAATTGAGAGGTTTTACATAAAACATAACTGTTCTGCCTGGGCCAGTAAAATGTTTTTTTCTGTTTGCGGAGTGATGCTTTTGTTAAAAAAACCCACTTTTCATGTGATGAATTTCCCCATCTCTTTATTCCAGAAGGTGGAGGTGGGTTTTGGTTCCAAATGCCCTGGGAGCAGGACCAGGACTCCACAGCTCCCACGGGCACTGTCTGCCCTGGGGTCAGCTGCACGGGGACCCCGAGTGCTCCGGGGCTGGTGTGGGGACAAATGGGCCCCCGAGAGCAGCGGGGACCTCCGGGCTCCCCAGCGACCCCCGTGCTGCCTTCCCCGCGGACTCGGAGGCTCAAGGTGCTCGCACAGGAGGAAGCCGGTGAGTCACCTGGAGGGCTGCTCCTGCTCGCAGCGCAGCTGCCCCGTTCGCCGGGGGTCGCGCGGCTGGAGCCGGTCTGCGGTGGCCCCGGGCCGGGCT
>VZRJ01004513.1:600030-610906 GCA_013397565.1 Ptilonorhynchus violaceus
TGAGTACGGCGGCGGCTCAGACCAGCTCCTTCCCTGCTCAGGACACACCACTCCAGTGCTGGGTATGGCTCTTGTTCATTATTTATTTAATCTTCCCGCCTCGGCTCTTTTTCCCCGTTGGTCTCCTCAGTTTTTTTCCCGTTGGTCTCCTCTGTTTTTTCCCCGTTACTCTCCTCTATTTTTTCCCCGTTACTCTCCTCTATTTTTTCCCCGTTGCTCTCCTCTATTTTTTCCCCGTTGCTCTCCTCTATTTTTTCCCCATTGCTCTCCCCTATTTTTTCCTCGTTGCTCTCCTTTATTTCCTCTTCCGTTTCCCCCTCTTTAGTGTTTCCATCTGCTTCTGTATCGTTTTTGCCGCCTTCTTTTGGCTTTTCATCTTGATTCCCTGTATGTTGTTTCTCCCCTTCTCGTTCCTTCTCAGTGACGGTGTTTATGTTTTCACTGCTGGTGGGACGATCTGGGAAGGAAAAAGGAAACTTAAGCCAAGTCCCAGCACTCAACAGCTGAGCACAAGAAAGACCCCCTGGCTCCCTTGCCCTCACCAGCAATTTTTCACTCCGATCTAGGCCCTGGGACGGCAGGTGCTGGGCTACACGGCCCAACGGGGGCAGCCCCGGGAGCTGCGGGCACAGCGCCCTGCCAGGACCCCCCACGGGACCCCAGGAGGGGCGGGGCAGGGCCGGGGTGTCGGTGACACCGGGCCGGGGCTGCAGGGGGACACTCAGGGAGCGCTGCCATCTCCCGCTCCGAGCTGGGTGCGGCCAGACCTGGGAGCACAGCTGGAGCAATGCTGGACTTCCACCAAGATTTTAAATCAATACTTGCAAGGAAATGGGTACTGTGGAAATTCTAAGGTGCTGCTGATGTGCTCCAGAACAGGAAAGCAGGGGTTTTTTCCATTTCTGGGTGCAGAGGTGTGAATGACAAGTACCTTTATCTGAGGAAACTGTCGCTTCTTTGCTGCTTTTGTTCAGCTCCTCAATGAAGCTTTTGCTCACATTATCCAAGGCCTGAAAGAGATGTGGTTCTTAATAAAAGCCCCAAAAATGCAGCTACATACCCAACCTTTTCCTGGTTTTTTTTCTCTCTGCTATCATTACCAGGTCCTTTCCTACTGCAAAACTCTGCATTTCTATGGCATTACTGCCTGGAATATCCCAGCTGGGATAGCAGCTACTCACAGATGCTGCCCAGAGCTCCTCCTTACCGCAATGATGCCATTTTGAGCAGCTTCATTGGGCACAAGCTTCGCCTTTTCCAGGGCCCTTTCAAAGTTCGTGATTGCAGACCGGTAATCCTTTAATTTCACTGGAACAGACAAGGATATCAGCTGGTTTAGCCCAAGATCAGGACAACAGCAAGAGTTAATCAAGCCAATCTTGATCTGAGCAGTTGCTTTGGCTGTTAAATCCCAGAGATGTTTTCAGACCAGCTTCTCCACCCTGAGTGCAAAACCTGTGCCGACATCTTTACCTTGTGCCTGTGCTACCAGCACGGTGGCCTGGAGCTGCCACTCCACATCTCTGTCTTCATCTGCTGACTGCAGGGACTTCTGGCCATAATCTTGGGCTGCTTCAGCTTTATCCAGCTCCAGGTAGCACCGGCCAATTTCATGGAAGAGCCAGGCCTTCTCCAGGCTGGATTTGGCCATTGGAATCTTCTCCTCCCAGCTTCAAGCAGAGTAAGACAGACAACTCTCACTGGGTACAGTTACGACTCAACAACTGATTTGATAACAAAGGGTTCTGGTGTGAAAATTTCCTCAGCCCCTGCTGCAGTGAGAACACACAACAAGAGCCATGACCTGGGCCACTCCAAGCCCCCAGTGCCTTTCCTGCTGGGCTGTACATACGTGTTGATGGCCTGCTGGAACCTGCCGATCCGGGCGTACACGTGGCCGATGTTGTCCAGGGCCCGGGACTCAGCGTCCGGCAGAGCACTGTGGGGAGACAAAGGGATTGTGGCACTGACATCGTCCTGTTCCTCACTCAGTCTGGGTTTCCTCAGCCTCACGGTCCCTTTGGTGCCCCCCATGCCTTCAGGGAAGTGTTAGGAAGTAAAGGGCCCAGGTCAGACTGAAAGTCATAAAATCAAGGTTGATTTTTTATTTTATCTACAGCTGTGGCAGCTGACCCCATGAGACACAGGGGAAATGGTTTAGCTCTGCCTTTGATTATTATTAATCAATTAATAATAGAATCAATATAATTATTTTTTGTGCAAATCTGGCAGTCCTTGGGAAAGTCTTTCCACTTTTCTGTGCCTCAGCTTCCCTCTGGGTCCCTGACACTCACGGATCATTTCTGTCTTCCAAAGCGAAGACCCAAAAACGTGTTTGCAGTGTGTGTGCAGGCTCCTGGCACCAGCCCTCATCCTGTGCTAGGACTGAGCTTTGCTCTGTGCTACAGGCAGCTCCTTCTGTAATAATGGAGTCTGTGGGTTTTAATTATCCTCGTTCTCATCTTCGGAAGCGGCTCTGCCTACCCTTACCTTAGAGATGAAAAAGCTTTTGAAAAGCAGATAAATGCGATGGGAGTCATGGAATCACAGACCGGTTTGGGTGGGAAGGGACCCTAAGGATCACCCAGTTCCAGCCCCCATCACGGGGTCATTAACGCGAGTCATTAACGGGTCATTAGCGGCGTCTCCAGCCGCAGCCGCCAGAGGGCGCGGGCCGCCCGTCACCGCGGCCTTTGGGTCCCTAAAGGTAACTTCGCATTTAGAAAGGTCCCAAAATCAGGTATCTCCTCCTGCCTCTCTCCTGCTAATTCCTGCCTTTATCTGGCGTACCCCGGGAGTGGGATCACCAGGAGAGTGGCAGCCTTTTCCTAAACCAACATTCATTTCCAAAGGGATTTTTTGAAAATGAGAAACAATGAGTACGTGACATTTTGAAAGCCCAGTGCACTATTGACAAAAATAAATCCCAAATCACTTCAAGCCACTATTCCATGTTTTCTGCTATACTTTTCAAACTCTTGCTAAGTCTACGACTACTCTTTTGCCCCCCTGTGGTTCAGCTGGAAGAACCGTGGGAATGTGTCTGGTGCAGACAGGTAAGTGCACCTGGAAGGGACCTTTATTTCAAGCCACGCTTAATGGTCGGTATGAAAAGGGGTTTAAGACAAAATATAGCAGAAAACTGGTGCAATTTCGAGCCTGATCTTCCTGAGAAGAAGGTGCCTGCTCGTGGCTCAGGTGCTGAGACTGGGACTTGTGTTCTTTTACTTTGCTTCAGTAGAGGTTTCAGTGTCCCTGTGCTGTGAGTCCTTAAAAATCTGCTTCAGGCTCCTTATTTTTGAAATAGTGAAGATAAAAAGTCACCAGAGACCCTGATACTGGGGCAGAGATGAACGTGTAGCCCTGTAAAACCCCCAGGTGAGAATTACATTACCTAATGCTAAAACACCTCCACAGAGGTACTTTCACCTTTCCCCACCCACCTGAACTTCCCAGCCACTTACTTCTGCCTGGCACAATCCAGATCCATCTTATGGCTGCGCAGAGCTGCCTCCATCTGTCCCATCTCCAACTGCGCATTCCCGATGCAGCTGTGGAGGTTCCCAATCAGTTCATTCTTGTTGGGAACTTCATCCTCTGCCCACCCTTTTATCTTTTTCAGCATACGCTCAGCTTTCCTGCAGCTTGCCTCAGCGGAGCCTCTGGCCAGCACTGGGGACAGGGAGCAGAGTTTGACACTGGGGTGTGACACAGAGACATTGAGAAGTTGTAAACTCCCCATCCCGGGAAGTGTTCCGGCACAGGTTGGATGGGGCTTGGAGCAATCTGATCTAGTGGAAGGTGTCCCTGCCCATGGCAGGAGGGTGGAACAGGATGAACCTCAAGGTCCCTTCCAACCCAAACCATCTTGGGATTCTGTGATATTGGGGAAGTGAAACCTGGTGCAGTGGATAACCCTCAGATAAAGCTTGGGAATGGTTAGAGCTCCCTACAAAAGTGGGAGGCACTCAGCTTCCAGCCAGGAACCTACACAACTCAATGTCCTCCATATTCTTTGCGATGGATCTGCCAATGTCAGCTGGTTTCTGTTTGGTGTTCTGGAGCCAGCCCTGCTGCCGGAGCTTGCGCTCGTACACCCGGGCGTAAATCGGCTTCTGCTGCTGCCAGAAGTCCCGGCGCTGGTTCAGGTAGGAGATGCCATCCAAAACCAGGTCCACGACTTTGATCCCCTGCCTTGTGCTGCTCTGCATCAAGTCTGGAAATAAGATAGGGAAGAACCCAGGTGAGTATCAACAGACTTGAGCTGCAGCTCAGTGAGGAATCTATTGGGAATGTTTTTCTGCTCTGACAGAGACAGTCCTGGAAATCAGTGTCCTGTGCTCCTCAGAGCTGAGGTGATGGGGGAGTCACAGAAAACTTCATTACCTGTCCTGTGTGGTTCAGTGAGCTGAGCTGGTGTTCCAGCCCCATAGCTGGTGTTCCCAGCCCCACATCTGCTGCCTTCCCTGCTGACCAGAGCCAAGAGGGGGCCCAGTAGGTGGGGCCAGCTGTGCTGAGCACCTGTCCTCTGGGACAGAACATCTGTATGGCACATCTGTATTGACAGGGCACTTTGAACAGTGTTGTGCATCAGGCCAGCAGATAGAAAAGGAGAGGGCTTTTACCTGCCTGGAAACCAGACCGCCCACATGTATAATCAATGCTGGCAATGCCATAAAACCTGTGAGCAGACCAAATCTTAATCACTTCTCTATTTCTGGGTGAAAAGTTCCCTAGAAATGTGACTAAAGGAGAATCATCTTTGTGCCTTTTTCTAAAATAAGATACTTCTCCAATTCCTACATCTTGACCTTTACAGTATTACAAACCCACAGGAGTCACAGCCCTGTGAGCAGACACCTGCCTGTGTCTCCATCACTGCAAGCACCATGTGCTATGTGAGCTCTGGTACAACTAAGGAAGAGTCACAGGGATATAAAAACAGAACAGAAATAAAGAAGAGTTAAGAAAAGGATGAAAGGAAAATAGGATGTGCTGAGAAGGAACATTTAGTTAAACACAATGGAGAAACACCTTCATCCTTGAGCAACTTCTCCAGGTAGGCCTTGTCAGCATAAAGCTCTCCCAGAAGCTGTCGCTCTGTTTTTGGAGTCTGCTTCTTCGTCCGTTTTTGATCCTTTGTCGGTTTATTCTGCACTTTCTGGTTGGCTTTTCTGCTCTGCAGTGAGAAAAAAAGCAAAGGGAGGTGGGAGAGATCAGTGGAGAACACTGGAAGGAGCAGAATTCTGTTTACATGCTGTATAAGCCAGCTTATTTTTTAAATAAAAGCAAAAAGTCAGAGTCTCACCAGCTGCTTTGGCCATGAGCAACTGAAATTCTGCAGCCAGTTGTGCTCCCTGGGGACCACAAGGGTGATACAGAAAAGACAAGAACTAGTTCTGGCCTCTCAGAGGAACAAGACACTACTGCAATGGAGCCAAAAGTGAAGCAATCGAGAAAGTGTCCATTATCAAAACTGTGACCCTTAAACATCAGGTAAACCCAAAGTCAATATTGGAGCTCACTGCACCCTCCTCGACCTCTGGGCTGTTACTCGTTACCCTCAGATCGGCGACTGGCAACACCCCCAGAAATGGGCTGGAGGAGAAATTCCAAACCGGGTTTTGTTCCTCCATGGTGGCTCTTCCCGCCCTTCTGCCTTCCCCTTTAAATTCTGGGTGGCTTGAGCCAGACCTCCATTAGAAGCAGGTGACAAATGCTCTCATGACAGGTCAGTGTGTTTTAATGCTCAGGAGGCCCTTCAGCAAAGCCACTGCTCCCACAGTGCAGTGTGACAGTCCCTGTGGGGACTGTCACCCCTCTTGTGCCCATTTCAGGCAGTTTTAGCATTACAACAACTCTAGAAGCTTCTTCAGCAAGAGCCCTGTGCTGTACCTCTGCCTGCCTGCTCACGAAGCACAGCTCCTCCTTGCTCTCCAGCTTCACGGAGGATGGATCTGCAGACATAGAGGAATCCGTGTTAGTGCTCCACAACAGCCATGCAGGATGTTGTGAGTAAAATGCCCATAAATGTGCCAAGCCCAAAACGTTCAGTTTGAATCAAAGCTTTTCTAATTCTTTCCCATGGAATAGGGGGTGTTGGTGTGTCCTGGGAGCAGGGAATGCAGCTCATCCACTAGCTCCTCTTGGGATTCTAATTCCTATTTCACACGGCACCAGAGGCTCCCGTTGCAATATTCCTATAGACAGGGTACATCCTGCATGGAAATTGAAGAAGGAGAAGGATGCATGTTCTTCTGGGGGATCACAGCTGGAGCATAAAATGGAAGGAAAGCTCCAGCAATCCAGAGAATTATGTTTAAGGTTTGTGCACCGATTAGGGCAAAACACCTGCTGTGTTTACACAGACCCCACGTGCCACTGTCCTTCTGCACCACGGGAGGGGAGGGTGAGAACAGCTCTTTGTTTAGTCTGAGGCAAGGACAGAGCTTCTGAGGCCACTGCAGAATTCCCTTTGGCACAGCTATAGGGCCCAGAGCAGTGGCACAAACACAGGTGGATCACAGGAGCAGCTGTTCCCGATCCTTCCAGGTGAAGCAGAGTCAGGGAAGAAGTTTGTGGATGTACCCTGTTAATGTGTGTGCATTTCCCAACTATTCAAACATCCAGATCCATGCTGACGTGTTTCCATGCTGCCCTGCATCTCGGAGCTATTGACTGACTTAAAAAAAGAGTTTTCTCGTTTTTTAATCCATTCCTCTGCCTGCAGCCCAAGGGCTCAAGGGTGGTTAGAGCTCTTGGCTCAGGCTATCGAGCTGTGAAGATTTCAGCTGGGAGCTGTGACGATATCTGAGCACTGTGCTAAGCTCAGGAAGCAGCGGGAATGGAGAAAAGCAAGCCAGATCTGGAAACCTTCCCTGTTTTTTAAATAACTATCCCATATGAAAGCGCTGCAGGCTCTGGTACCACTGGCACGTGTTAATCCCTGGCACTGAGGGAGGGCTGAAGTTTTGAAATTTCGGGAGAGGGAGGCCCTGGCCTATCTGGGGATCTGTGTAGGGTGTGAGCGGGGCGTGCTGGGCGCTGGGCAGGGGCGAGCTCCAGGATCCACCGGAGCAGTTCCAACCCGCCGAGCGGGTTTGACAGCTCCGGCTGAGCCATGCACGGGTTCTCCACGCACGTGTCAGAGGTGGCAGCCCCAGGTGAGGTGCGTCTGTGCCCCACAGTGGGACACGTCCTGTCCATGCCCGCTGTCAGGGCTGAGAGAAAAACTAAGGGAAAAGGGACAAGTTTTCTGTTTGTTTTAAACCCCCTGAGGTCCTTGGCCTTTCCTGTCTCTACAGGACCCACTGGCTGATCTGAGCCAGGAATGGTGAAAGCAGAGCTCGTTACAAGAGTCAACAGTTTCACTGCTCTTGTGCAATGAAAATTGGAGGAGAGTCAGGATTTCAGGAGGCCAGTCTCAGGTAGCATGGCGCATTTCATTCCAAACTTTGTATGCAGGGATAAAGGTCTCAAAAGGGATTCTGTAATTAGTGCTGGACGTAGATCATAGAATCACAGAATCCCAGTAAGGTTTAGATTGGAAGGAACCTTAGACCTCATCCAGTTCCATCCCCCCGGAATTTGTCCTCTCATGGGCAGGGACACCTTTCACTAGACCAGGTTGCTCCAAGCCCTGTCCAACCTGAGTTTGAACACTTCCAGGGATGGGGCAGCCACAGCTTCTCTGGGCAGCCTGTGCCAGGGCCTCACCACCCTCACAGGGAAGAATATCTTCCCAATATCCCATCTAACCCTGCCCTCTGGCAGCGGGAAGCCACTGCCCCTTGTCCTGGCACTCCAGGCGCTCGTAAATAGTGTCTCCAACTTTCTTGTCAGCCCCACTCATGTACTGGGAGACCACAACCAGGTCACTGATGACATGAGCTGCTCTGGTCTGTAATCCCTGGAATGTTTCCAGTGATGACTGGAAATTTGAGTGTCAGGATTTACCTACAGAACTAAAGGGATCAGACACTGTGTATGAATGGACATTCAGGGGAGAACGAAAGAAAGAAAAAAAGAGCAGGGTTGGGCTCTTTGTGGTGCTTCCCGGTGCTTCTGCATTCATCTGCCACAAATGACATGGACCCAGAAGCAGAGACACTCTGGTGTGGGGCCCTTGGGTCACTTGCAGAGCTGATTTGCCATCAGCTGTGCCCTGAACAGCGTCATCCAGGCTCATGGGGGGCAGAAAGTGACACTTCTTACTCCCAATGCAGTTGATAATCGCCTCCTCAGCCTTGTTGATGCCCAGCTGGAACTTGTGCAGCTCCGGGCGGAGCCTTCGGCCTCGGTGGTAAAACACCAGAGCGAACTCAAAGTCACCCATGGTGTACAGTGTCTCTGCTTTTTGGTAAAGCCCCTAAAACGACATTTGGGAAAAGAAACTATTAAAATGAGGGAAAACTTTCATGGATCTCAAGTACATCCTGACAGGAGAAGTGAGAACCCAGGGCTGTAACAACGTGTATACAGCCCAAGCCTGGAGATGCCTGAGCACTTCAACAGCTCCGAGAGCAATAAAATCTCAGCAGTGTTTGGAGTGGGCTCTTCCCCCACAGCTCTGCCTCAGACCCTGCAGGGTCTCACAAATCCAGGCCAGCCCTTGGCCACCCCCTCCTACCCCTTCAGCTGATTACCTCAGAGAATGTTTTGTCATTTTGCAGTGAGGCTTCAGCATCTTTCAAGGAGTTTTCTGTGTCTCCAAGTTTCAGGAAACACTTGGAGCGGGTGACTAGGCAGTGCTTGTCTCCTGCCCTCAGCTTCAGTGCCTGGAACCACAGACATGGACACATCACCAATGCTGGACATGTCACCAGGGATGGACATGTGACCAGACATGGACATGTCACCAGTGCTGGCTCAACACCACAAATACACAAGTGCAGGTATTTGATGCCACCTGCACAGTTCCCACATGGATCTTGACGACAGATGAGGATAAAACCACAAGGTTTTTACTGAAAAGAGTCTTCTCTTGTTGTTCACAGGTTCTCCGTGCTGCAGGCGCTGCCCCGTCCCTGCACTGCCCCGCTTGGATCACCCCCTCGAGCCGAGACCTCCTGGGGACACGCCCCTCCGTGCCTCCCCCTCTTGCCGCGGGTCCCCCCGCTGCCTCTTCCCCCGCCTGAACCGAGCCGCGGCCCGTCGCGGCGGCCCCACACCGAGGCCCCTCCCACCCCGGGCGGCTCGGTGCCCTCGGGCCGCGGCGCCCTCACGTTGTTGAAGCAGCCCAGGGCCTTGTCGTACTGGCCGCGGCGGCTCAGGGTTGTCCCCTCGGTCATGAGGTTGCCGAAGGTGACGAGGGACGAGGACTCCTCCTCCTCCATGGCTGCGCCGCGGCGCCGTTGCCGGGCAACGGTTACCTGACAACCAGCAGCTTCCGGTTAGCAGCCCCGCCCCGGAAGTGACGGGAACACGTCCGGACGGTGCCCACGTAGGGTCTCGGTATCCCGGGCGGCGGCCTCGGCCCGATCCCGGCCCCGGGGCGGCGCGTGCTGACGGTGCCTCTGACCGGACCCGACTCCGTGCCCGTGGCGTTCCGTTGTTCCACCCGCGTTCCCGGAGCCGTGCGCGGCCGAGAGGGTTGGGACCGCGGCCGCTCAGTACAGCCGCGGTGCCTCGGCGGGTGCCGAACGCCGGGCAGAGCGGGTTCCTCTACCTCGCCGGGTCAGGGCCGGTGCGTTTCGCAGGGGCAACACGAGAGCAGCCACCGCCTCCCTATAGTCGGTTATTCGGTACCCTTTGGTGCTCGCGGCTGGCTCCCGTACCAGTTTCACTGTTGAGGGGGTTAATCCTTCCCGAGTGAATGACGAAGGGGAGATGCTGCTAGGTCGCTCCCATCTGCACTTCAATCCTGACTTTATTTTGGCGCTGGGTCAGACCCTGCGCCAAGATTTGTGCTTGAAACACTTTATTCCTGCCAAATGACTCAGAGTAAGGGAGGGAGAGGGGGGGATCTGTCCCGCTCGGAAGTGGTGACATTTAACGTCACCACGAGGCAGATCAGAACTCCCGGGCTCCGGACCCTGCTCTGGGCTGCCCTGGCCGTGGCCCAGCCCCGCTCGACGGCCGCAACGGGGGCGGGAGGCGGGGTAGGGGTCACGCCAGGGTGGGGAGACACACGGCCGAGCTCTGGAGTGAGAGGCAGGGCTGACACACCCCGTCCCCGGGGAGCCGGGCGGGGAATTTCAGGCAATTTAAGCGTTCGGTAACTTTTCCAGGGAGATTTTCCCCCACTTGGCACCGCCGGGTATGACACGCCGTCCCCAGCGGAGTGGGCAGCAGCATCGTGTTCATGAGGGCTATCGCAGGGCTGGGCCCAGCCCAGTGACACTGTCATGGGGACACGAACCCCGGCCATCGGGGTGAGGTCTCCCGTTCTCGTCAGACACCGCGCCGGGTGTTCCCTCAGCGCTGGTGATGAGCGCGTTAGTCACAGGCTGGAAATACAAGGGGAAAAGTGAACGTGGGATGAGTATTCCTGGGAAGCAGGACAGCCGTGGAGGCTGCCTTGAGAGGCTGGTGAGGAAGAGGAGCAGCGGGGAGGCAGGGCGCCCGCGTCCCGAGCGCTCCCGGTGCTTCGGGAAGGTCCGTGAGCGCGGCAGCGGTCTCGTCCCGCTGCCCCGCTCCCGTTGGCCGCGTCCCCGGGGGATCGCATTCCAGCAGTGCCGCCCGTAGTGAGAGGTGACCCGGCTCCGGCGGTCCCACCACCCCACCCTAGGTACCACCGGGCACCGCCCGCCCCCGCAGTTACAACACGCCCATGGGAGGTTTCTCGGCCTGTCCCTGCACTGGGGAAGAAGCCCCGTTCCCGCTGCCGGTACCGCGGGGCGGTGGGCCCGTTAACGTCATCGTGGCCGGTGACGTC
>VZRJ01004513.1:611128-636268 GCA_013397565.1 Ptilonorhynchus violaceus
CGCGGCGCCCACGCTCCTGGGGCGGGAGCGGGGGGGATCTGCGGGCCGGGAGCCGCGCTGGTCCTGGCCCTCCCCGGCCCCAGTAGCTCGCGGTAGGGCAGGCAAGCCCCGGGCGCGGCCCGCAGCTTGCGGGAGCGCCGCGGGCTCGCTCAAGTAGCGGCTGTGTGGGCGGGACCGGGGGGCGGCCGTCCCGGTACCGTGCGGAGCGGAGCCCCTCGCTCCCGCCGGCATGGCTACCCCTGACCTTGCGGGCCGCTCCCCCGGGGTCTTCTCGAGGCGGTGCTGATGGCCGGGGCGGGTCTGGGGCACGGACAGTGTGCGGTGGGCAAAGCGCAGAAATTAACGAGGGACTGGGAGAGGGCTCCGGGCTGTGCCAGCAGCAGGTCCGGGTCTGGCTTTGCGCGTTTGTTCTTTTCGCCCCTGGTCCAAGGGGGCCTTGGCCAAAGCACTTGTATCCCCTGCCGTAAGGAAAATCCTTTCGTGGCCATCCTGGAGTAGCAGCCCCGCGTTGGGATCTCGCTGTTTCCGTATGAGCAGAAGCGTGCACAGCCCGTGTGTCGCTCCCTTCCCGGGACGGTTGGCTGTATTCCAGCTCTCCTGTTTGCTGCCTACAAACGCCTCCTGTTTGTCTTGCTGCTTTCGAAATTCTCATCCTGCTGTACAGACTCTCCCTTCTCTCTGTTGAACAGTTTATTGTCTGCAGTAGTGTCTAAAGGCTGAAAACTGAGGTGCATCCTGAATATCCTGTTTGTAGGTGTCTGTATTCTTTCTGATCTCTAACTGGATTTGGAGCCTAGCGTATCAGCTGTGCTGTCCAGTGCTGTTCCCGAAACCCTGTTGGGTTTCCTGCATGCGAGGCTCTGCAGCTCTCTCCAAGTGTTAGGGCTTTTCCCACTGTTCCAGCGCTGCCTGAAACAGTTCCCAAACAAGGACAGCCACAGTTGGAAGTCCTGCCCAGCCATGATGGCCAGGGAACCTGCTACTGCCGTACGCTGTGCAAGTGATGTGGGAAGGATTTAAGGAATAAGTTTGTTAAGAAGTCCCAAGGCTGCAAAACAAGATGATCTTTAACGACAGGATCCCAAATTCCCCCCTCGTGGCACTGGGTGCCCGCCAGGTGTGTGGAGCCTATTGGCTGTTCTCTCTTCAGCCACATGTAACCAGTCCATGGTCCATGCTCGTCCCTGGCTGCCGTGTTTTTCTCAGAGGTTCAATGTGTGCAGGGAGCCTCCCCCAGAGCTGGGCATTCAGCACCTGCTTACATCACCCCACATAGCCTTTCCCAACCGCAGCTGCGGGACTATGACCTCGTGTTAGCCGCGGCACTGAGCCCTCACCGTCCTCTGATGAAACACACGCGTTTGCCAGGTGGGAGCTGATGTAACTTTTCATGCTGCTGTGGGCTGAAAATACTGGCTGAGCTTGAACTGTGTTAATAAATGACCCGGAATAGAAGGGGGAGGCTGCTTTACAGTGTGGGTTTGTTGGCAAAATTCTTGGGAGAACGGGCACCAAGTCTTCACTGGAGAAGGAGTCCTTTCCTCCTGGCAGAAACATCGTTCAGGTGTGATTGGAGGACGGTACCGTTCTGGATCTAAGAGAATTCCGTGTGTGAGCACCACATTCTGTGTGAACACAGACTGGTGAAGCTGAGCTACACTTCTGTGACCAGAAAGGATTTGAAGAAAAACAAACCAAATCAATATCTGTAATGCTTTTTCTCCCCTTGCAGAGCAGAGCATGTCACACTGAGCAGTGCCACATCACTGATCTCATGGGAGTCAGGGAGACACTACCTGGGTTCTGTGTCAAGAATGCCGCCCTGTTTCTCCATCTGTGTTTCCTTTGTGTTTGTTGCATGCTCCCTTCAGCTGGTTGCTGATGTATTGGGGCAGATGTAACAGTTGTGTCACAGCAAATGCAAAATCCAGCTTGAGGATCCTTACCTGCCTTGCCACCATCCTGCTGATTTTCTCTGTCAATACACTTGTGAAACTTTCCCCAAGCATCAACTTCTTTGCTTATATTTGACAGGTGATATTTTGAGGGAGTAAGTGCTGCTGAGCTCCCGAAAATCTGATCTAATCTATGTCTCTTACTTGCTCTGGACTTGCTGGCAAAGGCTGGAATCCACCTCTTTGAATCGGTGGGTATGGTTGAGGAGAGAAAGGTCTCTGAGGTGTTGTAGGAAAGCTGTTTGTATTGGAGCCTCAGCAAATGAACACAAATCATTCATCTGTGGCACTTGTGCTGCTGACATGAATCTGCCCTTGTGTATGGTGGGTGCAAGGTCTGGGACCTGAAGTGGTGAGAAAATTGCAGGTCAGTCTTGGCTAATGAATGATGAACAGAGCAGCATCTGGGCGTGAAGCAGTGGAGGAGAACGTATTATCCCACAGCTTGTGTTTGGGGCAGAGAAAGGGACATTTTCCTTGGGTTTTTCTTCAGAGGTGCAGCTGTTGCTCTCCTCAGCACTGCAGGTGCTAAATGTGATTGAAAATAAGATTATCCTGACAGATGAAAGTTTGAACCTGCCTCATTCCTGGGAAACCGCAGAAGTTCAATTCCTCTGCCTCTGATGACTTGAGTCTGTGCCCCTGCTTGGTGTTTGCAGAACAGATGCAGCAAGTTAATGGACCTGCTCTGATCGTGTCTCCCTGGTTGTCAAGGGACCTGCATGAGCACATGCAGCCAGGAATTGCTGATGCCCTATGGATTATTTTCCTGCTGATCTCTTAGTTTAACAGCTCAGCAGACTGAAGCAATTGTTTTGTGCTCTCTGTCCTGTGAGAAAGGCAGGGTTCGAATAGTGGAAAAACTGAGTGAGGAGCATGATTAAAGACTTGCTAATGTTTAGGAAATGTGAAACTCGGGCAGATAAGGTCAGAACAGCCTCATTCCTGCTATTCTGTTGCCACGACACAAGGATGTTATTTTTCATCTACTGCTATTGTAAGAATTCTGTAGTTTCCTTTCTTTATCCCAGTAGTGTTACTGCAAAAATGAGGTGATGAATTTGGGAGGGAAACCAAGGGAGCAGCAGAATTGAGCAGCATCAAGAAGACCAGAAATGGTTCTGAGAGAGGAACAGCTCCACTTTGTGTCCCTCAGGTTTAAGGAATCCCATGTGTGTCACTTGTTCCCACTGATGATTTTTTGCAGGACTATTGTTAAAAAGATCTGAGCGACATGCTGGGTCTAGTTTCCTGCAATTGCAGGGTATTCATTGGCATAACCGGCATCAGCCTGAGTGGTTTAATTTGTAAATGTGGACTGAAGTTCTTCAGTGCTGTTCAGGGGCTCTGTGACACTCTGGAGAAATGACAAATAGTTGGGTTTTTTAAAGAAATAGGTTTGCCGTTTTCTTTTACCCATCTGCTCCTGCTGCAGTGAGATGTGACGCTGTTTCTCTGGGACAGGCCCTGAGCAGATTGTGGAGTTGATGGATTTTGAAGGGCTTTGAAGCAGGGGTATTGCAGCTTCCTCCCAGGCAGAACAAATGGCTGCAGGTACCGCGGGAGCAGGGTTTGCTCTCAGAAATAGCTCTGCTTAAAGTACAAATTCTAATGAATAGTTTTAGGTTCTGCGGTACAGATGACTTGTGTGTGTGCAGCTATGAGGCCGGGCAGCGGCGCGGTGCCTGTGGGAGCGTGTCTGGGTGTGCCTGCAGAATAAGGCTGGGATGTTGGTTTCGGGTTTGGTGGTTGATCTCCTCTGGCTGCTCACAAGAGCTCCCCTCTTCTCAGTATGCCTTGGCTTTGGACTAATAAACGGACAGGGACTGTTTCAGTAGGCAGTGCTAGGGGCAAGTGTTTCTGGTGACAGGTGTGGGGGTTGATTCTGATGAAAGATGGGGTGCTGCAGAAACATTGCTTGATCCCATTTTGAAACGGGATTAAATTGGAAGCTGCGCTGCAATCGTGTTTGGGTTTTACATCATAACTCTTTGAAAGCAGGCCCACTGTTCTTTATGTCATTTGCCTCTTCTGTAGCTTTGCTGTCGGGATTTTTAACCCTGGAATGGCATCTGAAAAGATGTCAGCAGCAAAGTTAACTGCTGATCTTTAAGCTTAGTTATCAGCTTTCAGTAATAACGCTTAGTCTGACCCGTTTGGTTCTGGAGGCTCAGGGAATGCTACCTGCCTCCTACTAATGTTGGGATGGACCAAAGCTTCTCCTTCCTGCTCTAGGGAGAAAGTTCTTTATTTCTAATTATGGCTAATTACTCGCTGTCTATTCTGTGCTTGCTTATAAGATGAATAGCTCAGCTGATTACTAATGGCTATTACCCAGAGGGCAGTACAAGAAATAACTGGAATTTTTATACTGTTTACCTCTGTGGGTCTGGAGTATCTGTTTTGTGAGGGCAGGTAGTCTTACTGAGCCATTCTAGTACTTGGCTGTCCAGGTGCTCGGATGGAATCTGAGCTCCTCTCTTCTGTGTTGGTGCACCTCTGCTTTGCAGCTCTCCCAGAATCCATCCCAAGTGTGCTTTTGTTTCTTTTGCCACACTGGCTGTGCCTGGGGAACAGTGACATGACCCCAGTCACTCAGAATGCAGCAGACAGCTGCTGCTTGAGCCTCACTGTCAGCAGTCTGACCCTCCCAGACTTACCAAACCCATCAACGGATCACAGCACTCAGTTCTGATGCAGACAGGGTCACTGGGATGAAGTATTCTTTTAAATAAATCTTTATGGCAGCTAAAAATAAATGCATCTTTGTTTGACACCTATGACTTCATTGCTGCCTATCAAAAAGAATAGTTACATCCTTGAGGTCAGAAATCATTTGCTTATATCAGTTTGGAATATACTCAAAAAGACGTGAAAACCATCCACAGGAAAGGGATTGAATCAGGAATTTTACTTGGAAAAAACCAAACCACACCCAAAACGAACTGTCTAACCTTAATCTTTGTTGTCCTGAGCATCTTATTCTGTTAGGTGTGAAGCTCTTTCCAAGATATCTGTTTCTGAAACAAGAAAAAACCAATGATGTAAACCTGTTTTAGTTTTTGTAATCCTGGTAGTGTTTTCTTTTCCCTTTAGAAAAGGGATGGGGCTGCTGATGTGCCCACAGTCAGGCTCGACTGGGAACGTGGGATACCGTAGGGAAGTGGGTGGGAGGGAGGGAGGGTTTCCCTCCCTGGAACTGCACCAGAAGCAGTGGTAGGTGTGTTACACATACCCCTCAGCAGCAAACCCGGGGTGCTGCAACGTTGGAGGGAAGCTGCCTGAGCTGGGCAGCCCCTGGATGTGAGGGGATGCTCCAACCTGTGGGTTTGGGAAGCGCTTGGTGGTGACTGAGACAAGCTGTAGGGATCCTGCCTTTCTGTGCAGACAAGGCTGGACCAAAATAATGTTCAGGGCAGGGGAATGGGGTAAAAATTTCAAGCAACACAAATAATTCTTGCTTATCAGGGGAGTTTTATGATCTTACATTTAGTGGGGAGACTTTGGTTTTCTTTGGGTTTGTGTTGAGCTGGGTGATGGGGAGTTCTTGGCCAGAACAGGGCTCTGTTCCTGATGGATTTTTGGTTTTTTCCCCATCCAGACTAGGTAGCCATGTCAGCCAAAGCCATCTCGGAGCAGACGGGGAAGGAGTTCTTGTACAAGTACATCTGCACATCCTCTGCCATCCAGAACCGCTTCAAGTATGCCCGGGTCACCCCAGCCACGGACTGGGCACGGCTCACCCAGGACCACCCATGGCTCCTGAGCGAGGTAAGGACAGGGACAGCAGGACCTGCCTTCCTGGAGCACCTGAGCACCACTCCAGATCCTTCCCGAAGGACCGGTCGCTGTTGCTGCTCTGCCACAGTCACTCCCAACCCTGATGAAGAAACAAGCCTTGCTTCAAGGCTCAGTATCACCTCGTGAGGGGCTGATTATACAATTCCTTTAAAACTGTGAAATACAGGAGCAGAGATAGCTGTGAACAAGTTGCTCATAACTGCACAGAAGGTACAAGAGGCTGATTCAGACAGAGATGTCAGTCCCTGTTCTCAAAGCCTTGCTCTCTGAAATCAGGGAGTGCTCTCTCCGTGTCTGGCTTTTATGTCCAGTTAGGACACTGCTTAGTTTTCTTGAATCCAAGCAAAATGTCAGGGAAAACTCCCTTTTTTTCTTTTTCAGTGCAAAATCTTTTATATATCTGTGTCTCATATCTTCACACTTTCTGTAGAGAAAACATACCCAGAGCTCTTTTTATTAGCTGTCCAAACTGGCTCCTTTCCAGTGGTTAATTATATTAAGTCATTGGCTGGAGAACATGAATGTCTCACAGTCCTTGACTGACTGACTGATAGAAGCCCTGCACTAATTAAATGTTCCATGCTCAAGTGCCTCATGAACTGCAGGAAGAGATCAGCAGTGCTTCTAAAAGCCTTGCAGGAGCCAGAAGGGAGCAAGAATACTCTCGAGCTTTTAATGCAGGTTCTGTAAGGCTGGAAAGGGCTTCAGCCCTTTTCCGTGCTCAGCATCCTGTACTGTAACACTGTGTGTTCTGACTCTTCAGTTGCTGAAGTTCCAGGACGTATCAGCGATACAGGAGAATGGCACCCAGTACTAGTTTGGTTTTTCAATAAGATATTTGCAAGCTAGAGATAAGTGTGTGTCTCAAAAGACAGTGTGTAACCCAGGAGCAGCTTTCCATGGGTATCTTATAAAAAGCCACTGTGAGTTGACTAAAACGTGCGTGACCCCTAGCCCTGGCCAGTCTCATAAGCAAAGTGTAGTGACAGCAGGAGCTTTTTTTTTTTTGAGCAACTGACTATCTGCCATGACTCTCATTGGGTTTTTTTCATCAAAAAATGTCAGAACAAACTGTCACCTCAGTCTCTGATGTCTGCTCACAGCTGAGTAGAAACAAGGCGACTTTTCTCAAAGTACAGTGTAAAAAAAATCCCAAAACCTGCAGGTGTGTTGTACCAGGAGCTGGATTTGCCAAGATTAAAAGAATTCTGCAAGGACATGTGCTGTGCAGAGCTGATTTAAGTTTTTACTTCACTATCTGCAGAGAACCACTTGATCAAAGTCACTTTCTAATGCTTCTTCCTTTAAATCTCTTGCCCAACCTTGTAGCGTTTAGTGGTGAAGCCAGATCAGCTCATCAAGAGACGTGGGAAGCTTGGACTGGTTGGGATTAACCTCACTCTGGATCAAGTGAAGGCTTGGCTCAAGCAGCGCCTGGGCCAGGAAACCACAGTGAGTGCTTCTCTTTTGTACCCAGGGCAGTATAAAAGCTGGCATAAACTCATCCTCTACTGCAGCCAGCCTGTGTGTTTTGGCTGATGATTGAGTGTTACTTCAGGTCCTTATTTTAACTCAGTGCTGCCCTGTGATATTTATTTTCCTGGGAATGACACTGCAGTGCTAATGATAATGAAGTGCCTGCCATCCCTGCTGCTGTGTGTTGGGAGCTGATGGAGTTGTGTTGCCTCAAGGAATTTATGCTTTGGCCCTGCTGGAATTCATTTGCTGCTGGCTCTGGCTCCGAGCTGGTGCGACTGCCTGAAGGATTGAGAAACAGCAGGAACTGCATCTTGAGTGCTCCCCATTGGGAAAACGATGGATGTGGAAATCACTCCCATAGCACAATACAACAACCACATCTAAAGCAAGGGCTGGGCCACAGGCTTGGGACCACTGGTGTCCTCAGGAGCAGGGGACCCGGGAGATGTGGGTTTGGATAACAGGAAGGTGCCTATACAGGACAGTTCCTGGACCTGTAGGAAGAGGCTAAAGGATTCTCTTGCACTTCCATGCTCCCTGATACCGCCTAAGGGCAAGAACTACCCTGAGGCCTCTATGCTTGTCACTAACTCAGGAATTCCTCACTTCTGATGATTTTTCCAGTATTCCAAGAGCAGCTCAAGCCCTCATGTCTCACTGTGGTGAGCAGGGCCCAGTGACAGTGCTGTCTCTGGGACAGGAGGTGAGAGCAGCTGTCCCAGTGTAATTCTGATACCCCTCTGTCCTGTTAGGAATGGGAAAGGTGACCGACTCTTGTAACCAGATATGGTGGGGTGACGGTGCTGAATGCTGTGCTGGAGAGGGAGGAGTGGTTCCCGAGGAGGTGCAGTGGAGAGGTGCTTGGGAGGGAGTGATTTTAGAGCAGTGCTGATTAATTCTCAAAGCTTTCCTTATGCTGTCACAAATAGGGAGACTGAACAAGTGGTTATGGATGTTTATCTTGTTTTCTGCCCACAGATTGCTAATGCGAAGGGAATCCTAAAGAATTTTCTGATTGAACCCTTTGTCCCTCACAAACAGGTCAGTACACCATTGAAGCATTAAAAAGGGCTTTTAAATCTCTTCGGACTTGCGTGCTTAGGTGGATTGGTACAGTGGAGAAAGCAGAAGTTTGGGAGCGTGCTGTTGAGCTGAAAGTGCCGGTGCACGCCCCTGGGCAGTGTCAGGGCCACTCCAGCACTGCTGCTCCTTGGGAGGCTCAACGGTGGGCTCAGCTGCCCTGTGCTTGGCACTGGCACAAGAGCCTCACCGGGGTCTTCTCTGGGCGTCAGTGGTTAATGCCTGTCCCCGCTCTGTGGCGCAGGAGGAAGAGTTCTATGTGTGCATATACGCTGCTCGTGAGGGAGACTATGTGCTCTTCCACCACGAGGGGGGTGTGGATGTGGGAGATGTGGATGCCAAAGCTCAGAAGCTGCTCGTGGCGGTGGATGAGAAGCTCAGCGAATCGGATGTGAAGAAGCATCTCCTGCAGCATGCACCAGCCAACAAGAAGGAGTAAGTACAGATGCCAGTTCTGGGCAGGACCAGCCACACAGCAGCCGCTCTCCTTTATCTCAGTGCCACATCCCTCTATTTTGCTCACCCCGAAGCTCACTCTCCTCTTCTTGCTGCTCTCCAGAATATGCCATGCATCCTGAATCCAAGCTCTCTGGCATTATCTGAGCTGCCTGTAAAACCCAAAAATAAGGGTTCCTAGTGCTGAACCTTTACTTGGCAGCAGCACTTGTCAGCCTGCTCAGGTCTCAACCTCTGAGACTGGAGACATGTACTGAATTCTGATCCTTTGTGCCAGTGTAGAAGTTTCTTTTGTTTAGTGAAATGGTGATGAGATGTGGATCTGACTGCTAATGCAGAACTTCCCTCTCCCTTGCTCTGGCCTGGTCTCCAAAGTTATTCTTCTGTTCTTCCTCCTGCAGGCTTATCTGTAGATCTCAAGGCTTCTGCATCTCCCTCAATTAGCTGCCCATACCTAGTTCTGTTAATATGAGTAATGCTTTTTCCAAACATAGCATAATCCTTGCTGGCATCGTGCAGCACTGAAAGGCTGCAGGAGCCTGTCACTCCATCAGTTCACTGCAGCCTCTTCCCCATCACAGCTAACAAAGCTCAGATCTGACAAAGATGGGTATCAGCAGGGAGGACACGATGCGCTTCTGTTTTGTGGGGAGATAAATCAGACTGCACAGCTCTGACAGTTGTGAGCAACTGTGTCCTCAGCAGAGTTTGGTGGAGGGTAATTAAGATGAGTCATCAAGGTCTTCCTTCCCTTGAGTCATCCATCACCCAGACTCCATCCAGAGAAGATGAATGAGAATGAAAGAAATTGATTCCGAGTAGATTTGCAGATTGCCACTAATACCAATGAACAGAGCAGGCTGTACTTTGATTTGCTGTTTTCATTAGCTTGTGTTACTTTTTTTTTTTACAGCATCTTGGCCAGCTTCATCTGTGGCCTGTTCAACCTTTATGAAGATCTGTATTTTACGTACCTCGAGATCAATCCATTAGGTAATGGATATTTTTGGGAGCAGAACTTTCTGTTCTGAAATATTGAAATGTGTTCTTGATCCTTCTTTGGGTTCTGTAATTCACAACAGCACCAGGTGCCACATGCAGAAGTACGGAAGTGGCAGATATGCCTTCGAGCTGTTCATTCAGTGAATTAAAAATGAGGAAATGAAAAATTTCCTTGCAAGGGATGTTAAGGCAGAACTGAAGAATGTAAAAATGGCTCTGTTAGAACAAAACAGCCCCTGAGACAGAGCCTGGACCATGGCCACAGTTACTGGTTAATTCTTTTGAGGAACTTGCTGGGGCTGGTAGATACTGCCCAGTGCCAGGGGAAGAGCAGTCACCTGGCTTTTGCAATGATCTCTGTGGTACCAGATGTTGGAGTAAACATGTAATGTGTCTCTGTACAAATCAGAGCTAATTGTGATGTTTTTCACTGCAGTAGTGACTAAGGATGGTGTTTACATCCTTGATTTGGCTGCGAAGATCGACGCGACAGCTGACTACATCTGCAAAGTGAAGTGGGGGGATGTGGAGTTCCCCCCTCCTTTTGGCAGGGAAGCTTACCCTGAGGCAAGTGACAGCCAGAGTTCATTCATTGTGTACTGAATTCCTCATGGCTTGCATGCCTATGGCATTGCGGTTTCCAGTGATTTTGTTGCTGTGTCTCAAGCAGGTTGGCAGTGCTGTCCATGATAAGCTTTGCACAGGTAGCTGTAGTCCTGGGACTGCCCATAATCACACTCTGAACTGCTCTGCTTGGTCACTTTTTAAATTCAGAATTGACTTTTTAAAATGGAGGCCAATATTTAACTTTCCTCAGCTGTGTGCCAGCTCTGGTGCAGAGCTTCCTTCCGTGGTTCCTGCCCACACTGCTCCCCTCAGCATCACTATTTTTCTGTTGGAGCAGTGGCTAGACAGCCGCGTGGAAGCTGATGCTCCCTCAGTGTTTCGGTGACAGTTCTGAGAGCAGAGCAGGAGCTGTGTGCAAATGCTGCATCCAAGTGTGAATTCAGAGAAAATAATCACCATCTCTCAAACTTTCAAGTAAGAAGATAAGATGTTAATACACCTGTTGTTCCAAAAAGTGAGGACAAGATGAGGCCTGTTGTAGAGCTAGCAGTGCCTGTTCCATCTCTGAATTCCCTGGGTCTGTACTGCTGGATGCAGAAGCACTGCTCCAGATACAGGTCCCAGCAGCTTCAGAAGCTGTTGGAAGTAGAACTCTCTCCTTAGTTATTTTGTTACTTGTTTCAGGGATCTGTTCTCTCCAAAAGGATTTCTGTCCTGATTTTTTCATTTTAATAATTATGCTTCAGTTGGAAGGTTTTTGTACTGTGGCCAGGAAATCCA
Source organism: Ptilonorhynchus violaceus (assembly GCA_013397565.1). Taxonomy (NCBI): domain Eukaryota; kingdom Metazoa; phylum Chordata; class Aves; order Passeriformes; family Ptilonorhynchidae; genus Ptilonorhynchus; species Ptilonorhynchus violaceus. The sequence goes on from VZRJ01004513.1 coordinate 622,249, forward strand.
TTTAGCTGTTCCTTTCCATGTAGCTTGCTGGATGCCAATACTCAACTCAATTTGCTCTTAAAAGGATTAGTTCAGGTTTTGTCTCTGAATCATCCTTCTCCAAGTGCCTGGGAAGGCTGTTATGGCAGAATCTTTGCTGGGAATGTTAATGAACTCTGATGAAGTGCTGCTCAGCAGCCTGGCACATTGGGCTGCAGGAGCACCACGTTGAGCCAAATTACAGCTCTCAGTGATTATGTTCCTGGCTGCAGCACAGCCAGAGTGGTCACCGTGGGTGAGATGATTTTTAGATTTCCTCAGGTCTCAGTCTCAGACAAAGTCAGAACAGACTTTACAGTTCTGTTCAGATTTTGTGACTGTCATATGATGGATGGAAGGAGCTGGGCCTCTGTCCCTGACAAACACTGTGTTTGTAGCTCTGCTGTCCCTCAGCTGTAGCTGATGAGATGTGATTGCTCTGTGTCCAAATGCACGCAGTGCTGTGAACCCTTGGGATGAAAAAGGCAGATGCAGGAGGAAGCTGAGGTTGTGCTGCTCTCTCTGCAGGAAGCCTACATTGCTGACCTGGATGCCAAGAGTGGGGCCAGCCTTAAGCTTACAATCCTGAACCCCAAAGGCAGGATCTGGACCATGGTGGCTGGCGGTGGTGCTTCAGTGGTGTACAGGTAACAGGAGTGAGGTTTTCAGAGTGGGGGGGATTTATAGTGCTGGAAAATCATAATTGCTGCAGCCTCTGGCAAGTAGACTCTTCTAAAGCCGTTTTTCCCATGCTGTGACTGTTTGGGATCTCTTCAGAAGGAAGGTGCTGTGCAGATTTCTCACCATGCTGTGGAACATAGTGTCCCCTAGGGAATTTAATTCTGGGAGAGTTAGAGTTAGATACAGTTTCTTACAGATATACAGTTCCTTTCTGACTTAGAAAGATACAAGCTGGCTGAAGGCTGTTGAGGGTAATATTACTGTTGTAGTGGTCACTGAGTTTGTATACGGGCAGCATGACAAGATTAATCGTGACTGACACCAAGAGGAGAGCAGCTTTGTTTTCAGCAGACAGCACCATCCCTCTGTTAAGAGTCTCACTTCCTCACAGATTTGGAATACTTTAAGACCTTTATAGTGACTCAAATTAAAACTAATCTCTTAAGTAGCCTTTTTTTTTTTGTTACAGTGACACCATTTGTGACTTGGGGGGTGTGAATGAACTGGCAAACTATGGGGAATACTCGGGAGCCCCAAGCGAGCAGCAGACCTACGACTACGCTAAGACCATCCTCTCCCTCATGACCCGAGAGAAGCACCCAGAAGGTGAGGGAGATGCTGCAATTCCAAAGCTGTGAAGCTGTGTGTGGCAGAAAAACCTGGACAAATCTGGGTTGTTAGTACGCTTAGCCCTCCCTGGCACAACTTTCGGTGTACTGCTGCCTTCTAAGGGAGTCAGGGATGGATTTCTGTCAGTTCTTGCTTCAGAGAGAGGACTTGTGGTATTCTGTGGGGCCTGAGAGATTCTTATCAAACATTCTTGCTTAGTACAAAGCTCTTATCTTCCAGGCTCTACTAAACACAACTGCTTTAGGGATTTTTTTCTGCGAAACACAACTGGCTACTCTGCAGCTTTGTTTCACTTTATGTTCTTAACTGCTTTGTGATCTTGAAGTACTCTACTCTTAAAACGGTTTTATTTACATGTGTTTCTTCCCTCAGGGAAGATCCTGATCATTGGAGGCAGCATTGCAAACTTCACCAATGTAGCAGCCACCTTTAAAGTAAGTGACCAGTCAGCAAACACCCAGCTGTCACCCCAGGCCCTTCTTCCCAATTCCATGTTGGGCTGAGGCTGATAGTCCATCTCTTCCAGGAATTCCTGAGATGATGGGACAGGGTAAATGTCTGGCTGCCCCGGTGACCTGTCCTGTGTGTTTCTTTTAGGGCATTGTGAGAGCAATTAAGGATTACCAAGGCCCTCTGAAGGAGCATGAGGTGAGGATCTTTGTACGAAGAGGAGGCCCAAACTACCAGGAAGGGTTACGTGTCATGGGAGAAGTTGGTAAGGACCGACCTTTTCTTGAAGTTTTGTTCTTGCCTCTTTTTTCTTCCACTTGCTTTCTGCTGAGCTTTCTCGAGATTAAATGCTTACTTTGGCAGAGCTTTCACCCCAGGAGGCTGACTGTTCTTGTGTACATCCACAGGGAAGACCACGGGGATCCCCATCCATGTCTTTGGCACGGAGACCCACATGACTGCGATCGTGGGCATGGCTCTGGGCCACCGGCCGATCCCCAACCAGCCGCCTGCTGCAGCCCACACTGCCAACTTCCTCCTCAACGCCAGCGGCAGCCCCTCGGTGAGTTCCTATCCCACCGTGACAGGGGACGGGGGTGAGGAGCCTCCTGGAGGCAGCTTCCCCTGTCCAGACAGGCTGGAAATGGATCTTGGCCACTGTTGTGTTTGTGGGAAGCTTTAGGAAAATGAACATGACTCTACCTGCGCAGTTTATCAGGAAAAGTCATCCCAACACCCACCTCACTTGTGTGGAAAACGTGCCCTCTCAAAGCTAACAATGTGGCTGTTGAACCTACTGGGTCATTTAGGAGTTTTCCTTCACTTGACTGAAATGGTCCTATCTGAAAATTCATTTTCTTTGGGTTTTTTTGTAGTAGACCACTGTAGCCAAAGTGAGGCCATCTCCTCCTCTGTGCTCCAGGCCATACCTGGTGTGCTGCCCCTCACTAACTTGCCTTCTGAATCTTTCAGACCCCAGCACCGAGCAGAACTGCATCCTTCTCTGAGTCCAAACCAGATGGTATTGCTCCAGCTAAGAAGGCAAAACCAACAGCACCTCTTGGTAAGTCCAGCCCTGGGAGCACTGGTGGCAATGCTCTGCTGTTCCCAAAGGCAGGATGGGCAGGAGACAAATGCTGTTTTTTCTGGATATAAAGGAAAATAGTTTTGTGGTCCCCACCTATCTTTGTCTTGAGCGTAGTTAAGTGGTTTAGCAGCTCACTTGTACCCTGAGCTCATACACACGGCAAGTCAGAGTTGCCGTTGCCCTGATCTGGGATATTCTGGAACAGCAATCAAGAGGAAGTAGAGTGAGAGGGCTCCAGACTGCTTGTTTTTTTACAAGAGCAAACCCAAAAACCCCAAATGCAGTGGAGAGGAGGGCTGCTGCAGCCCCTGCCTGGGTGCCCGGCCGGTGGGCTGGCAGCAGCCAGCTCTGTCATACCGTTGCATGAGTGATTCTCTCTTCAACAGATTCAATCCCAGCCTCGAGACCTGGTTCAGGTAGGACCCGTGTGACCAGCTGAATGTGCCTGGCCTTGCTGGCAGCTGACTTTTTTAGTTCTTGGTTTTGTTGCTGTTTTTTCTCTCCAAAAGTTTGCCGTGTTGTCTGGTCCTTCCCTCCTGCCCAGCATATTTAGCTGTCACCATGTGAACTTCTCATCTGTTTTTTCAAGTGCAGATCACATATGCCTTTGCACAAATACTTCCTATTTCTGGGGGAGAGAGGGCCAGGTCTCAAACTTTATTTTTTTTCTTCCCTTCCCCCTCTTACAACCATCACAGAGTAGTACAGTCTGAGGCACATTGTAAAAAGCTCTGTTCCCTTTGCTTTCCAAAAGGAAGAGTCACTACTTGTGCCCAGTAACCGGCGTCTTGTTTCAAAGTAGTGCAGGGCCTTGGTTATCAGGCCTGGAAAGTACAGAAAGGTCACAAATGAACTAAATGTTTCCTTATCAGTCCAGCAAATCATTAAAGCTTGTGCTCAGTGAAGTTATTTTACTTTAAGACTCTACTGGGTTCCGTGTTGGGTGACAATAAACTGCTGAATTGGGGTCAAAGTAGAGCTTAAAGTTACCTCCATTATCATGAAGAGGAACAGTAGAAGGGGAACTCTCAGATTTTTGCTTGTGTGTTCTCAAACAAACAGCATCACCTCTCTGGGCTTGCATTTTGGTGTTCTGAGAACGCTCACGGTACCTCCTTGCAGGCATCTGCAGGATAAACAGAATTTTCAGGGTAAGCAGTTTGGTAATGACAAGTCACATTGCACTGAATCCGAACTGTGACTGTGTAGGGCTGGAGAGCAAGGACTGATTTCTTGTTGAAGCCAGAGGAACAATGTCCTGTTTAATCCCTAACGCTGTTTACCTTTGATCCAAATCCAGAAAGAACTCAGCAGTAGCCCAGGATGGCATCAGCAGGTGAATCAGCTCTGAGTTTTTACAAATTTTAAAATTAATTCTGCCTAGAGTCAGAAGGAGGGACTCAATGTTGTGCTGTGACAAATGGTGTAAATAGACTTTAAGCCAACAGTCCATCTTCACTGGCTGAACTGTTGCCTTTCCTGTGACTTTGTCCCCTGAAGCCAAGTTTTGGGCCATATATAAATTCTTGGAGCCATCAAGTTTGTGTTGGATTCTAATCATAAAAAAAAAATTAAAAGAAAACCTGAGTACATTGAGCTCCTTTACTTTCTTTGTCCCCTCCATTTCCTGCCTTTTTTTTTTTTTTTTTAATTTCCTATCATTCTACTGTGGTGCCCTGGCCAACCTCCCATGGTTAGTCCAGACTGTGGGCTACATGCAAATAAATAAATGAAATTCAAAGTTCTCCTCAGCTTTGCATAAGAAAACTATGAGGAAGATGCAAGGCCCATGAGAGGCAAGACAGAGGCAGCTTTCACTTCTCTGCTTTCCTGTACCAACTCTCCCCATGATTCACTTGCCCGTTAGTGAACCCCAAAACCTGGCTTTTGTGTTCAGAATCCAGGGAAGGGATTGCTGCTTCATCTACAGTTTCTTCCTTAATTTGGACAGTGTGGCTACTCCATCCTGCAGTTCATCTCTTGGGTTCAGTTTGGAGGGAGGGGAATACGCTCATCCAGGAGTCTTTCAGCAGGCATTTGGCAACCTTGCAGTTTGTGTCCTGCTCAGGTATACAGTTTGAATATGGTTTGGTTTTGTCCCCCTCTCCGAGCAGGTAAAGCCACAACACTGTTCAGCCGCCACACCAAAGCGATTGTGTGGGGGATGCAGACCCGGGCTGTCCAAGGAATGCTGGACTTTGATTATGTCTGTTCCCGGGATGAACCGTCAGTGGCTGCCATGGTTTATCCATTCACGTAAGTAGCCCGTGACTGCATCACTTTTCTGTTTCCTTCCAAGTCTTCTGTGACCCTCTTCCTCTCCCAGTCTCTGTGGTTCCTTAGTGGGGCTCTGTTCTGGTTTCCATCCCTGCTGGAACACCTTCTTCTCTGCTCCCTTCCACCCCTGGGTTGGCTTTGTAGGCTGCTTTGTTTCCTTCAAGCATTGATTTTGGGCTGCACTGTTGAAACAGCTTAATGTTCACCACAGAACTGAAGTTCCACTTCATAAGCTTATAAAAGATGTCCAAATTCTGTTCTTCACTCAGTGAGGAAGGCAGGTGTGACTACCTGGGCTTTCTTTCCAGTCCCCTGGTTCAGCAGAGGCAGGCAGGCTGTGTAAAGCTCCTTCCACTCATCTGCTGTTGGCTTGTTGTGCTTGTCTGAGACACCTTGATTTGTGCCTGCAACAGCAGGAATTACCCCTCCCAAATATTATCTAGAATCATAGCAGGTGTGCTGACAGACTAAAGCAGGTATGTAGCCAAACAAAATTTAAAAAAAATAAAATCTTGTTCCTATTCTTTCCAATAGCAGCAGTGGTTATTTAGCAGGCAGGAAGCATGTGGATCCTTCAGTGAGGTAGAGTTCCCTTGTGGTGTTCACCCTCTTTTAGTCATCCCTACAGGGATGAGAGGGGCTATTGGGTGTGCATGAGCTGTTTTATTGTACCTCCTCAGTGTGGGAGGCTCACTGTGGGACAGGGCAAGTAGAGAGAAGTGAAACAGCAGTTGCTTCCAGTACAGTGAGGTGGGAGCCCAGAGCCAGGCAGGAGCCTTGGTTCATTCCTGTGGTATTTACAGACGTCCTGGCGAGCTGATGTCTAATCAACCTCTATCCTGCAGAGAATTTTTCCTCTTGACAATTAAGACCTTGTACTATTATTCTGGGGCTCTGATGGTAATTGCCGCTCTGTAATAACTTCTCAGCAAGTGCAAACCTCGGGGTACTGAGTGCAGGCACAGCCATGTCTGTAGGTGAGTGGCAGCCCCTGGCAGTGCTGCAGTTGATTAAGGAAGAAAAAGCAGTAGGGATTAAAGTTTAAGGCTACCTGTAGTTATCTGATTCTGCTTGACCTTTTGGAGGAAGCCAGGCTGGCAAAACCTGGAATGTTCTGTCACGAATGTACGTGTCTGGGAACACAGCCAGCATCTACACATTTAAATGACTGCCCAGTCAAACTTCACTGCAGTTTCAGTTGGAGCATGTGCTTTGTATGAAATACTGACAGTGAAACCTTCCCAGGTGCTTCCCCTCCAGTGTCTGTGGGATGGGCAGAGTCCCACTGCAGCAGGATTGGGAAGCTGACTGGCCCTCCCATTGCAGTCCTGGCTGTTCACCTCAGATACTGGTCTGCTGTCCCCCCAGTCCAGTGTTAGCGCCAGCCCAGTGACACAGCTTTGCACGCCTCTCGTTCATTACTCTTTCTGTGCCTCATTCTGTCTTCCAGCTTGGAGTAGAGTTAAGGCTCTGGTAACTTCACTGTGGGAGAGCTTATTCATCTTGCTGGATGCCTCTGTCCCCATTAGCCCGTCTCCTTCCATACGCTGCTCTGTCCTATTCTCTGAAGAACCTTCTGCTGTCATATGGTCCCTCCCCACACATGCTCACGTGCTCGTGAGTGTCTCAGTCAGTCTCGGGGTCTGAGAATGGGGTTTGTAAACTCCTCTGTCTGCATGCACTGTGTCCCTTTGCCTTTCCAACAGCCTTAGGGTCACGGCTTTTCCATCTTCTTTTCCACAGCGGTGACCACAGGCAGAAGTTCTACTGGGGCCACAAAGAAATCCTGATCCCAGTCTACAAGAACATGTCAGATGCCATGAGGAAGCACCCAGAGGTGGATGTTCTCATCAACTTTGCGTCTCTGCGCTCTGCCTATGACAGCACTGTGGAAACCATGAATTATCCCCAGGTGAGCACAGGATCCAGAAGAAGCCCAAGAGGAGGAAGACCTTATAAGCAGGGTACTGGTGTTTCTTAATGATGGCATTAGTGAATTGTCTTGGCCTTCCAACTTGGCAGATAACCCCCAATTCTAACCCCTTATAGACTGTAAGGAGGATACTGGGAGTCTATGGCAAATCCTAATCCTGGACTTGCAATTTGTTTAAGATGAAATTGGTGCTTCTTGGTTAGCAGTAACTACTTCAGGCTGATTAAAATACAGTGCTGCTCTGATCTGCAAGGAGGAGAAAATTCCCTGACCAGAGCATTGAGACTGCTGTGAAGATCACAGCAGACTGCAGATCCATGCACTGGGTCTTCCTGGATGAGAGTACACAGAGTGACCTCCCAGTGGCCTGACAAAGGGCAGCTTCTGGGCGGACCAATGGTTTTCTTTCTCTTGCTGCAGATCCGCACCATTGCCATTATTGCCGAAGGCATTCCAGAGGCCCTGACACGCAAACTGATCAAGGCAGCCGATAAAAAAGGAGTCACCATCATTGGGCCTGCAACTGTAAGTACTGACGGCCGCCTTCTCCTGTCTTTCTTAACCTTCAGATCAACTTTCTCCAATCAATGAAGTGTATCCTGCAATTCCCTTTGTGTTTAGTCAGAGGAAGTGCATGTTAGTCTCTCATCTTAAGGTCTTTGCCGTCCTTCCTTGTCTGTACAGATGCTGACAAGGCTGCCTTACACAAATGTTCCTCCGTTTCATGATTTTAAACGGCTTTACACCTTTCTCTAATTCTCTTGTAGGTTGGTGGGATCAAGCCAGGTTGCTTTAAAATAGGCAACACAGGAGGCATGCTGGATAACATCTTGGCATCGAAGCTGTACCGTCCTGGCAGCGTGGCCTACGTGTCCCGGTCTGGAGGGATGTCCAATGAGCTCAACAACATCATCTCCCGAACCACTGACGGGGTCTATGAGGGGGTGGCCATCGGAGGAGACAGGTATGAGTTGGCACCTTCAGCAGACCCTGGTTTTCAAGTTGGTCAACAGGAGAATTGTTGGTAATTTGGAGAAAGAAGGGCAGGTTGGGTGTTAATTTTTCTTTTAGAAAAGTGTATTAAATAAATTTCTACCATTTCCCCTGTATTGCACACAGATATCCTGGCTCAACTTTTATGGATCATGTCTTGCGTTATCAGGATACTCCGGGAGTGAAGATGATTGTAGTGCTGGGGGAGGTGAGTGAGACCACTTCACTATCTGAGAAATACCTGTGTGTGGTTTTGTTTTCAGAGCATCTGACCTGGCTGCAAGGATGCTAGATAGCAGCTACTGCTACTGTTCTTGAATATTTCTAATTTTATTTCTTGCTGCTTTTGTCAAAAGACATTGAATGTATTCTACAGGCAAGCATAGTCTTCCCTACTTAAAAAAAGAAAAATCAGGAGTTTTTGTTCTGAAACTTTGGCCATTATTCAGAGAAGAAGAGGAAAAAGCCCAGTGATGCCTCTGGGCGTGTCGCAGCTGGTTTTATCAAAAGTGCAACTTGGAACCATCTCTCTCTCCCTGCAGATTGGAGGCACAGAAGAGTACAAGATCTGCAGGGGCATTAAGGAAGGCCGGATCACCAAGCCAGTGGTGTGCTGGTGCATTGGTACCTGTGCCACCATGTTCTCCTCAGAGGTATGTGCAAAAATGGGGGCAAATGCATAAAATAAGGAGATATCCACAACAGGAAGAAAAATGCAACTTCACTCACTGTGCCTAAACCTTCCAGAACTGGCAGTAGCAACTTGAATGTGCAAAAGTTCATTAATATAAATGGTGAAGATATCTTGTGCTTCTATAGTCTCTCACAGGAAATTTCCAGGGGATTCTGCTTACCTGTGAAGGGAGCCCAAAGATCACAGGGAACACAGTAAATTCCCATAGCCACCTGCTTCGGGAGTGGCAATGGAAAAGATCTATGTTAAGCAGCTCTGGAGTGGAGCAATTTAGGGAGGCAGAATATGAATGGATGAGCCTGGACTGATTCCAGATCAGAACATCCCTGTGATTGCCCTGCTGGCTCTGGCTGCAGCCAGGAGTTCTGGTAGCCCAGAGGAGGCAGATATGCAGCTACTGGTGTTCCAAGTCAAGGCTTTATACTGTTCCACTCTCTGCAGCTAACAGCCTGTATTCTTTGCTCCTCTCTCTTGTGTGTAGGTGCAGTTTGGCCATGCAGGAGCTTGTGCCAACCAGGCCTCCGAAACTGCTGTAGCAAAGAACCAAGCCTTGAAGGAAGCTGGAGTGTTTGTTCCCCGGAGTTTCGATGAGCTAGGAGAGGTCATTCAGTAAGTCACACTCACAGGGCACCTTCAGCAGGGGATAAAAGCTGTCAGAGTACTGATTCTGGCCTGATAGGGAATATATTTCTGCTTAAGGAAAGCAGCTTCTACTCATTATGGGGTTTTAAGGTCTAGGTTAGATCACCTCACTTGGATCTCTTAGAAGGACCAAAGTTACTGAATGGATTCTCTCCCTAGGTCTGTGTACCAGGATCTTGTGGCCAAAAAAGTGATTGAACCAGCTGAGGAAGTGCCTCCTCCAACTGTGCCAATGGATTACTCCTGGGCAAGGGTGAGCTGTGCTGGTTTACCTGCTTTTGGGTTCCTTGGAACCAGACAGGGCATTTGCTGGGATTCTGGATGCCACGTCGGGGTTATACCCTGTGCTTTATAGTGTCACTTGTAGCTCCTGGCTGTGCTGGTTCTAGGCTGTGGAAGCTGCTCTGAGGGCAAGCCTGAGGTGCTGCTGTTTGCCTACTCTGCCCTGTGCTGCCCTTTGTTGCTGGTGTAACATCCCATCTTTACGCTGCAATTCCAGGAGCTGGGACTGATTCGCAAACCAGCTTCCTTCATGACCAGCATCTGTGACGAGCGAGGGCAGGAGCTGATCTATGCTGGGATGCCCATCACCGAGGTCTTCAAAGAGGAGATGGGAATTGGAGGGGTCCTGGGCCTGCTCTGGTTTCAGAGGAGGTAAGGCAGCTCTTGTGAAAGCTCACGGATTCTTTGGTTTGGAGTTTTTCTTGTTTATTAATAGACTTTTAAGCAAAAAAAGTAACTCCAGGACTCCTTTGTGAAGGTAGATTCACTGGAATGCCATCTCTGTATTCCCTCCATGACACCACGTCAGCATTTTGGGCTGCATGCAGTATGTTTTAGTCTCAGGATGAAGTTTTCCATGAGCCTTGTGGTGCGCTGAGGAAATTTCTGTATTCTAGGCCTGATTCACACTCTCTGACTACTTGTGTCATCTCAACTCTGGAGAGACTGGGGACTTTACAAACATTTGCATTTGTGTTCTGTCCCTGACTGACATGGTGTCTGTGCCCAGGTTACCCAGGTATGCCTGTCAGTTCATCGAGATGTGCCTGATGGTGACAGCAGACCACGGGCCAGCCGTGTCTGGAGCTCACAACACCATCGTCTGCGCCAGGGCTGGCAAAGATCTGGTCTCAAGCCTCACTTCAGGCCTTCTTACTATTGTGAGTACCTTTTGAGTCCAGAAATATTATGTAGCAGCCAACCTGCCGTTAGTGTTGTCCCTGTTTGGTTGCCTGGTCTCTGACAAGTAAAAATGTTACAGACTTTGGATTGCATTTTCCCCCACGTTGTCTCTAGCAGAGATGCACTGGCTCCAAACTGGCACTTGTGTGAGAGATAATAAGCAGATGCTTTCTCTAGGGTGCCTGCCCAACTCTGTTGTGGATGCCACAGAGACCAGGACAGTGGATGGGGGAGATAATCTTGGTTTTGTATCTTAACTGGAGTCCTTTGCTTAATTCCCTTTGTGTCCTGCACCCAGGGTGACCGGTTTGGGGGAGCACTGGATGCTGCAGCCAAAATGTTCAGCAAAGCTTTTGACAGTGGGATTATCCCCATGGAGTTTGTGAATAAGATGAAGAAAGAAGGGAAGCTGATCATGGGCATTGGACATCGAGTTAAATCAGTAAGAAAACTGCATTAGGACAAATTGGAGGGATTTTTAGGGAAGGGTGGGGGAGAGCAAAAACAAAGGAAAGAAGGCTGGCAAGTTTCAAATGCAGCTATTGACCAAATTCTCCCAAAGCTACTAAGAGTATCTGTGTAAGAGGCAACATCAGTGACTATAACATGCTCTGAACTTGCAGATAAACAACCCCGACATGAGAGTTCAGATTCTCAAGGACTATGTGAAGCAGCACTTCCCAGCCACTCCGCTGCTGGACTATGCGCTTGAAGTAGAAAAAATCACAACTTCCAAGGTGAGAGGCGCCACTATTGAACTGCTCTGGGCACTGGTTCTCACAGGAGGGAAGGTGACTGGGGCTCGGCTGTAATTTAAGTGCAGTGCTTCATAATTTGTTGGTGGGGATTGTGTCTGTGGTAGAGTTGAGGCCAAGTACAGCTGCAGTTTGTAAAGGCTGAAGGCATTTGGCTACCAGGAAAATGCTGAACAAGCCAAATCATCATCTGTGTGGCCACTGTCCACACTGGTACTGCCAGGTGTAAATCTGGGGCTGTTGGCCCATGCACTGGCCCGTGACCAGGGAACCTCTGGGGTTTGACCCAAATGGCCCCTTGTTCAGGGCTGGTTTTCCAGCATTCCCATTAAGTGTGGCTCTTGTTCAGGCTGCTGAGCAGCCTCTCCATCACTGGGCTGGTGTGTCCCCAGCTACAGGCAGCCCTCAAATCACCTGTGGTGTGGAAGGTGCCAGGTGAACACCATTTGCACCGTTGACATCTTTATTGGGTGTGTTTTATTTCCTGCAGAAACCAAACCTTATCCTGAATGTAGATGGCTTTATTGGAGTGGCCTTTGTTGACGTGCTCAGGAATTGTGGTTCTTTCACACGGTGAGTAGGAAGGAGGCTGTTCTTGGATCATGGTCCTATGAAGTGGTGGAAGCTGCACTGATAGCTCCTGAGGGGCAGAATTCCAGGACACGGGGAAGGAAACAGCCTGCCCTGGCCTTGGGGGCAGAAAGCTGTCATGTGAATTCGTGTGGCTTCTGGCACTAGAGCAGGCTCCCAGCCTGTCTGAGATTTGATTCCTTAAATAGATCATTACCAGGAACCATTTATTTTCTTTCTTTTTGCAGGGAAGAAGCAGATGAATATATTGATATAGGAGCTCTCAATGGCATCTTTGTACTGGGCAGGAGTATGGGATTCATTGGTGAGTTTGCCACATCGTTCCTGCCCCTTCCCTCCTCCTGGGCCTGCCCTGCTGCAGGAACACCAGACAAATCCAAAACCCGGGGGAACTCGGTGCACTCCAGAACTCCAAGCTGTTTCAAGGCAAAGACTAAGAAGAGGGAGGGGAATTTTGTAACATAAATCATTCCCATTTCAGGACACTACCTGGACCAGAAGAGGTTGAAGCAGGGTCTGTACCGTCACCCATGGGATGACATATCCTATGTCCTACCGGAACACATGACCATGTGAGAAGCTGGTGTTGCCTTGGAATGCATGAGGATGGAAGCCTGTCCAGGGGACAGCCATGGTGGGACTGTGATGTATAAAGGCCATTAAGGGGACAGAGATGTTGAGCTGCCTGGTCAAACTGTGCAAAGCGACTGTTTTATAAGGATAGAAACTTAATCTAATAAAACCAAAACTTGTGCTATTCCCTCTGTTACCTGCTGTATTTAATACTGTCTCTCACCCTTTTATTTTTCCTATTCTCATTTCATTTTGTTCCAGAAGAGATTTAGGGTTTGGGGGGTAGTGTTTGACCCATAGGCACAGCCTTACTGAACATAACTCTGGTAACAAGCTGTACCTTTCCCATGAGGGGGACATGCCCATCATTCCCATAAGCCATGGTTTTGGATTTTTTTGTTGTTGGTTGTTTTTCAGTTTGTTTACCGTGTTCTTATCCTTGGTCTGACTACCTGAATCCTGGGACCACTGCTGATGTATAACCAATGTTACTCAAGCTGGTGTAGTAATTTAAAGTGTAAAGTTGTAACATACTGCTGTGAAAACTGTGAAATCCCTGTACTCCGGTGTCTGTATTTATGCAAACAACCTCTCCTTTCCTCTGACTGCTGCTCTGTGCACTGTCACTCATGTTATCTGCAGCTGCAAAAATATCTCAGTAATAATTTCAGCGTCCTTGTCTATGTATTGTAACCAAACTCAAATAAATACGCATTACTAATTTATTCTTTTTCCATGTCTGGCTTCTGAAAGTTGGTCCTAAACAGTGTCTAAAGAGATGTGTGACAATCTGTCATTTAACAAAATAACAACCCTCAAAGCAATTACTCCTTACAGTCTGTTTCAGGTGATGTAAAAGGGGAGGAAAAAAATATTAAATGTGAAATGCCTACAGTCTTCCCCTTGCCTGTTTCAGTGTAGGTCAAAAAGATGAAACTTAGCAAAGTAGCGAATAAACAGAAGGACAGAAATTAGCTAGGATTGATAACAGCATTATACAAAAGTTAGGGAACTACACTGTGTGCATAGCAAACATGAAATAACTACAGCTCACTTCATTGGAATTAAAAAACCCTGTGTATCTTAGTTGAAGTGAATGAATTCCTAAAAGCTCAGGTACAGTCTCTTCCCTGGAGGCTGCGTGGGAGGGCACGGGAAAGGAGAAGAAAATTATCAGGAGTGCCTGAGGCTCCGAGTGGAACCGGGGCTGGGGCTGGTCCGTGGTACCGGAGCTCCCTGATGGCGCACGGGGCACGGGAACCATCGGGGCGCCGCCACGACGAGGAAGCTGAGGGGACGCGAGGTCCCGGGGGCTCCAGGCTGAGCGGATGGGGATCCGAGGGGGTCCGGGCTGAGGGGACGGGGAGACCCGGGCTGAGGGGATAGGCATCCACGGGGGTCCTGGCGGCTCCGGGCTGGGGGGATGGGGATCCGGGGGCTCCGGGTCTGAGGGGACAGGGAATCCCGGGGAGTCCGGGGTGAGGGGATGGGGGCCCCTGGGGGGCCCCGAC
>VZRJ01004513.1:636316-660187 GCA_013397565.1 Ptilonorhynchus violaceus
CGGGGGCCCGCGCGGCGGCGGGGCGGACGGGGAGGCCGAGGCGGAGGAGTTCGGGTGCCCGGCGCACTGCTCCGACTTGGCCTGGCGGCAGAACGAGCAGCGCCGCCACGGCCTGTACTGCGACATCACCCTGGCGTTCGGCGGCGCGGGCGCGGCCCGCGAGTACCGGGCGCACCGGTCCGTCCTGGCCGCCGCCACCGAGTACTTCACGCCCCTGCTCTCGGGGGGCTTCGCGGAGTCACGCTCGGGCCGCGTGGAGCTGCAAAAGTGGAGCTCGGAAGGCGGCCCCGACCCCGAAACGGTGGAGGCCGTTATCGGTTTCATGTACACCGGCACCATCCGCGTGAGCCCCGGCAACGTCCACGAGGTGCTGGAGATGGCGGACAGGTAAGCGGGGCCAGGGCTGGGGCTGGCGTGGACTGGGCCACGGCATCAGAGGATCACAAACTGATTTGGGTTGGAAGGGACGTTAAGAGTTCATGTCATTCCACCCGCTGCCATGGGCAGGGACACCTTCCACTATACCAGGTTGCTCCAAGCCCCATCCAGCCTGGCCTTGAACATTTCCAGGCGTGTATAAGTCCTTTGTTTGTCTTGCAGGTTTCTGCTGACCCGGTTAAAGGACTTTTGTGGAGAGTTTCTGAAGAAGAAACTGAACCTCTCCAACTGCGTGGCAGTTCACAGCTTGGCCCACATGTATTCCCTGAATCAGCTGGCCCTCAAAGCTCAGGATATGATCAGAAGAAACTTCCACAGAGTCATCCAAGATGAGGAATTCTACACTTTGCCATTTCACCTCGTTCGGGACTGGCTCTCAGACTCGGAGATCACAGTGGACTCTGAAGAAATCCTCTTTGAGACTGTTTTGAGGTGGGTTCAGAAAAATCCTGAGGAAAGAGAGAGATACTTCGAAGATCTCTTTAAGCTGCTGAGATTGTCTCAGATGAAGCCCACGTACCTAACTCGCCACGTCAAATCTGAGCGGCTGGTGTCGAGCAACGAGGCCTGTGTGAAGTTGGTGTCCGAGGCCGTGGAGAGCCATGCCCTGCGCTCCGAGAACCTGCAGTCTGGGAACCTGCAGCATTCCGCCTGTCCTGCTGCGCTGCTGCCGCGCTTTGGGCAGAACATGGACGTTATCATGGTGATTGGCGGCGTGTCCGAGGGCGGCGACTACCTGAGTGAGTGCGTGGGCTACTTCATCGACGAGGACAGGTGGGTCAACCTGCCTCACATCCACAACCACCTGGATGGGCATGCCGTGGCCGTGACAGAGTCCTATGTGTATGTGGCTGGCTCCATGGAACCGGGATTTGCCAAGACTGTGGAAAGGTATAATCCAAACAGAAATATTTGGGAGCAGGTCTCAAATCTAATCACCAGGAAACATTCCTTTGGCCTTACTGAAGTGAAAGGCAACTTGTACAGTATTGGTGGACATGGAAATTTCAGTCCAGGCTTCAAAGATGTGGCCATTTATAATCCTGAGCAGGACAAATGGCTGAACCTGGAGTCAGCACCAAAGATCCTGCGGGATGTCAAAGCTGTCTCCGTGGAGGACCGGTTTGTGTATGTGGCCGCCCGCACCCCGGTTGACAGCGACAGCGAGGACGGGCTGAGGGCTGTTATTACCAGATACGATGCTGAAACCAGGCAGTGGCAGGATGTGGAGTCCCTGCCCCTCATCGACAACTACTGCTCCTTCCAGATGTCTGTTGCCAACACCAACTTCTACCACACAGCATCATGCTGCCCCAAGAGTTACCCCATAGACAACGAGGAGGCCAAGGGAAAGATCTCCGGCAGGGCCTCAGATGAAATCCTGGAATCCTTGCCCCCCGAGGTCCTGAGCATTGAAGGAGCAGCAATTTGTTACTACAAAGATGATGTGTTTATCATCGGGGGGTGGAAGAACAGCGATGACATTGACAAGCAGTACAGGAAGGAGGCCTATCGCTACTGCGCCGAGCGGAAGCGCTGGATGCTCCTGCCACCGATGCCGCAGCCCCGCTGCAGAGCCACTGCCTGCCACGTGAGAATCCCCTTCAGGTGCCTGCAGGGAACACAGAGGTACCCCATGCCACAAAATCTGATGTGGCAAAAAGATAGAATAAGGCAAATGCAGGAAAGGCAGATGCAGGAGATACACCGATACTCCCTGAGCTTACGGAGGATGCCACGCTCCCAGATCGAGTGCTAGTGGCTGGAATATCACTCCTGATGAGCCTAGGAAATAAACCCTTTTGTTAGGCTTGATGTGTCTTTATAAGACATGAGGGTGTGGATTGGATTTGATGCATAAAACCAGCATCTGTTGTGTACTGAAAATTCAGAAGCTCAGAAATTGAGGGTGGGTGGGAATTGAGACACTCCATGAATCCAACAGTATTCCTTAATGGTGCCCAGGGAAAAGCTGTAGCCTGTATCGGGCTGTGAAATGTCTCCGGGAGCATTAAGCCTGTTACTTCTCTCTTCAGATCTTTGGTTCCAAGGGTTTCTGTAGAGTTAGCCTCTTAACAGTTCTACTTGGAAAATCAAAGATCTGTCTCTTAATAATTTAGTGGTTACATTTGTGTGTGCTTGAAAGCACCTGTTTTATTTGCACTTATCTCTTGACATTCCTTTGATTCTCTCCTCAGTGACTAAACTTCACAGGATTGGTGTTGGTGTACTTGGCTTTCCCAAGCTGGAGGCAAGTGCAATAGTTCTGTATGAAACAAAAGCACAATCTTTCTTTATAAAATTACTTCAGGATGTTTCTATGTGTATTAAATATTTTGTATCTGTGTAGAGAGGCTGCAGAGTTTGTTTATAAATGGATGATTGGTAGGACACAACACTTGCTAAAAGAGAGAACTTGAGGCAATGGAGTTTTTTCAGGTGTATTTGCAGGTTTGAGTCTGTCTCTGACAGCTTCATAAGGAACTTGGGTCAACAGCCTGAGCAAAGGAGTGACAACCAGTCATGAGCCACCCACCCACACTGGCTGTTTGGTTCTATCAGTGGGGATCAGTGAGAATGGGATTATTTCATGGGAATAGAGTGAAAACTGAGCTACGCGTACGTCTTTTCTCAAATGTTGCACATATTTTAATTCCAGTGAAAAGTGATGGAAGAGCCCCTGCTGTTCCCAGCCTCTGACAATCAGAAGCCTTTGCCCGCTGTGTGCTGTCCCAAGGGACTCCCAGCAGCCGTGCTGCAGCTCTGTATTGAGCTGGCACCGGGCTCTCCTACAGGGGGGAGAGTTGGGCTTTCAGAGTCTCCAAGTATCTGAATTTCCCCACTTGCAGTGGGGGTGAGATTTAAGCTCATTTAAACATCTTTTGGCATTTTGAGGTGGCTGTACATCCAAGTGTCCTCATTGGCTCTGGATTGCTTCCTGCTGTACTCCCAGGGAACAGAACATGGGATATTTCCTTTGGAGTATCCCTGCCTCAGTTACCTGTCCCGCTGAACACTCCTTCTCCCCAGTCCAGGAAGCTCCAGGACCCTTTCATTTACCAGTGGTTTCAGTGCATCCTTCCTACCTCCTTTTCTCCCCATCCTTCCCTTCATTTGAATGTTCCAGGTTTTCCCATGCAGTCTAACTCAGGATCTTAGGGAAGGGAATGGGAGGAGTAACCTGGGCGTTATGAAATTTGTATAGACAAACCTTTTTGGAAAATCTGTTACTGTTCTTGGTTCATTGCTGATTTGCTGGTGGTTTTGATGTGGGCAACTTCTTTGCAAAGAACTTTTAACCAGTTTGGGGTTTGTTTTGGTTTTAATTGTTTTGCTTCCTGAGCTGCTCCTTCTCCTTTTCCAGTTCAACAGGCAGCCCAGATCGTATCTGAAACTTGGGGTAAGTCCTTCTGCCACTCAGTGTGTAAAGGTTTCTCTGATGTGTACGTCCCTTAATGCTCTGCTTTGTGGTTCATGGGCCACTTTGATATCAGTAACTTGTCTGTTCGTGAGAGAGTCTCCAGCCTTAGTTAAAAAAAACCACCAAACTTGAAATTCTGAGCAGTTTGTCTCAGTTTACTCCTCTGTGGTGACTGTGTTGTGTTTTCTTTGCCTGTTGGGTTTTTGGGGCAGGTGAAATTTATGCTGCTGGCCTCATGGAAGAGGAAGTAGGTGAGTTTAAGGTGATGTTCTCAGGTCACTGTTCCCAAACAGTTCCTGCAGGCCTGTAAACTGGGGGTTGATTCATGGACTTTGGCCTATGGACTCTTGCAGGTCTGGCTGGAGTAGGTGCAGAATTGCTGCCCCTGCAGCAGTTTGTGATAAAGTGTGCAAATGCCTCTAGTGCTGAATCCATCAATGTAACAGCAATTTGTAGGAGCTGATGTTAAGATACTTCCCCAGACTTTGCACCAAAGCAACTGAGAGAAGTTCATGTCCTCCACCCTGCTGACCCAGCTGAAGGGATTTAACAGGCAGTTGGAGGGTGGTGGTTGGTCACACCACCACAGCTCTCTCCAAGCCCTCTTGTAGTCTGTCATCAAATACGGACAACTTTTGGGGAGAAACACCAAGGTGGTTATTTCAGTTGGAATAGGAGCTGAATATTTAATGCATGGCACTGCGCAACAAAGAGGCAAGAACAAACCTTGTAGTCTTGCTTTTTGTAAGCAAAATTGATACTGCACTTCCCAGGAGGACTTTGGGCTGATGGACAAGCTGTGGCTTTAACTAAAAACACTCCACTCAGAGGCAGTGTCAGCCCAGCCCCATCCCTGGACAGGTAACTCGTGTGTGCCAGCTGCATGCCGTGTGTGCTGTCCCTCTGTGTGCTCCGGGGGGGGGCCCTGGCTGCAGCACGGGCTGCTCTCAATGTTTGCTCTGCCAGTTCTGGTGTAGTTTTAAGCAGTTGGGGTTTTTTAGCCTTGAATTCCAGTGGACCAGTGGCACTGATGTGGTTTGCGACTGATAGGTCAAACAATCCATTGTATCACACGAGGTGTTGGGAGAATTGCATTCATGGCTCTGGCTGCAATTTAGCCCATGAGCCTGTGAATCCAAAACAATTCCTTGTGGCCCTCGACCACCATAGCTTGCTGGGTGTTTATCAAATGATCCCATAAACAAAAGCCTGGGAATTCTTCCCGTGTGTCTGTAGTGGCTGGTGAGCTGTGAGCAGGATGCCAGTGTGTGTTCAGTATGAATGAGAAGGCTGACTGCTGGCCTCACTGAGGAAAAAGGACATCGAGGGAAGTTTTCCCCCTCCTTAGGACAATCACACCTCTACACCTGTCCTGATACTTGCCACAAAATACGTGTCATGTCACTTTCTGCTCAAAGTACCAGCGGCACCTGCCAGGTGCTTGGCAGTCGCTGTAATAACTCCCGGGGCCATATGTGTACATAATATTTTATAACTACCTGGATACTCCATTAGTAGCCAGGGCTTGTGTGTGTTTTTAATGACTCCCTTGCACATGGTAGGAGACCACTCCAGAGATGAAGCAAACAGCCCAATGTTACATGTGCTGTCAACAACTGTGCCCAGCCTTCTGCTCAACTATTGCAATGGCATTTTTCTCCATTACAGTAAATATTAAAATCCAAACTCTTGGTTCAGCTTGTGTGTTGTGGAATACCTTGGTGGCTGCAAACAAACTCAGTCCCAAGGAATTACAACTTTTTATGTTGTTCTTAACACAGCCTTGTAACAGGATGTTGTAACATCCAGTGGGCTTTGAAAAGCAAGTATAAAGAAAGTGGTTAGTGGCTTGCATTTATTTTCAGCTCTGTCCACCTTAGGTTGGGGTACAAGCCGTCTCCTGTTTGACAGTCCTGGGTGGAATCTGATAAAACAGGTGCTCTTGAGAATCTAACCCTGTTACTAATATGAATGTAGAGTGTGGAACTAACGAGCTGTTTGATGACCATTAATAGTCAGATTCTCCTCGTGGGTCCATGTCACTGTGGGTCACAGCAGCTCTTCTCTCCTGGGTTATTAACAGAGGGACGGCAGTTTGCTGGGCAGCAGCACTCCTGTCCTTACCTGTGAGGTATAGTAGTATGTGTGATAGGTCCTTTGAAACAGATCTGCTGTCCTGTTCTTGACCTTAAATACACTGTACTAAAATTTATTGTAAGAGGTGAATTATTGAAAATAAACCTTTTATTTCTCTAGCATTCTGTTGTGCTTTTGATTTTTTAAGTTGCTGTATAGGCTGTGGCCGATACTCTCATTCTGTGGTGCTGTCGAGCGAAAGTTTGAAATGCTAATGATCCTTTTGGCCATTTACAATTGTTTCTATTTTAGAACAAGAGAACATATTCCCTTGCTGCCATGGGGACTTTATTACCTAAAGAGAAGTATTTACACAGGCATCCAGTGACGGGATGCTCAGAAGACTTTATTAGCTACGCAGAACTATTTACACAAGCATCCAGTGATGGCTGATCACAACACTCCTAGCTAAGGGGAACTATTTACAACGGCGAGCTCTGAGTTGAACTGGTGAACAAGATGTCCATGGAGGAGCTGTGCTGGTAGTAGTGTTGCCTGGCGATGTATTCCATGACGTTGGAAAGCCCTGGCACCACGCAGCAGCTGACAGCACTGCGGGTGATGCCCATGCTCTGGGCATCGTACCACTCGTTGGTGTCCTCCTCATAGCACTCGGTGGCAATGGTGGTGCTGAACCCATTAAAGCCCCCAACCACGAACAACAGGCCGTCCATCACTTCAATGCCAAAGTTGCTGCGTGGATTTAGCATGGAGGGCACGGCGTGCCAGGCATTGGTAATAGGGTTGTACGCTTCCACGCTCTGGAGCCGGCTGGTCCCATCAAACCCTCCGACCTGTGAATGCCAAAGGGAC
Source organism: Ptilonorhynchus violaceus (assembly GCA_013397565.1). Classification (NCBI taxonomy): domain Eukaryota; kingdom Metazoa; phylum Chordata; class Aves; order Passeriformes; family Ptilonorhynchidae; genus Ptilonorhynchus; species Ptilonorhynchus violaceus. Next base: position 643,125 of record VZRJ01004513.1, read on the forward strand.
AGAGCTGAAAGGGGCCTTTCCTCAGCCAGATCCTGTCACGCACCCGTGAGATGGGAACTGCTCCTGCCTCCCTGGCTGCAGTCTGAGCATGGCGGAGAGCACGAGATCTCCAAACATGGCGCTTGCTTTTTGCAGTCTGCTCCGTGCTCTCTGAGGAGCTTCCCAAAGCACTTTATGCAACTGTCAGTTCTGACAGTTCTCCAGAGGTTGGATGCAGTTCATGGAGAGGGTAAACAATGGATGAACAGGCCCAAGCCCCTGCTTTGTGCAGCACCAGAAATTAAGTGCTTCGCTGCAGCTGCTTAAACATTGCCAAACACCTTTTCATACCAAAAAATGTGTGGTGGGTGATAACAGTCTCAGGAAGTGCATCAACCGTTCCATCTCTGACTTCCCTAAACCTCACATAAACACATGGCCACCCTGGAGATCTGGGAACTGCAGCCATCCAAAGGACTGCAGTGGTGGGTGGTGTTGGCCCTTACCGCGTACACCTGGTTCCCGTACGCCATCACCCCAACTCCACTTCTCCTGCTGCTCATTGGGGCGATCAGGGACCACTGGTTTGTGGTAGGGTTGAAAACTTCAGCTGAGCTCAGGCACTGATCGCCATCAAACCCACCACAGATGTACACCTGAGGACAGGAGAGAGGGGAGGGTGTGAGTGGGGCAGTTAGACCCTTGGTGAGGAAGTGTGTTGAAGAGAAAATGAATTGTGTGGCTGGATTTTTGGGTGTTTTGCTTTAGAATGGGAATGTTTTTGTCATCTTGGGTTTGAAATAGCAGCAGTGCAAAGAGTTGATACCAGCAGGATTTAGACTCTTGATTTTCCAAGCTGCATGAAGCAGACATGCCTGGTATCACACTTGTGACCAGGAGAAGGGCTATCGGGCACCAGGTGGGCAGCAACTCCAGAGGAGTTTTTGTACTTGTGGTCACATCTCTGCCACACCAGGTAGGTGCTGCTTTATATCTGTAGCTCCACGATTTAATGAATTGTTATGAATTTAAGTGTTATGAATTTAATGAGGGCTTATGTGGACTTTCTTCATGCTGCAACCCCAGCTGCTCTTGGCTGGGGTTAGTTTACCTGTCCATTCAGTGTGGTCGCACTGGCGTCGCTCCTCTGCTCATGCATGGGGGTGATCAGGGTCCACTGGTTGGTGTCTGGGTCGTACCGCTCTGCTGTGTTGAGCCGCATGTACCCATCAAACCCTCCCATGGCGTAGATGAAGTTGTCCACAACGGTGACACTTACGTAGCAGCGCCGCGAGTGCATGGGTGCCACCTGCTGCCACGTCTTCTGGAGTGGGTCAAACCGCTTGACGATGTTGAAATAATCTGTGCCATCAAATCCGCCGATAACGTAGACGTGGCCTTTCAAATAAGCCGAGCCATGGTAGGCAACGGGGCTCTCTTGCTCCCAGGGGATGTTCAGCCACTTGTCAGTGCGGCTGTCGTAGGTCTCGATGGCGCTGGTTGCGCCACCCCCGCTCCAGCCCCCAATGGCAAAGAGGATGGCATAAGGCAGGCGTGGCCGGGAGAGTGGGTTGATATTGATTGAGGAACTCTGGCCATAGGAGTTCAGGTCGTAGATTTCTGACAGGGCGTTGATGATGAGATCTTTGCAGTTGTTATTGTCCTTCACGTACTCATGAGCTTTGACGTTGTTCATGAAGTAGTCAGATTGTAGGAGTGCCAGTCGAACCTGAAACATGCAAGGAGGAGGTTGGAGTACTAATGCTGATAGTTTCTCCTTCGGTCGCCTTTGGGGCCAGCTCCAAAGCTGTGCGGCACCCACTCACCTTGCCCAGCAAGCAGGCGATGTGCTGCCTCCTGTTCTGCGGGTCATGAGCGATCCACCTCAGCACAGCCTCGAACACAGCTTCTTCTCGCCGCACGTTGAGCTCGTCCTTCTCAATGATGTGTGCCAGCTCCTCGGCAGAGAGGTCTAGGAACTCCTCGGACACCTGGGACACCTCCTCGAAGTGATGCAGGATGTACACGCAGGCGGCTGCGCGCAGGTCGGGGCAGTGGTAATAGTCAGTGAGTCTGCAGATGCCAATGCAATTCTCAAAGCACAGCCTGGAACTGAGGAATTCACAGCACAGGCTGACGATGCCCATGACGTTGAACTGGTCTGCTGCAGCCAGCAAACTCTCAACGTTGTCCTCCGTGATCGGTACTGTCCCAGTGTAGGCATAATTGATGATGAGACCCATCATTTCAGCTGAAATGCCAGGGATTTGATAGACCATCTTGTCCGCGCTGTCCCAGTTGGTAAACAGAGTCCTGAAAACATGGTGATGCTGGCACTAAACCCTGTCCCTGGATCCCCTGTGCTCCCCCCGCCCCCAGGGCACCAGTTTTGGCACTGGTAGGAGCCATTCTGGGAGGCCCCATGGTTTATTAATTAATCTTTTACTCGCTGGTTGTTTGAAAAAGGAGACACAGCTTCGGGAGCGTACCAGAGCCAGAGGCAGCAGGGCAGTGGGGTTTCACCTGAGATGAGCAGAGAGGCAGAATCCCCCCGTCACCTGCTGCCCACACTGTGGGGGATGAGCCCAGGACATGGAGGGGTTTCTGGGTGCTGGTGCACATGGCCGGGGCAGGTCCAGCCTCTCACCTACTGGCACCCCAAGTCCTTCTCCCCAGGGATGCTCTCAATCCGTTTATCCCCCAGCCTGGATTGATACTGGGGGTTGCCCTGACGCAGGTGCAGCACCAATACTTGGTCTTGAATCCCAGAGAGTCACATGGTGGGGGGGGGAAGGCAAAGCTGCCCCGTGGCAGCCAGGCAAGGCTGGCCGGGCTCCAGCCCTGCCCTGTGTCTGGGGCTCATCCGACACCACTGCCACAGTCACTAATAAATTATTAATCCTGGTGTTCAGGGAGGTGCCAGGACTAGGGGGAATTTCTCCATAAATGATGAGAGGTTCAGGACAGGAAAAAGTCCTGGTGACATGCTAAGGCAGGGTGATCTCGATCAGGGAATACTGTTTGTCCCTATCCCCTTGTGTTTCAAGTGCTAACCTGAAGTAGATACTGCAGCAAGAGAGGATGAGCTTGTGAGCCCTGAATTCCACCCCATCCACACTGATGATCACATCACAGAATCTCCCTTCCAGGCGGAGCTCATTGGAGATGCTGCAACTCCTATCGCTCATCTTTCTCTCCATGTTGGAGGACGAATATCTATCTGGTGGGTGCCAAGCTGTCCCCCACGTTGGAGCCAGAGGCAGTGGACCTTGCTGAGGTGTGTGGAGCACTCTGGTGTTGTCCCTAAACATCCAGCACTGAACACCCTTGCTGGTTCTGGATTAGGCCCCATAATGACATCACAGATGCAGGGGTGACCCAGGCCCAGCATTCTGTGGTTGCCCCCAGCCTTTGCTTCCCCACAGCCCATGTTATGCTGGACCCTGGACCTGCGCCGTGTTGATGGTTGCTTGGAGCAAAACCAGCCACGTGGTCGGTCCCCGGCAACTCTTCAGTATTATTTCGCTGGGGTATAGCAGCCCCCAAACATGGGCACCGACCGCTCTTGAAGTGTATCGTACCACCTTGCCCAGGAGGAAGCTGAGGTACAGCCGAGCTCATGTCAGTGCTGTCACACACACTGTCCCTGCTGATTTGTCACTGAAGTTGTGCCCGGGGAGGTTTAAGTTGTATATTGGGAAAATTCTTTTCCCAAAGTGGGTGTCCAGCCCTGGTACAGGCTGCCCGGGGCAGTAGCGCTGGAGTCTTCATCCCTGGAGGGATTTAAAAGCCTTGTGGATGTGGCACTTGGGGACGTCGGTTAGTGGTGGCCTTGGCAGTGCTGGAGGATGGTTCTTTGAGGGCTTTTCCCCCCAACAGGGTTCCGTGACTCAGTGTTCCCGGTGCTGCGGAGTGGTTCAGTGCCGGGAGCCCTGCGAGCACGAACGGCCCCGCCTGAGGCTTTTTTTTTTTTTTTTCTTTTTTTTAGTATATCTTTGGCCTTCCCGGCTCGTCGCGGCGGAAGCGCACCCGCCGGTGCCGGTCGGAGTGGCTGCGGGCGCGGGGCGGAGCGCGGGAGGGTGCCCCGGCCCCAGCAACCCCCGAGCATCCCCCGAACGTCCCACAAGCATCACCCGGACACCACTTGAGCACCCCCCGAGGNGGCTGGGGCAGCGGCTGCCCCGGGGGAGCGGCTCTGAGCCCGGGGCTGGGCGGGCGAGCGCGGCCAGGACGGAGGGACAGCGGGGGCTGGAGGGTCTCGGTCCCCCCGGAGCCCGGGGCGACAGCGAGCGGGGTCTCTGCTTGCAGGTGCCCGAGCTGGAGAAAGCCACGGTCCGGATCCGACAGCCCGAGCGTGTGCGGGGGATCATCCAGTCCCTCCGGGAGCGGGGGGTGGCCAAGCTGCAGGTACCGGCCCAGCGGGGCAGGCGGTGCATCGCCCTCGCTCGGTCCTTGTCTCAGCCGCCCCTTCCTCGTCCCCCGGCCCCGGCCCAGCTGCTTCCAGCCCCGCGAGGAAGCATCTGCGGCGTGGGGTGCAGCTGGAGAGGGAGAAGCCCCCAAGGACAGGGAGGACGGGGCTGGTGGCTCCCCCGGACGAGCCTTGTGGCTCCCCGCTATGGAGCTGTGACTGTGCGCCAGTCCCCAAACCCCTGCTCCGCCCAGGCAGGATGAAGCCGTGCGGTGCCGATAAGAGCTCCGGGGTGGGAGGGTGAGGACGTCGTCTGCCTCGCGGCTGGTAGGAGCGGCCACGTCGTCGCTGCCAGTCAGTGCCTACGGGAGACCGGTGGTGCTGGGTGTGCGTCCTCACAGGTGGCAGCACTTTGGCAACACCTTGGGCTCGCTCTGGCCGGGGCAGAATGCACTGGGGCATGCATGGATTTGGTTTTCTCCCCTCTTCCAGGTCATTTCTGACTTTGACATGACACTGAGCAGGTTTGGGTGCAACGGCAGGCGCTGCCCCACATCGCACAGTGAGTGGAAGCCGTTGTTTTTACTGTTGCTAATTCTGTTTGGTTTCTGTATTTGTATTTGACATGATTCCTGTCATCCTCTGTGCCCTCCTCTGCCAAGCCTGGCCACTTCGTCCTGTCCTCCCCCACGCAGCTCTGGGCCTCAGGTGCCCACTGCCCGCTGCAGGAGCCAACTCCTGGCCTGGCTGCCTTCATCCCACTGTCCCAACTGAGCCCTGTGATCGGTGCCTGTGGGCTCACAGTGGGAGCTGCTGCATTGGGACCCCACGGCGAGCCTGTGCTCGGGTCGTGGTGCCACCATGGCTTGTATTGGGAAGAGCTGGCACTGAGACACAGAAGAGTTGCTGTTAGAAAGTTTTTTCACCATCATTGGTGTTTTATTTTCTTTGCAGATATCCTTGATAACAGCCATGTTATCAGCGAGGATTGCAAGAAGAAGGTGGGTGCTGTGTGTAAGGCACCATGTCTTGGCTCAGTGACTGTTGTCCCTGTCACCCATCATTGGGAAGTCACACTGGCTGGTGTGACAGCTCTCCCAGCTGTGCTTGGCTGCCAGGATGGAGTGGGAAAGTGTCCAGACTGCATTTCAGCCAGCAGTGACAGAGGAGAAGTTAAAAAGGGAACTCAGATTTGCATGTGCAGCTGTGGGTGTTTCATTTCGATACGAGGAGGAAGGGGAGGGGTGTCTGTACCTGCAGTGACTGGAGCGAGGTGAGGGCCAGCCAGGCTGCTAAGAGCTCCACCTGTGCTCAGAGGGAAGCTGCTCAGTGACAAGGTTTTGGTTGTGTTTAGGAAGAGTGAAGTTTTGGAGGACTTCAGAAGTGCCGGTTTTGTTGTTTATAGTCTCTTTAGACCTGATGTTCACTTTGTTCTTTTTCCCTCTGTGCGACACTCCAGCTGAAGGATCTGCTCCACTATTACTATCCCATTGAAATAGATCCCAACCGGACTCTGGAAGAGAAATGTCCCCTTATGGTGGAGTGGTGAGTGCTGTGTATGATGATCTTGACTTTGTCCCGACAACCTCTTGTCCCAACAACCTCTTGTCCCTGAGGACTACAGGACATGAGGCTTGAACGATCCTTGGGCTTGGCAGTGATCCTGTGAGGTTTAGTTGTTGTTTCTGACTACTGAGGGCCTCTGCCTGGGAGCTCTGTCACTGCTGCCTTTCCCCAGGTGGACCAGGGCCCACGAGCTGCTGGCGCAGCAGAAGATCCACAAAGGTGACATAGCCCAGATCGTCAGAGAGTCAGAAGCGATGCTGAGGTACAGGCACAGGGATGTGGTGTTGAGGTTTGGGCATGGGGATGTGATGCTGGGGTGCAGGCACAGGGCTTGGCTGCCCACAGCCTTTCTCTCCTGCCCATGCAGCCGGGTGTCTGTGCTGTCACCACGCTCTGTGCCGCAGCGTGACCGATGCCAGCCTCCCTCGCTCCCTGGGGCTGAGCTCTAACAAAGTCAGAACATGAACCACAGCCTGAGCTCACTCCTTGGCTGCAGGCTGCTCCCTTTCTGCTCTGAAACTGCTTCCCCCTCTCTTGGGCCTTGGCAAGGAGCAGCTGAGGGGCTGGTGCTGGGCACAGTTCCCCATTTGCAGGGCGGGATGCAGGGGCAGCACATAGCTCCCTGCTTCCAGCAGAGATTTGTTCTTTGCACTGGAACTGTCAAGCCCTATCCAGGCCCTTGGCTCAGCAGCAGATTTCACCCACAGCACAAAAACATGCTACAACTTGCTGCTACAGCTGCCCTGGCAGCTGTGGCCCTAAGGCTGGCTTGGGGAGCTGGGTTCTGACAGAGTGCTGCCAGGCTCAGGGAGGAGATGGCTTTTTATGAGCCCAGATTCCACTTCTGCGTGGAATTGTGTCCTGGCGGACTGAGGCTGTTACAGATTGGTCTGATTATCCTCCCAGCCAGTCTGACCTGCTGCACATCTCCCACGTGGTTCCTGGCAGCGCCCGCTCCCGTGGGCTGTGTGGGCAGGCTGTGCCCTGTGCCCCCGCTGAGCAGCTGAGGCATTTGGGAGAGGCCGGGCAAAGGGCGGGAGCGCTCCCTGTTCCCGCGAGCGCCCGCCCAGCCGCGGCACCCAGAACTGTCTGGGGTTCTGCACAGGGAAGGCCACGGGAATGCCAGTGCCACAGAGAGCTCCTGCTGTGTGCAGAGCTTCCATGTGTGTTTCTGTTTGGGAAGTGCTGGGCGGGAACAGGAGCTGGGCTGAGTGCGCTGCCAGCCCAGAGCACCGGGCACCGCACTGGGGGCTGGTAACACAGCCCCGTGCCACGGACACTCCTGCTCTAGGGATGGCTTCAAGGAGTTCTTTGATCAGCTGCATAAGAACAATGTCCCCCTGTTCATCTTCTCCGCTGGTGTCGGTGACATCCTGGAAGAGATTATCCGTCAGGCCAACGTCTTCTACTCCAATGTCAACGTGGTGTCCAACTACATGGACTTCAATGATGACGTGAGTTCTTGCACTGCATCTGTGTGGTGATCGTGTGAGGCGAGAGGTGTGGGGCTGGGACACAGTTAACAGTGACACCATGAGGTTAAGAGCTGTCTGCCTGTCTGTCCCGTGTGCTCAGGGAGTCCTCACGCACTTCAAGGGACCCCTCATCCACACCTACAACAAGAACAACACCGTACTGCAGGGCACGGGGTACTTCCAGCAGCTGAGCACAAGGACGAGCATCATCCTGCTGGGGGACTCCATGGGTGACCTGACAATGGCAGATGGCGTTCCCAGTGTGGAGAACATCCTCAAGATTGGCTTTCTCAATGACAAGGTGAGTGTGAAGAGCAGTTTAGTGCTTCCCTGCCAGCCTTCCCCAGATGCCAGGCCTGGGGCCAGCAGGGAGGGGCAGGGGGCTGCCCCAGTGATTCAGGTGTGTGAGAGATTTGTACGAGCTCCTGTGGGGTGTGCACAGGGACCTGGGGGTGTCTGCTGAGCTCCCACTGTGTCTAGGGCATGGTCAGGGTGGTTATTGACCCCCTTTTTGGTAGCAAGGGCTGAGGGTGCAACATCTTCACCCTCAGCTGTTGGTTGTTCATGGTTCTGGCAGGTGGAAGAGCGGAGGGGGAAGTACCTGGATTCCTATGACATTGTGCTGGAGAGCGACGAGACGCTGGACGTGGTCAACGGGATTCTCCGGTACATCCTTACTGAGACATGAGCTGGGAAGACGGCATCCCAGCTCCAGCCACACAGCAGGCACTGGGCAGGGAATGTCTTTCCTGTGACAGAGCTGGAGGGCACCTGCTGGTACTGGCTGGGCTCCATCCCGACCTCACTAACGCCCTCGGCCAGCCCTGGAGCAGGAGAGGTGAGGCTGAGGAAGCTTCTCCATTCCCTTTACCCCAACTCTGCCTGACTCTGCAGTTTCCCACTTGTACTGACTCTATCTCGCTTGGACTTCATCCCACTGGGAATTTATCCCTGCCACCTCCCAAGGCCACAACACACCATTCCATGTTTCAGCCAGAGACGTTCTGCACTTGCTTCAGCAACCGAGTGTGGAATGGAGATGGTTTACTGTGGGCTGAGGACAGACCCACTTTAGATGAAGTTTTGGTGTCACCGTGTTCCTGGCTAAGAAAAGTCTCTTTCTTGTCCTGTTTTCTGTGGGTTTCAAAGCTCCTGGGCTGACTCTGGTGCCAGTGCAGCTGCTGGGCTGGTGTGGCCCTGCCAGACATCACATCACCCAGCCCCATATTCCCCATGGAAACCTGCAGCTCCCCAGCCCCAGCTCACCTATCCCTCTCGCACCGGTACAGCACTTACTGTGGAAAAAAAGCTTTTCCAGCCGTCCCTGAAGGCCCCAGAGCTCGGCTGCTGCTGCTGCCCAAAGCCAGAAGTAAGTTTGTCTGCCTGAGACTGGAGGTTGGGTGGGGATAGGGGAGGAGAGGCCAGTGGCAGAATTTTGGGTTTTAAGTAATGTTTTAGCTGACCATATTTTTGTACTGAACTTCTGGGCTGATCCTAGGCTGATCCTGGGCTCTCAGAGCAGCAATAGGAAAAAATTCTATTATTTCTGTGTAACCTCTGGTTATGTGGGACTTCAGAGTCGTTCTCTGTGTTGGAATAAAAACATTATTGGCTAAAGCTGGGTCATGGGTAGTTTGTACCCAGCACCAAGGGGCTGGAGCTGCTTTGCTCCCTGGGCTGGCACTGGCCCTGCTCCCCATTCCACCAGAGCCCCCCAGCCCTCACTGGGCACTGGAGCTGAAGCCCCACTGGCTTCGCTGGAGGATCCTGGGGGGAATTTTGGTTTCTCCTGCCAGACACAGCACATGCTGGAGCCTGGAATCCCCCTGGGCACCTACAGGGCTGGTCCCTGTGCCATTACCCCAACACATGGGAATATTTCATGGCAAAGTAATCAGACAGAGTCAAACTCCTTGGAAACCAGGAGGAATTATTTATTTGGTGCAAGGCAGAGTCACTGTTTGAGGGGTTCATTCTGCACTGCTGTGTTCCTGCATTTCTTCTCTCCCTGTCACAGGACAGACTGTGCAGAGGCTTTGGGAGCTGGCAGGTACTGGAGCTGTGCTGGTCCCAGCCGGAGAACCTGAGCGCTCTGAGGTTGTGACCTGCATTTAGGCATCGAAACAAAATTGGTCTGATTTGTCTCAATCACTGGGGGCTGGGAGGTGGGGAGGACATGGAGGGGGACAATGCTGCTCCCTGAGGGCTGCGGGACAAGGGATCTGTTTCCCTTCTGCCAGCTGATGAGGGGTTTGCCAGGTCCCATTCCCACAGTTTTGGGGGGCCCAGACTTTTGGAACGGCAGGTGCCAGCAGAGTATTGGGGTTTCACCCTGGGAACCTGAGCCCCCTCCAGCCTCTTGTCCCGGGGAGGATGGCAGCGGGGGTAGAGCAGGGACTGGGACAAAAGGCTTCTCTTTCTTCTCTCTAAAGACTTTTAAGTGTGTATATAAAAAAACCCAATCCTCAACCCTAAACTACAAAATGCTGTGGTGGAGGTGAGGGGAGGCCCACCTACATCCCGCCTGCCCCCTGAGGCAGCATGGACAGATGAGGGGGCTGGAGCTGGACCTGCAGTCACTGGCGGAGGACAGAGGGGCTCAGGGAGGGGACATATTCTTGTCTGGGTTTATTAGCTGGGGGCTGAGTTTTCCTGTGCAGGAGAACACATCAAAATACCCTCAGTTAATAAGAGGCGAAAATCAAAATCTGCCCCCCTGCAGGACTGGGGAGGGGCAGGGGCAGATTCCCAGGGTGGGAGACTGGCCATGACATGGCCAGGATGAGTCCTGTCTCCAGGAACAGTGGGGTCTGCTCCTCAGAGCTCCTCATGAATCTTCTCCTGGTCCTCATCTGACTTCAGCTTCAGCTCGTCGGGTGTGATCTTCCCATCCTGGTTGCGGTCCTGGTTCCGGAACATGTCAGCAATGACTTTCTCCGGGTCGGAGCTGGGCATGAGGCGACCTTTGCCCTCTGCCACCTGGGTCTTGATGAAGGTGGAGAACTGGAGAGGGGAGAGGGAAGAGATGCTGCTTGGCTCTGCCCAGCCAGCACCAGGCAGGGCAGGGAGGCCAGGACCCATGCCAAGGACAGGCAAGGGACTGGAGCAGAGGCTTCCCTCGGGGTCCCTGCCCACACCCAGCAGAAATGCTTTGGGCTGGGGTGTTCTTCCTGCCCTCTGAGTTCTGCAGACTCCCAAGTGCCCAGGGGCAGCAGTGTCCTTCAAGTACTGCTGCCTGGGGTGGCGTTCCCTGTGCCCACATTTCCTCCTGCATCCCACCAGCCTGGGGTCTGTCAGCATTTGGGATGCGCTCACCTCATCAGCGGGGATCCCCCCGTCCTTGTTGAGGTCCATCTGCTCGTAGAGGCTGGCTGGTGGCTCCCCGTGCCAGATGAAGAGGTAGCCCTCGGGAACACCCTCCTCCATGGAGATCAGCTCCACCTCAAAGCGGAGCACGGCACTCCCGGGCACGCCCCGGGCTGGAAACACAGCAAAGGCTCCAGTACCATGGGGAGCACAGCAAAGCCCCGGCCCTGAGCCCCACAGCCCCATCAGGGCGAGAGGGGACGGAGCCCTGCAGGGGGCCAGCAAGGCTGAACCCCTCAGTTTGCACTGCACACATCAGCCACTGTGCCCCTACCTCCACTCTCCCCGTGGCCCAGGTGTGGTGGGACGATGAGCACCCGCCTCTCCCCTGGACACATGTCCAGGAGGCCACTGTTCAGCCCCTCGATCACCTTGTTGGCCCCCAGGGTTACCTCCTGGGGCTTCTCGTAGTCGTGGCTGCAGGGGGCACAGAGAAGACAGCGTAGGTGAGAAGGTCCCTTGGATCTAGTGGGCAGCCCCAAAATCCTGACCCTTCCACCCCACCATGCCCCAGAATCCCATATCCTCCATCCTGGCATGCCATGAAGTTCCACACCCTCCGCGCCACTGCCATGTCCATCCCACCGTGTCCCTTGAAGCCTCCTCCCTGCTGCCCCATCCCACTGCCCCGTGGCCGATGCTCCAGTGCTGCCTGTTGCAGAGCAGATGCTCCCGGTGCTGCCTGGTGCCTGCCCAGCCCCAGCTCAGCACCAGCCAGGATTTGGCCCCAGGAAGGACCGGAGTGCTTGGGGCACGCACGAGGAGAAGAGCCAGGTGCCATCCAGCAAGGAGCAGTTGTAGTGGTAGCGGACAAAGTCCCGGTTGCGGGTGGTGACGTTGCAGCCCTCGGGCCGGAACACGGTCTCAATCTCCACTGGGTCCGCAGGGTTGTGGAAGTCGATGATGTGGACATCAAAGATGAGCACGGCTGAGCCGGGAATTTTGTCCCCTGGAAGAGGAGGACGAGGAGAGCTGCTGGGAGAGCTGCTGGAGCGCTATAGGGCCGGTGAAGCCTTTCCCTGCTTCTTCCCGCACCCCTTGATGTGCCCGTCCCTCAGAGCCCTCTACATGTTTACCTGCACCGTTCTCCCCATAAGCCAGGTGTGGGGGGATGACCACTCGCCGGTGCTCTCCCATACAGACCCCCTGCAGGCCCTGATCCATGCCAGGAATGATATAGCCCTTCCCGATGTAGGTGTTGTAGGTCTGATTGCGGGAGTAACTGCAGCAAGAGAACCCCCAGTAGCATCAATCCCCCCCAGCCCCTACACCCCAACCCACACCCCTTCCCCTGGCCTCTCCTGCTCCCCCAGGAACCAAAACTTGCTCCTAGAGATGCAGCAAACAGGCATTGTCCTTTTTAGCCTATGTCATGCCCATGATCACCCTCTCCAGCCTCTCCATGCAGCCGTGGGGCAGGAGAGGACATCAGGGGCTCTCCCCATGTGGCTGCTTCCCCCCACACCTGGAGTCGAAGAGCGTCCCATCCATGAGTGTCCCGTTGTAGTGGTAGCGGACAAAGTCCCCGGTCACAGCCCGGCGCTTGCAGGACTCCGGCACCTCCAGGTGCTCCAGGAAGACGCCATCCTTGGGATTGTGGAAATCCACCAGCAGCACGCTGAACACCAGTGACGCCTGCGGTGGAATCACAGTCCCTGGGAGAGGAAATGGGTCAGCCTGAATGAGGGTCCCGCTGCACCAGGGGGGCTCTGGTCAGAGGTGGGAGGGAAGCGGCCGGCACGATGGGGTGGTGCCTGGCTCACCGTAGCCCTTCTCTCCATAGGCCAGGAATGCGGGGATGATGATGCTCCTCTTCTCCCCGGCGCACATGCCCAGCAGCCCTTGGTCCATGCCCTTGATCAGCCAGCCGGTGCCCACGTAGGTGTCGTAGGTGCTGCCCTTGCTGTAGCTGGTGGTGGAAAATGAGGGTGGGGACAACTCTGGGACCACACCAGCAGCCCCAGCCGGAGCAGTGCCATGTCAGAGGCTGATTTGGGGATCATGGAGCTGCACCAGCCCTGCTGGGGAGGGAGTACAGGGTGAGGCTGCTCTGACTGTGTGCCCAGGCCAGGGTCCCCTGGGGCCAATGGACCCAGACCAGTGTCCCTGGGTCCCAGCCACCCCTAGCGGCCCAGCGTCAAGGCAGAGGGTGCATCTCAGCTCCAGAGCCCCATGTCCTGAGGCCAGGGTGCATCCCAGTGCCCTGTACCTGGAGTCGAAGGGGGTCCCATCCAGCAGTGTGCCATTGTAGTGGTACCGCACGAAGTCCGAGTTCTCCACCGTGCGGTTGCAGCGCTCGGGTTTGGACAGGGTGGTGATCTGCAGCTTGTCGTTCTTGTTCCAGATGTCCAGCATGACCACATCGAAGTACAGGGTGGCATCTGGGGGGATCAGCCCCGCTAAAGGGGCAGCAGCAAGGACAGAGCACGTAGGTGGGACCAGCACTGAGTCCAGGCCAGCTATGGGCTCTGTCCCCTGAAGCCCCTCTGAGCCCACTGCTGCTCGGGGCTATGGAGACCCAGGAAAGCAGCAGAGTCTGGCTGGGGGCATGACCCCTCATTCCCAGGGAAGCCCCACTTCAGCACCACTTGCCCTGGCCTCACAGCCACCCTTAGGCCAGAGGAGTGCCGGAGCCCTGTCCCTGCTAATGCCAGCCCTGGGGGGTTTGCTCCCTCAGCCCCGTGCCGTGGCCCCTTACCCACGCCAATGCTGCCGTAGCCCAGGTGGGGCGGCACGATGAGGTGACGCCGCTCGTTCACGCACATGCCCAGCAGCCCCCGGTCCATGCCCGTGATCAGCCGCCCGACGCCCACCACGCCGGCCACCGTGGCCCCTCGGTCATAGCTGGGGCAAAGGGACAGACCCATCAGAGGTGAGAAACAGGATGAAGCTTCCAAAGCTGCCAGTGCTGGCAGGACAGAGTGAGGGGACAGGGCCGCCCCCTTCCCGGGGTGCAGGTCTCCCATCACAGCCTGTGAGTCCCTGTGCTGCAGGCAGAGCCCACAGCTCAAAAACATGGATCCTGGTGGGTTCAATCTCATGCTGCTGGAGGGCAGCTGCCCCCTGGGGCACTGGTCAGGGCTTCAACCTGACCCTGCACACCCAGAAGCCATCAACACCTTCCTCAGATCTCACCCACTGAGCTGGGCTGGAGGCTGGCAGCTCCGGGGCTTCCTGCTGCTTCCAAATGATTTTGCATATGGCACATTGGAGCTTTATACCATGAGGAGGAAAGATGATGCCGCGGCCTCATTTTTAAACTGCAAATTTGTTTTTATTTTTAAATTTTAAAATCCTCCAAGAAACTACTGGTGCAGCAGATGCCTTCTCCTGGCAGGGAATTCTTCTAGCAGCAAACATCCCCAGGCTCCCCACTGCAGTTACTTCCTCCCCCACTGATGCTCACAACAAAGATAAGACACATAAAACCAGGGTGGAACCCCTTTGCTTTCCAGGGCTCTGAAAAACACCTGCCTGAGAAAGTTTTATTGCTACGAGGTGCGGGGGCTGAGCCCCAGCACGGCCCTGGTTGTTTCTGTCCCCGGTTCTCCTCCCTGCTCGTGGTGCTGCAAACCAGGGGCTGCTCCAATTCCAACCCTGATTCCCAGCCAGTGTGAGCAGAGCAGGGACGACGCAGGGGCCGAGGGACACTGAGCCCAGCAGAGCAAACACTCTGGGATAATGAAGGGTTTTGCCACTGCCACGTCTCAAAGTATTTGAAGCGTTTTCCTGCCTCTGCAGCACATGCAGATACATGTTCCTGAGTGCACAGCGTCCCACTTAGGGCCAAATCCTGCCTGTGCCCGGGACAGGCTTCCCCACAGCACCACAGAGCTGAGGGGGTGCAGGCTCCCCGAGGGTCTGGGGGCTGCTGTGGGACCCCGTGGGGCAGCCTGGGCAGCGGCTGCAGAAAGGGGCTGCAGCCTGGGTTGGGGGTTCGCTTCAGGCCAGGCCAGGGCCCCCGGGCTGACACGTGTACAGGGCTCTCTGTGCCCGCCCCAGCACCTACCAAAAGCCCTCCTTGGGTTCAAAGCTGGGGGCTCTGGGCATCGTCTGGCACAGGCAGCTGCCTGCTCTGGCCTGGCCGCCCCTGCCCCGGGGCTGGGGGACGCATGCGGGGTCCCCGCAGCTGCCTGCCCCCCCCCGGATGCGGGCTGGGGGCTGGGGGAGGCATGCAGGGTCCCGCCGCAGCTGCCCCCCGCATGCAGCCGGCACACAGCCGCGGGCGATACCTGGAGTCAAACTTTTTGCCATCTTTAAAGGTCCCATTGTAGTGGTAGCGAATGAAATCCCCCATCTGCGCCTCCCGCAGGCAGATTTTGGGAATATAGTATCTGTCTATCACCACGTCTTCCAGGGGGCCGGGGTCGCCCAGCGCCGGGGCCCCCACGATGCCCAGGAGGAGGAGGAGGAGGCAGCGGCTGCCCGGGGCCACGGCCATGGCGCTGGGGCTGAGGCGGCGGAAGGGCCCGGCGGGGGGAAAGAGGAGGGCGGGGGGTTTAGGACGCCCCTTTCCTGCCCGGGACGCCCCTTCTCTTCCCTTTCCCTTCCCTCCGCCCGCCCAGCCCGGCCCTCTTGGAATTTCTGTAGACGTGTCCGGGCCCCGCCGCGCTCCCCCCGCCGCGCCGAGAACTGACACCGCGGCAGAGAACGATCCACGGCGGGAGGGGTTATTCCTTTCCCCTCTTTTGTTTTTCCTCTTATTTTTGTTGTTCCTCTTTTTTTATTTCTCTTCTTCCCTTCTCCCTCCCCTTTTCCTCCTTTTTTACTCTCCTCTTTTTTTTTTCCTCTCTCTCTCTCATTATTTACTCTCTCTTTCTCTTTTTTTTTCCTTGGGCATTCCTCTTCCGAAAGAAAAGCTGACGGAGGCATTGGGGAGCGGCTGTGCGGCTGCAGGCCCGGCCCGGCCCGGCCCGGCCCAGCCCAGCCCCAGGTCCNCCAGCCCAGCCCCAGGTCCTAGCGCTGCTGTGCCTCCTCGTCTGCTTCCTCCTTCTGCCGCCGCCTCCCCCCCCCCAAGATGCTGCTGCTCAGTCCCAGCAGTTCGGGAGTGAAAATACAAGAAATTAAGTGTTTTAATAACGAGTCTGCTGCAGGCAGAGCCTTTACGGAATGGCGATGATTAAAAATGTGAAACTGTCCGAACCGTCCTTCACCGGCAAATGTAGCCTCGAACGCACACGGAGGCGTTGCCCACACATCCCTGCTCCCCCAAACCCATCAGCAAGAAACTCGTCCCGCGGCAAGAACCTTTGGCGAGTGCCAGGTGGAAAATGCAACAGGCTGTGAACCCAAACCCCAGCCCAGCTCCTCTGAGCNCCTCTTCCGAAAGAAAAGCTGACGGAGGCATTGGGGAGCGGCTGTGCGGCTGCAGGCCCGGCCCGGCCCGGCCCGGCCCAGCCCAGCCCCAGGTCCTAGCGCTGCTGTGCCTCCTCGTCTTCTTCCTCCTTCTGCCGNCCTTCACCGGCAAATGTAGCCTCGAACGCACACGGAGGCGTTGCCCACACATCCCTGCTCCCCCAAACCCATCAGCAAGAAACTCGTCCCGCGGCAAGAACCTTTGGCGAGTGCCAGGTGGAAAATGCAACAGGCTGTGAACCCAAACCCCAGCCCAGCTCCTCTGAGCCTCAGTGCTACCACCAATGACAGCAACAGCTCCAGCAAAGCACCGTCAGCTCCCTCAGCTCAGACCTGGGGTGCTCTGCAGACCCCCAACACACCACACCGGGGCTGAGCTACTTCAGCACTGCTTGGAGCAGCCTGGGGGGACTCAGGGCTCCTGCCGTGGGCACAAGGGGTCAGGGCCTCATACTGCAGCGAGTGCTGACAGGGAAGGTGTCACCGCAGCCGTGTGTGGTGCTGGACACTGCCAACAGCCCCTGCTCCGCAGGGAGAAACTTCAGCAGTGTCCTGGCTCCTGCTCCGCGCTGTGACATCCCTCAGTGCCACCGTCCAGCCAGCGACAGAGCACTGGGTTTGGGCCGGGGCCATTGTGGCCATGCCGAGGCCTGGCATGGGACAGCGCTTGGGCCGGGATCTGGCACGGCACAGGGCGTGTGTGGCCTCGGGCTTGGCACTGGCCAGCGGCAGGGCCACCTCCAGGCACCGCCGGCCTGGGCGGTCCGTCCGCGCATGGTGGTACTGACTGGGGCATCTCTCTCCGTGGTGCGCAGCGCGGGGCAGACCCGAGCGCCCCGCGCAGCCCCTGCGCGCACCCGCGGGGGCCGGCGGAGCCGCACTAAGACCCTGCGCGTCCGCCACGCACCGCCCAC
>VZRJ01004513.1:674743-690016 GCA_013397565.1 Ptilonorhynchus violaceus
GGTCCAGCCCGGCGCAGGAATCGGGGCTGGTGCAGGTGGTAATTAGGCTGTTTGGAAGTGGGTGCTGCTCTGCCTAGGTATGCCGGGCGGCAGCTGCTCCCTTCGCCGCTTATCGCCTCTGAAACTCTGACTCATCCCGCTCCTGCGCGGCCGGGAAGGGGCAGGAATCCCGGCGGCTGCCTGGGTGATGGGTCGGCGGCGGCAGGGCTGGGCGGGCGCTGTCTCCCTCCTTCCCTCCCTCCCTCCTTCCTTCCCTCCCTCTCTCCCTCCCTGCCTGCCTGCCTCCATCGCTCCTGGCCGTGCCGGGGGCCTGGATGCAGGGCTAGTGACTCACAGCCCTGCAGCCTCCGCCTGTGCCCCGCTGAGCTCAGGCATTAATCCATGAGCCATCCTCCCTCCCTCTGTATCCCCAAATTAAAGACAAGGAAAGCCCAGCCCTGCTCCCAGCAACCTTGGCTGGTTTGTCCTGAGTGTTGGGATGTGCTGGGCTGCCCTGTCCGGGCACTGCGTGGGGAGCGCCCAGCCCCGGACCACGCCGTGGGTGCCTGTGGTGCTGAGCACTCATGGGAGAGCCGAGTCGGTGGTTTTGCTTGCTTATTTTTAGGTGCTCTAGGAGCATCCCAGGAAGCTTCTAAAAAGGTTCATTTTATTCTTGGAGCTCCAGCCATGCTAATCTTGCAGCTCCTGGCATGTCCCTAACTCTTTGCCGGTCCTGTCTTTGGAAAGGGATCTAAAAACGTTTGTGGGCAGCTGGGGGATCCTGGAGCTGGGGATCTGACTGGTGTCCCACCGCGCCGGGCAGAGCCTGCCCACCCCTTGGCCGTGGCAGTGGTGAGACACGGTGTTGTGAGACACGGCGTTGTGAGATGCAGCCGCTGTTCATGTCTGAACACGAGCAGCAAAGTGCTGAGCTCTGGGTTCGTCATCCCGGTGCCGCCTTTCATCTCCCATGGGGGAGGAGGGCAGATAGGGATCGGCTCCATCTGCTTGTGGGCTGCGCAGTGGCCGGCTGCCGTGCCAGGGGCTGCCACGCCGTTCGGGGCAGGACAGGGGCAGGAGGATCCCGCGGCACCCTGGGCTCTGTCGGAGGCGTAACCTCTCCCCTTCCCGCCCCACAGAGCAGCCATGGAGGTGATGAACATGATGGAGCAGCCGATCAAGGTGACAGAGTGGCAGCAGACCTACACCTACGACTCCGGAATCCACTCTGGTGTCAACACCCAGGTGCCCTCTGTCAGCAGCAAGTGCCTCGGGGATGATGACGAGGTGTATGGGAAGCAGTACACCATCAAGAAGACGACCACCACGAGCTACTGCCAGGGAGGGAACCAGGGCCAGAGCCAAGCACAAGGTAAGGGGCTGCGGGGCCTGGCACATCCGTGGGCTCAGCTGCTCTGTTCCTGCCTTCCTCTTTCTCCCCCGTAGCTGTGCTGCTTCTGGGCACTCCTCCACGCTGCCTTCCACACCCTGGGAGTTGTTACTGCCTAAAATATGCTCCCTCCTGTCCTCCTTCCCAGCGCTGAGAGGCTCTCACGCGGGGGTGGCGTGCGGCCAGCCCGCGCTGGTGCTGAGCTGCGCACACATCCGAGCGCACCGGCGGGTTGGCTTGAGATGGGAACAGCTGATCCCGGCCCACGGATCTGCCACCTGCTCTACTGCCTGTCTGCCTGCTGGGAAACCTGTCCCAGCATAGCTAACAGAGCTGCCAGCATGTGCCGTAACACTGTGCCACCACCATGGCTTCTCCTGCTGAGGCAAGGATGACATGGAGCTGCAGCCTGGAGTGAAGGAGATGCTTCCCCCAGCTTTACCGCTCAAAGGGTGCTGGTTTGCTCCACTTGCTTCTGCAGTTCCCTGTCAGCAATAGGCCCTGGAAGGTTTATTTGCCAGCTCCCATGGGGATCAGAGCCTCCCAAGCCCTGTGCAGTCCCTGTGCATCAGAGGTGGGGACCATAGATGACTGCTGCAGTATCACACTTACCTCAGCATCCTCGATGGGGAAGGCCTTTGTGTCCTCCTTTTTCCCAGTGCCAGCTGGTCCCAAGTTGCAAATACCCTTAATTTTTTAATTAATGGGCCTTGTGTGACAACTGCCTCATCACGCTGCCTAATTGAGTGTTGTCTTATCTCTGTGCTGCTGTATCTGTTTACGCTTTGAAGCTCCGGCTCCATGCAGAGCCTGCTGGGGCTGCTGACGTGGCCGGTGTCGCTGCGCTAAGCTCTTGCTCATCTAGTTGGGATTGGGAAGCAGGGCTGGGAGCGCTCCTTGGGGAGAGCCTGAGTCTAACGCTGCCTCCCTGTCCACCTCCCCAGCGGACATGGAGGCTCAGCTGGCCATGACTCGCGCCCAGCGTGTCCGGGCCGCCATGTACCCCGAGACGGTGGAGGACCGCTCACTCCTCATCACCACCCAGCTGGAGGGGCAGCAGACCAATGTGCAGCGCCTGGCAGAGCCCTCCCAGATGCTGAAGTCGGCCATCGTGCATCTCATCAACTACCAGGATGATGCCGAGCTGGCCACACGCGCCATCCCAGAGCTCACCAAGCTGCTCAATGATGAGGACCCGGTAAGGAACCAGGTTTGCTGCATGTCTCTGGGCTTTCAGCCACTGTGCTGGTATTCCATTCCTGTGTGGCTCTGTGGCCGTGTCTGGCTTCTTCCTCTCAGCCAAGCTCCTGGTTGCCTCCACCCTGCACCAAGACTGAGCCCACCTCTGCCCACCAGTGTCCCCTCACAGCTTGTCCTTGCTGTGGGACCCCTCCCACATGCCGGCTCCTCTCCCCACAGGTGGTGGTCAGCAAGGCAGCCATGATTGTCAACCAGCTCTCCAAGAAGGAGGCGTCACGCCGCGCGCTGATGCAATCGCCGCAGATCGTGGCGGCCGTGGTCCGCACCATGCAGAGCACCAGCGACCTGGACACAGCCCGGTGCACCACCAGCATCCTGCACAACCTCTCACACCACCGCGAGGGCCTGCTCTCCATCTTCAAGTCCGGTGGCATCCCAGCCCTGGTCAGGATGCTGAGGTACACGGTGCTGGCAGGGACTCCAGGGGGAGCAGCCCCTCCCAGGTTGGAGGCAGACGAGGGGAAGGCTCATGTTGCCCTCATTGTGGGTCCTCCTGCTCACCAGAACAGAGCAGTGGGAGACTGTGAGCCTGTGAAAGTCTCCAGGGTTTGCTGCGTTTGGAGCCTGCACGGGGGGAGGAAGACGGGAGCAGCTCCCCCCACCGCTGCCCTGGCCACAGAGACGGGGCTCAGGCTCTGAGATGTCCCTTCCCTGGGACCATGCAGCAGGGTGGGCTTGCATGGGGTCCTGCTGAAGGGCGCTGGTGGGAGCCGGGCTCGAGGCAGCCCTGAGGGCTCCACTGCAGCCCGGTGAGCATGGCAAAGCTCCCACACTGACGCGGTCTGTGCCGCTCGCCTGCAGCTCGCCTGTCGAATCGGTTCTCTTCTACGCCATCACCACCCTGCACAACCTGCTGCTGTACCAGGAGGGAGCCAAGATGGCTGTGCGTTTGGCTGATGGGCTGCAGAAGATGGTTCCCCTGCTGAACAAGAACAACCCCAAGTTCCTGGCCATCACCACTGACTGCCTCCAGCTTCTGGCCTACGGGAACCAGGAGAGCAAGGTGGGATGGGGATCCCAGCCTGCTCATGGCATGGGGAGGGCAGGAGAGGGGTGGTTGCCCAACCATGTGCCTCGCAGACAGAAGACTGGGAGGCAGTGGTGGAGACACCACCATCTCATGTGTCCCTGGTGAGGTGACCAGAGCATTCCTGCATGCTGGGGGGTTGGAGCTCCTGCCTGATTTAAGTTCTGTCATGAGCTGAGGAATCCAGAGGGGGCGTCCCAGCAGCCCAGAGCTGCCACACAACCCAACCCTCCATTCTCAGTGCCTCATCCCTGGAAGTGTTAAAGGTCAGGTTGGACAGGGCTTGGAGCAGCCTGGTCTAGCGGAATGCCATGCTGCCCATGGCGGAGGGTGGAATTGGATGGTCTTCAAGGTCTTTCCAACCCAAACCACTCTGGGATTCTGTCTTGCAGCTGATTATTTTGGCCAACGGAGGTCCCCAGGCCCTGGTGCAGATCATGCGCAGCTACAACTATGAGAAGCTGCTCTGGACCACCAGCCGCGTGCTCAAGGTGCTGTCGGTGTGTCCCAGCAACAAACCTGCCATCGTTGAGGCTGGTAAGAGAGGCTGGGGGCTGCTGCAGAGCCATGGGAGGAGGATGATGGTGGTGTCAGGGTGATGCGGCTGAGAACGGGTCCTGCCACGGGTGTGTGGGATGGGCAGATGTCTGGCACAGCCAGGTGAAGCCACCTGTGCTGGCCTGGATTCCTGCTCTGAAGGCTACTGAGGCGTGTTCCTGGCACGTGTGGGCAGGATCCATCCCAGCTGTCCGAGAGCTCTTTCCACACCACATTTGGTCTCTGCTGAGCCAAGAGGCTGCTCCATGTGTAGGAGCATTGGCCAGTGGTGCTCAGCCCCCTCAGCCCCGCTGCTTCTTGCTCTTCTTCCTGCTGGGATGGCCGAGGGTGCTCACAGGGCTGTCCCCTTCCCTCCAGGTGGCATGCAGGCGTTGGGCAAGCACCTGACCAGCTCCAGTCCCAGGCTGGTCCAGAACTGCCTCTGGACCCTGCGGAACCTCTCTGACGTGGCAACCAAACAGGTGAGTCTGTGGGACCCCTGGCTGTGCTTCAGTGCAGCGTTTTGGAGCTGTGTCTGTGCCAGGTGCTGGGCTGCTCGTGCCAGGCTGAGTCCAAAGCCGCGTGTTGCCTGTCCTGTGAGCTGCTGCAGCACGTGTGCCTGGCGGGGTGAGGGGATGCCCTGCTGTGCCCAAGTTACCCTGCAGGGCTTGCCCTGCCTCACGGGGGGCTGCTCACTGCCTGCAGCCCTGCCCATGCCAGCTTGCTGCCAGCGCTCTGAGCGTCCCCAGGGTGGGGCCGAGGCCACCGCGGTCACTCAGTGGGTGTCGCTGGGGTTTGCTCTGGCTTGGGAGCCCTGTCAGCCTGAGTCTGGGCTGGCCGTCTGCCCGGATGCTGCAGGAGCTGCCAGTGGAGCTGCTGCCGAGGCCGTTGTGCCCCGCAGCCAGTGCAGAGATGACCTCAGCCCTGCTCTGGGACTCCTCTCCCAGCCCTTTGCTGCCTCCTGATGCGTTTTCCCATCTGTTGGGGCCACTCCATGCAGATTAGCTCTGATGCAGCCTGGAAACTATTTTGGCTGTCGTAGAACCATCCCTGGCTCTGATGACTGAAGGGTTGAAGGAGGACGTGGTCATGGTGCTTTAACTCCTTCCTGTCCTGCTGTTGGCTGCTGGCCAGCACGGCTGGGACCAGGGTCACTCTGTCACCGTACGGGGAGTGCTGGCAGGGGCATCAGAAGTGTGATTCCAGCAGAGAAAAGCTGCTGGAGACATTAAACTCTGAGTGAAACTGCACGTGTCAGAGCGCCTGCGGCTCACTGTGAAGGAGCAGCTCCAGCTGTGGGGGGATGGAAAAAGAGCCATGAGGGGATGGAAACAGAGCTGTGTGGGAGTCAGGAATGCTGCGGCTCCCCCATCTCTGCTTGTTGGGGGCATGTGGGGCCGGGCACGGGGCTGCAGCTTGGGTCTGGCTGTGGGTGCCGGTCCCACCTCCCACCCCCACTCTTGCAGGAGGGCCTGGACGGCGTCCTCAAGATCCTGGTGAACCAGCTGAGCTCTGATGACGTGAATGTGCTGACCTGTGCCACTGGCACCCTCTCCAACCTGACCTGCAACAACAGCAAGAACAAGACACTGGTGACGCAGTCAAATGGGGTGGAGGCCCTGATCCACACCATCCTGCGGGCAGGCGACAAGGAGGACATCACCGAGCCGGCCGTCTGCGCCCTGCGGCACCTCACCAGCCGGCACCCCGAGGCCGAGATGGCACAGAACTCGGTGCGGCTCAACTACGGCATCCCCGCCATTGTCAAGCTCCTCAACCAGCCCAACCAGTGGCCACTGGTTAAGGTAAGGGGCCAGAGGGGTGTTGGGGGCTAGAGGAGGCCGGTGCCTGGGCTGGAGCGAGCCCCTGGCTGCTGTTCCGTGGTGGGATGAGCTGCTGAGGGGGTTGGCAGCCGGTGCCGTGCATGGAGTGATGGTGGCTGCTGCCACCACAGCCCTGCTCCCGTTGGGTCGTGTCCTTCACAGCAGCTGATGAAGGAAGTGGCTCATGCTGGCTGCTCACTGGAATCGATGCTCAGCCTGGGGAGGGGATGGATCCAGTGCAGGGGGAAGCTGAGTCAGCCTCCACCATAGAGGGGATAGGGTGGGACAGATGGGGAGAGGTCCAGCCAGTGGGTCTCTTGGGAAGCACATGTTGTTCTGGTCCACAGTCAAGACAAATCTCTCCTTCCCCCTCCTCTTCTCCAGGCTACCATAGGCCTGATCCGCAACCTGGCCCTGTGCCCAGCCAACCATGCCCCGCTGCAGGAGGCCGCCGTCATCCCCCGCCTCGTCCAGCTGCTGGTCAAGGCTCACCAGGATGCCCAGCGACACGTGGCCGCTGGCACACAACAGCCCTACACAGTGAGTCCCCACCCCTCTGCCCTGCCCCCGCATAGCCTAGCACCCTAAAACCCAGCCTGTCTCTGGGGGTACCGTGTGCCCATGCTCCAGGTGGCCATGCCCTGGTGTTTGGGGGGCCTTGCTGAGTGCTTTTCCCCTGGCAGGACGGAGTGAAGATGGAAGAGATTGTGGAGGGTTGCACAGGCGCACTGCACATCCTGGCCCGGGACCCCATGAACCGCATGGAGATCTTCCGCCTCAACACCATCCCTCTCTTCGTGCAGGTCAGGGCTGTGGAGACGGGGGGGCTGCGCTGGGCCACGAGGAGCCGCAGCCCTGGGCTGGGGGCCCCGTGCATCAGGACACGTCCGGAGCGCAGCGGCTCCTCGCTGCCTGCTTCACACGGCTGCTGATCTCTCCCGACAGCTCCTGTACTCGCCAGTGGAGAACATCCAGCGCGTGGCGGCCGGCGTGCTGTGCGAGCTGGCCCAGGACAAGGAGGCGGCCGATGCCATCGATGCTGAGGGGGCCTCGGCTCCGCTGATGGAGCTGCTGCACTCCCGGAACGAGGGGACTGGTGAGCGCTGCCGTGCCGGGGGCTGTGCTGGGGGCTCTCCTGGCACGGGCCCAGCTGGGGCTTCTGGGGCTCTGGTGCTGCGTGGCAGCAGGAGCTGAGGCTGCTCCCCATCCCTACAGCCACCTACGCGGCTGCTGTGCTCTTCCGCATCTCGGAGGACAAGAATCCTGACTACAGGAAGCGTGTGTCCGTGGAGCTCACCAACTCCCTCTTCAAGCATGACCCGGCAGCCTGGGAAGCGGTGAGCATCCCGACGAGCTCTTTTCCCTGGGGAAACCAGGGCCTCTGGGGATGGCCTCATTCTGCTTCCGAAAGCTGTTGCCAGCACCTCCAACCAGAGCTTGGACAGTAATGACTGGCAAGTGGGGGGAGGCGGGGGGTGGACAGGCTGTGGCCTCAGCTCCTGGGTCATGGCACCCACTGCCTCGGACAGGGCCAGCCACTATGCGGCCCCTGAGCATCGTGAGCATGAATTCCTTCAATTGTGCCACCTTCTTCCGTAGGCTCAGAGCATGATCCCCATCAACGAGCCCTACTCAGACGGTGAGTATGGCACCAGCCCTCCCCGCAGGGTCCCTTTGAGCTAGGTTCTGGGGGAGCAGTTGCCTCATGTCACCAAGCCAGGCTGGTTTTAAAACCTTCTTCAGGTGGCTGCCTGTCAAGTGCCAGCCAGGTCTTCTGGGGATGCATAGTGGGATGCTCAGCTCCCTGGGAACACACACAGCTGCTCCCCTGGGTGCCTGGGTTGACCCGCAGGCTTGGGCTAGGGAGTGGTGGATCCCTTTGTAGCACCACGTGCCACATGATGCCCTGAGTGGGGGGATGAGGAGGTGGCTGAGATCTGGAGAAGTCCTTGGCCGATGGGTGCTGAGGTTGCCACGTCCCTTCCCTGCAGAGCTGGACCCTGGTTACCGCCCCATGTACTCGGGTGACATTCCCCTGGATCCCATCGACATGCACATGGACATGGACGGGGACTACCCCATGGACGCCTACAGCGACGGTGTCCGAGCGCCCTTCGCTGACCACATGCTCGCCTAACCCGCCCGCAGCCCCGCACCAGGTACCTGCCGGCGCGTGCGGGACGCGGGCTCAGCCCTGGGGCAGAGCGGGTGGCGGGGGGAGGCAGGGCTGGCTGATGGCACCTGGCATGCTGTGGGGTCCCTTGTGCCACCGCAGGATCCCTGGTGCTGCCATGGCTAAATATCCCCATCACCCTTGGGTTCAGGGGGTCCCTGGCTCTTGTCTCTTCCCAAATCCCCCCTTGGTGGATGACGGGAGTTCTCTGCCACTGCAGGTGTTCTCTCCATGCAGAAGAGGGTGGCCCCAGAGCTGAGCATTCATGAGAAGGACTTGGGAGACAGAAGTGCCTGAGAAGACAAAACTTTTCCATTCCCACGAGAGGTTTTATTTTTCGATTTGTTTTCTTCGCTGTGGGTCTGTGGAGAAGGTCCTTCCTCCTGGGACTGCTTCGAGCACCTACTGCCAAATCCAGCAGCCAAGATACTGTTTCTGAAGCTTTAAAACACAAACCCTGCACCGTTAGTGATCTTTCATTGGCAAAATAGTCTTTTCTATGAATATATATTTCTTTTTTATTTTTAATATGGTGCCAACGGCTTTTGCCGTCTTTAAGTTTGTGCTTTCTAACTTCCCCACAATTTGTTCTGCGTGTTAGTGTTCTAGGAGAGGAATCTAACATGGAAAAACCCTTTGCTTCCTGGAAACTTCAGCTGAATCAGGCCAATCCAGAGTTTGCTGAAAGCAAAGGGTCCGTGTCCCAGGACCTTCGGGGTGTCTGAGGTTTAATTCTTTCCCATCAGCCGCTGGGAGCTGACTTTGTGTCCCTGTCCTGCCAGTCCCCATAGAGGAGTGACTCCAGCATTAGGAACTGTGTCCTTGTACCGATCTTTGTTGCACATTTTAACCCGTTTCCCTTCTCTTTGGTGAGTGGTGTGTTTCCGTCCCCTCCTCCCTTATCTAACGCATTTTTTAAAAAGGCTTTACATCTGATGGTGGTTTAACACTCCGGCTGGAAAGGGATGGACAGTTACTGGAGTGTGGGTCAGGAATGGAAGATTTTATTATTTCTGTAAGTTGTTTTTGTATAGACCAAAGCAAAGAATAAAATAACCCCTGCAGCCCCGTGCTGCCCCGAGCCTGTTTTTCTGTCAGCTGGGGGACGGTTGGTGAGACCCTTGGGGCAGCCAGGGGAAGGTGGCCATCGCCCTCCGTGGGCCCATGGTGGGTTCCTCTGTGGGGCAGAGTGACCTTGGTGAACTCATTCGCACACTTGGCACCTGCTTTTCCTGGCCACGGGCCCAGGTTGCCGCAGAGCGCAGCAGGACACCGAGGTTCATGTGCCGTGCTCGGGACAGGAGCGAGTGGGGACAAAGCAGCAGGAGCTGGTCTGGGAAGCAGAACTGGGGGAAACATCCTGCCTGAGCTCAGCGCTGTGGCCGCAGCCAACCTCACTGCTCAGGGATATGGATCTGCTTCCTGCTGCAGCCTGTGCCAGAGTCAGCAGCGAGCAAAACAACAGCTGCTTTCCGGACAGTCCCAGCAGAACCCAGTGCACTTCCCGAGGGCAGCGGGGCTGGGGCGGCTCATGGGATGGGGCTGGGGGCCAGGCAGCCCTCAGCCTGCTGCAGCCACTGCCAGAGCAGGAGACAGTCAGTGACAGGCCTTGGCTCCAGCCCTGTGTGCCTGGGATGGGCGTTTGGCTGTGCCGAGCCTGGACCCCACCTTGTGGCTCCCAGCTGGCCCTGCTGCAAGTCCTAGGAATGTTCCTGGTGTCAGGTCTGGTTGTCCCCAAGGTGCCAGCGGATCTGGAGATGCCCCAGAACAGCTGTCCTAGGAGGGGCCAGGTCCTGTGGTCAGCCCAGAGCCATGGGATGCGCCCCCCACGCAGGGTGGGGCAGCAATGCGCGTCCCGAGATCCCCAGTCCCCCTGTGGCAGAGCTGCCAGGGGATATGTCCGGGATTCTGGGGGGAAGCAGTGCCGGAAGACACCTGGACCAGAGCAACCGGAGCTGCTTGCGGGGTCCCCAGGGAGTGGCATCCCCGGGTGGGCTCCGGGAGCGGCGGGACAGACCACAGGTCCCAGCGTGCCCGGCCGCGCTCCTCACCTGCCGGAGAGCGGCTTTCGTTATCGGTGGGGCCCGGGAGCGATGTCCAAGGGCCCCGCAGCCGCCCCTGCGCCGGGAGCAGCGCCCAGCGCGTGTGCGCCCCGGGACCCCTCGGCGTACCCGGACCTCCCGCCCCGGGACCGCCCGCTGCACACACACCCGGCATCTCCGCGCTCCCGGGTGCACCGAGCCCTCGGCTCCCCCGGTGTCCTGCCCCGCGTCCCGGGCGCACCCGGTGTCCGCTGTCACTGGGTGCGCTGTGCCTCCGGCTCTCACGGTGTCCCGCGTTCCCCCAGGCTCCCTTCGAGCACCCCAAATCCCTGGGCAGCTCCCACGGGCGAGCCCCGGCCGTGTCCAGCCGGTCCCCACCGGTCCCCCGGGGTTGTCACAGATGGCGGCTGCCGGAGTCCCCGGAGAATTTGCCTCGTCTCGCGCCTTTCACGGCTCCTCCTCGGGAGGTGCCCGGGCAGGAGCTGCAGGACGGCATCGGGCAGGGCAGGGAGCAGCAGGCGCGAGTCTGCACAGGTACCTGGGGCGGACTGAGCCGGGACCTTGCTCTGCCTGGCCCACGTCCCATCGGTGTCCCGGGAGCACCGTCCTGCTCTCGCCCAGCTCCCGTGGGGCAGGTCCCCGGGGTCATCGGCGGCCGAGCGCTGGTGACGGGGGAACAGTGGGGTCCGGGGTCAATGGGAGCGGGGGGCGATGGGAGCTTCTCGCACGTGTCTGAACAAGGTTCCCCCGGGCAGAGTGAATGTACGTGCAGGAGCTGGGCCAAAAGCAGACGCAGGACTCTGGCAGTCCCGGCTGAGCTGACTCACCGGCCGGGCTCCCTCCCCGGAGTCAGCAGCAGCGCGGCACCTCCACACGGTGGGTCCCCGTCCTTCTCTGGGGAGAAGAGGGTCTAGGGGCTTGGGGCTGGGGAGCTGTTCTCTGGGCAGCAAGGTCCAGGATTGGGCCCCGAGGTCTGGTGGTCCCAGTGCCGCGGGGCAGAGGGCTGGGAAGGCCGTGGGTGTGCTTTGGGATGTGCATGTTGCCTCGTGCTGTTCTGTGTGCCAGCGGGGTGCAGGGTGGCCTGGTCTGGGTGCTGTGTGTGTGGCATGACCCTGAGCATGTGCCGGGAGAGAGGGCAGCAATGCCCTGGCATGAGCCTGCAGCCAGGAATGAGGGGCTGCTGGTACCACAGCCCCCACAATGGTGGAGGTGGGAGTAGGGCTGGACCTGGGGCAGGGGACTTGCACAAAGGCTCCTGCCCCCCCGGGCAGAGGGGCAGCAGTGCCGGCAGTGGCTGCAGCCTGAGGCAGAGCCACTGGAGGTGGCAGGAGAGCAGGAATATGCTGGGTTTATGGCCTGTCTCACAATGTGTTTATGGTCGGGCAGCCGCAGATGCTGCCCAGCCCTGCCCTGCTCTGCATCCTGGTGCCGACGGGGTGGAGGTTCACAGACGGACTTTGCTCTTCGAGGTGGAGCTCCTGAGGGCTCTCGCTGGCACCACAGCTGTGTCTGCCCACTGCTGGGCAGCTCAACGTCTCCTTCCCTGTTTGCTCCCCAGGCAGGGCCCCAGCAGGGACCCCGGGGGCAGCAGGGTCCTGTCCTGTCCGGCACTGGCGCTGCTTTGGTGCTGAGCCCCCCGTGTCACGCAGCGGCCACCGCAGAGCAGGTATGCTTACCCCTCACCCCTGCCAAACTTGCCCCACGTTCAGGGGGATGTGGCTGAGCTGGGGTCTGTTCCCACGTTCCCCCTCTCCCAAAGGCACCAGGAGCGGGGACACCTGAGCCCTGGCTGTGTCATCCAGGTCTCTGCCAGCCCTTGGCCTGGCAGGGGGCTGCCTCTGGGAAGGTGTTTGTCCCACAGCAGGCTGCTGGGGGTTATGGGGGTGCAGGATGTGTCCCCGGTCCCTAGAGCATCACCCGAACAGCTCCTTCCCCCCAAGCAGGGGCTGGAGCAGGGACTCTGCTGCCCGCCAGCGCTACTCCAGGGAGCCAGGGCGGACGGTGCCTCTCCCCATGGCAGCCAGGCCCCCATGTAACGCCAGCCAAACTGGACACCCCGGTCCCACGAGAGACCCTCCCCCACCAGAGCCCACCTGCCTGTCACCTCCAGCCCAGCCCGGACTCACCTGTCACTGCCTGTCCCCACACAAACCCAGCGTCCCACGGGTCAGACTTGGGCACACACCGTGATGCCACGACCATCACCGGTGGGTAGAGCTGGGGGTGCCAGTGGGTCGTCTGGGGGAACCGGGGTGAGGGGAGTGAGGAGCTGGGGCTACTTCGGGCTGTTCCTTCATCCTGTCCCTATTCTGTGGCTGGGGATGAACCACCGTCCCGGCATCCTTCATCCCACACCACATCCTATGCCCGGTGTCCCCAGTGCTGCTTGGCCGGGCAGAGCGTGGCCAGGAGATGGCAGCAGGACCCTGCCCGCAGACAGCGGGGGGGCGAGGGGGGAGCAGAGCAGAGCTNGGGACCCCCACAATCCCCACATGGGTGGTTTTGGGGGCAGACCCAGCTGGTGGCACCAGTCCCAAACCCGAGGGGACAGAGTGGGCTGAGGGATGCAGGAAGTACTCACCTGCCACGGCCCCCCCTGCAGCCCACTCCCCTCATGTACCCCCACCCTGGGCTGACACCGTGCCCCTCTGTCACCAGACCTGTGCTGCGAGGATGTCCCCGAGGTGGAGATTCTCAGCCTGCTGGGCGAGCAGCTGCCCCGCTACACGCTGCGGGCTGACACCGTTTTCGGCTACAACCACAGCGACTGGCTGCGAGCCCCCACCGGCCCCCCGCAGCCTGTAGCCCCCCTCACCCCACAGCAGATCGAGGAGACTCTGCGGTATTTCCGTGAGTGCCCGTGGGCGGTGAGGGCAGTGGGGCTGGTGAGGGTGGTGGGCACAGGCCGCAGTGTCTGTGCAGGGTCGCTGCGGCGAGGACAGCCTGGGAGCTAATCACTGCTAATGGGATTGGCGGGCTGGATTTCCTCACCCAGAACATCCCGGGCTAATTCTGGGAGCAGCATCTGCTGAGCCAACCTGGATGCTGGGAGAGAGCCCCCATCATTTCCCGGGACCCCCCGCATGTCCCTGCTTCCCTGCCCTGTGCCGTGGCTTGCAGGGGTGGGACACTGATGGGATTGGCAGAAGGTGTGCCAGTGAATCCCAGCACTGCTGCTCCCCCAAACACGACAGCCTGGAGCGGGGTGCAGGGCCCCTGCTTCCGGTGAAGCCCCCAGAGCGGTGGGGATCTCAGGGGAAGACCCCTGCAGCCCCCATGGCCGGCGATGCCCATGGTGCTGTGACGAGGCCCACTCCTGGTGCGGGGTCGGGGTTCAGCGGGGGGCACAGACGGATTATCTCTGCTTTGTTTCTGCCTCTCCCCTGCGCGTGGCGGGGACAGGATTAGAGCGAGGGGCTGGGGGATGGAAGTGGGGCAGTGGGAGACAGACGAGGCTGAGGCTCCCACCCACCTGCTGACGCCAGGCTGGGCTGGGGGCAAATCCTCACCATGGCCTGCCTGTGCTTGCAGCCTTCCCTATCTGGCTGCTCCCCTCTCTGCTCAGCAAGTGGTGGGGTGCGCTCCCCATCATCAGCACTGCCTGACTGCAGCGACAGTACAGGTGATTGAGCCTCAAACCCTGTCTCTGTGCCATAGGGAGCACCTGGCACCACAGGACCCCGGCACCCCCATCCCTGCTCCATGTGGCCAGCAGTTCTTGGTCCTGGGGCTGCCGCAGGTCACAAATACCCAGGCCTCCAGTGCTGCTGGCGTGTGCTGGTATGGAGGGGGCCCATGGCGTCATCCCTTTACCCAAACCTTTAAGCTGCCGTCAGAAATAGTCCCCTGTAATCTGCTTGCGCAGGCATAGGGAACCTGCTCAGAGGAGCAGATCCTAGGGCAGGGGATTAGGAAGAAGCAGCTCCTGCCTGTCCATGCTGAGACGCGTGCTTGAGTCCTTGGGGTCCCTGGGGGACAGGTGCCCAGTTGGTGATGCTGGTGTCCCTGACCTCACCAGGGGAAACACCAGTGCCAGAAGGAGGGAGAGACTGGGACTGAGGGCACCTGCTCCCGTCCCCACTCCAGAGGGGTCCGGTGGTTATGGCAGGATGTGGTTGGGGTCAGGATCCCAGTGGGTGGGAGTCAAGCAGACAGAGGTGTGTGATGGTGAGGGGCAGCTCCCTCTGCATCCGTTCACTGATTATTTGGGTGATAACAAGGAAGGGCATTGGGGCAGGTGACAAGGACAGGGTGTGTGTTGGCGTTACGAGCATCACACCCACGTGGCTTATGCTACGTGCCAGCCAGCTCCTCCATAATTCAGCACACCATGATTTATTCAGTTTTCCTGCTTCTGTACCAGTGTGATTGTGGAGACCAGAGGGTGCCAGCCATGGAGTGCGGGGCAGCCTGGGTGGGGCATGGAGGGGGTGCCAGCCCATGCTCGGACCCAGGAGGCGTGAATGAGGAGGTTGGAGTTGGGATTTTCCTTTCCCAGCTCAGGGACCTGGTGGGTCCCAGCACTGCACGTGGGCACTGCGTATGCAGGGTTTGCAACGGGCTGTGTGGGCAATGATGTGGGGACCAGACCTGGGGTGGTAGAGCAGGGCTGACCAGAAAAGGGTACCCTGACCCTCACAGGGACGCCAGCCCTGCACAGTCTGGGCTTTGTGTGAAGGGCCCAAAACCTCTCTCTGTCCTTTCCAAGGGGCAGAAGCTGCTGTATGTGCATGACCCATTGGGTCAGCCCTGCAGTGTTGCTCCTCGGGGACCCCCAGTGTCCCCTCAGCACTCGTCACACCGATGGGGACCCGTGTGCCCAGACCCCCCGTGTCTGTGAATTGCAGCCCGAGGTGGGACACAGAGCCCACGTCCACGAGCCCCCTGGGGCTGAGCAGGATTGTCCTGGTGGGTGCCCCAACAAGGAACGGCAGCACTAGCGTGCCTGATGGGGACCAGGGAAGCGGGGTGAGTGGGCACTCCCGGGCAGCCTCTGGCACCCCTCGACCCCCGCATCGCTCCCGCCCGGCCCCGGCCCCGGC
>VZRJ01004516.1:2855-25271 GCA_013397565.1 Ptilonorhynchus violaceus
GGCTCTGTGGCTGAGCAGTGCCCCGCAGGTGAAGAACGCGTGTCCCTTCTGGGCTGGCTCCTCGGTAAGTAACGGCCGCGGGCCGGGACACGCCATGCTGGGGTCCGGCCGGGCGAGCGCGAGACCTGCGGTGTTGGCTGTGCCCGAGGAATTCGTGATCACGCTCCTCGGCCATCTCTTGGAAACAGGGTGTTGGTGACAGCTTGTTGCTAACAGTTTTGAAGGATGTCTGCACGACCCAACGGGATAACAAATGTAGAGACAAACAAATAGGAGATTTATTTCCTGACGTGCATTTTTGCAAAAAAGGTAAAAGTACTCGGTTATTTTCCACAATCAGAAGCAGGATTGTCAAAAGTCGTGTATGTAGATGTTGCATGTTGCTTTTGTGCTTTGTACCTTTACTCGTAGGCATAATGTAGAGATAAATCAGCAATATTCCTGGGGAAAAAAATGGGTGGACTTACGACCATTTTGTAAAGAGTATTAGAGAAGTTATTCCATCTCCTGTTGGGCCCTGCTTTAAACCACAGCTTTATAAATACGGAATATATATGACAGTTTGTATTGCAGAAGCTAGACAGTAGTAAGCAGAAATTAATAGGAGAAGGAGAGAGTCAGATTGATTGGTCCCAGTTTGTGGGCTCTCCAGCAATTAGCAGGATGTGTCCTGGGCTGGAACGCTCAACTCCTTCTGCCTGTGTGAACAGCATCAGTGTGTCCCTCGGTTTAAACATTTAAATTACATTACCAGTGTTGTTCAGAACGTGTGGAAATGTGCTCAATGCAGTAGTTCGGGGATCAAGTAGTTATTGTATGTATGTAGAAGACAGTGTACATCCCTGAAAGTACACAGTCTTTGGGGGGTGAGGGGAAATCCAGACCATCAAAATGCCTGTGGTTGGTATCCCTCTTGTGATCTTTCATCTTTTTTTTTCTTACTCCAGGTTAAAAGAAGTTTAAATATATGTAAGCTGTAGACTTTCTTTGAATTCTGCACACAGAACCATGCTTGTGCTTTTAAAATGCATTAAAATTACACATGTAAGATAGAAGTATTCAGTATCTTTAATAATCAGCAGGGGTGTTGATTTTGTTTGGGGTTTTTTAATGTTATTTCGGAAACAATAGTACACTCAGAAAATTTACTGAAATACCTTTTGGGTGTAATAACATAAGTGAAAATTTTAGCCCAGAAGCAACCTGGAAAAGTAGAAGCAATTAAAAGCTGGGATTGATGTGTCTGGTTGGGTGCTTTTTGGTTTGTTTTTCTTTTCAGTATGGATGCGACATGCTGACTTGTCAGGGGCAAGGCAGGAAAACTTTAAGAAAGACTTTCTTTTCATATCTTAAACTTTAACAAATGTGATGAAATAAATTTATTGTCCTTAAGGAAAAAAAGTGATTCTCATCAGTATTGATGTCCTTTGTTTTAAAATCATGTGTCCATTTTGCAGTCAGAGAATTCAAAAAACACTTTGTTATGAAACTGCAGAGTTATGTATGTGGTTTTGCAACACCAGTGATGATATCAGTAGGTGTTTCGGCCAAGTCATATATGC
This sequence comes from Ptilonorhynchus violaceus, assembly GCA_013397565.1. Taxonomy (NCBI): domain Eukaryota; kingdom Metazoa; phylum Chordata; class Aves; order Passeriformes; family Ptilonorhynchidae; genus Ptilonorhynchus; species Ptilonorhynchus violaceus. The sequence continues at coordinate 4,418 of VZRJ01004516.1, forward strand.
ATGTTACGCTAGATTAGATTGATCATGTCAAGTGAAGTTACAGAAGGGATTTAATAAAAATACTAGTGGATGACTTCCTGCTTGTTCCAGTCTTCATGTTTCTTTTTAGGGTAGGAGCTTATTGTCAATTGGCTTAGTCACAAAGTCTAATGAGTTAAAAGTGTATCTGCTGATTTACGGGACATGCTGAAAAACTGATTTGCCTATCTTTATAGGGTTCCCATTCTTCTGTGAGAGGGTATTTGGGTATGCTATTTGTTTCAGTTCTACAGCAGTTCTTTCTCGTTCCTTAACTGTTTTGCCCTCTAAGGTAAAGAAAGAATCATAGGTTTCGGTTCTGTGATTCAGCAAGTTTGGTCTAACAACTGCTGTTGCAGAAGGATATGCTTTTACTTTATCTTCTTCCTCATGCTGATACTGGCATTCATCAGGTAGCAAATCATTTCAGGGAGATAGTGCTGCTGCTCTTTATTGATTTTTGTGGGGTTCAGTGCTCTGGGGTTTAGTTCACCAAAATGGTCAGAAGAGGGCCACAGTCAGCAAAAGGGAAGGCAGAGGTAGGCACTTAATGAAGTGCTGAGATGCTGATCGAGGGTGGGGAGGAGAGAGACAGGTTTTAGATTTGCTTAGCCGTGTTGCAGAGAACAAGTACTCAGCTGGCTGAAAGCAGATATTTAAGGCAAACGTAGAGGTTGGAGTTGCTGACATACGACTTGTCCCCATAGACGTTTTCTGGGAGGAAAAAGTAAGAAAAGAGCAGATATAAATTTGGTTGTGTTATTTCACAGGATGCTGTTAGGAGTGAAGAACCTCATCAGCACAGGTATTCTCTTCTTTAAAGTGCATCTTTGTATCTTCCCAGCATTGCTGTAGTGTTCCAAAGTACCATTCATAAGAACAGTAATAAAAACCAGTAAATGCATTTTGTGGACCATTGTTTGCTTCTTGGTGACACTGTCTTTTTTGATGTTGTAGGCAATCTTATGTGGAATCTTATGGTTAACAACATGGAAGAGGCCGATGATGCTTTTGGTAAGTATGGATTAAAGTTTGTAGGGAAATTATTAAAAAAAGGACCCTAATTTAATAGGCATTGGTAAAAAAATAATCTCCTCTTTCTCCTTGAAAAAAATAATATTGAGTCTTTCTTTTAAAACTGTAGAATCATAGTTATTGAAAGACGAGTCAAAGAACATTATAACCCATATTCTTTCCTGCATGGATGAAGTCCCCAGTAAGGGCAAGAATGGACCATGTCTGGAAGAATTGCTAATGTTGTTTACAGCACACATTTTATGTTTTTGTATGTATCAGAAAGTGCTGGCTTAGAATAAATAATTTAGCTCTCTGAGGCGGTGCTGCTTAAACTGAAATGGAGGAGATGGTTTTAAATCTTAGCTTAGTTGTACTGTTTTAGTTTTTGACAATGTGTTTGAGTGCTAACTTAACACCTTACAGTAGTTTCCAGTGCTAGTTTCATATACAGTTGACATTGCATTGCTGTGAGAGAAGTAAGTTGATCTGCAGGGTGGGTAAGCTGTTTCCGCTTGTAAGTGAAATCTGAAGCTGTGTGGCTCTGAATGTCTCAGAGTTGGGATTTGAAAAAAACTTTTGGAGTTGCTTTTGTTTGTGTGTGGGTTTGGGCAGTTTGGTTGATTGATTTGGGTTTTTTTATTTGTTTGGAATTTTTTGCCTTACTGTCACTTCTGAAGACTTCTTCTTCTGAAGACAACAACAAAGCAGTTTTTTCATTTTTATGCAGCACTTCTTTGGAATCCACATGGATATTAGGGAAGAGTACCAAGGATTAGATGTGTGAGCTGTGGATAGAATCACAGAATTACAGATTCATCAAGGCTGAAAGAGAAATTTGAGATCATCAAGTCCAACTGTCAATCCAACACTGCCCTAAACCCCTAAACCACATCACCCAATGCCAGATCCAGACGCCTCTTGAACACCTCCACCGCCTCCTTGGGCAACCTATTCCAATGCATGACCACCCTAACAGTGAAAAAAAAAATTTCTAATAACTTATCTGAATCTCCCTTCTCTCAGCTTAAGGCCAATTTCCTCTTGTCCTCTCACTGCAGGCACAGTAGCAGAGATTGGCCCCCACCTCACTACAACCTTCTTTCAGGGAGTCGCAAAAACCCATGAGATTCCCCCTGCGCCTTCTGTTCTTGAGACTATACAAACCCAGCTCCCTCAGCTGTCCTCCTAAGACATGTTCTTTAGTCCTTCCACGAGCCATGTTGCCCTTTGCTGGACATGCTCCAGCACCTCAATGTCCTTTTTGAAGGGGCCCATAACTGAACACAGTCTTGAGGTGTAGCCTCACCAGTGCCAAGTACAGGGTTATGATCACTGCCCTGGTCCTGCTGGCCTTATTAGTCGTCGTGCAGGCCAAGTTGCCATTGGCCTTTTTGGCCACCTGAGCACACTGCTGGCTCATGTTCAGCTAGCTGTGAACCAGCACTCCCAACATCCATTGTTGTTTCTCAGTGTGCATTGGTTAACACAGGCAGAACAAAACAAGGTTTTTAGGAGATCTGTGGATATAGAGAGGAGCCTGGTGTTGGAGACTCCCAATCTGGAAGGGCCATATTTTCATCAAAATAAATGTACATGCCATCATCCTCAAACTGCCTAAGGCTTGTGCAGTGCTCCTGTTTCTGTATTGCCTGTGTTCTGTGTTGTTTCTGTAGCACGTTGTTGCTGTAGTTTGCTTCTGTGTGTTATTGCTCTTTCACTCTTTAATATTCTCCTTTGTATAAACCTTATGGGACTTTCCTAATTTTATGTAAATTACTTAAAAACTCTTCCTGATTCTTACTTTTGCATCAAATGATCTTTAGGATGGTCACATGCTGAAGGAGATTGCCCTGGGATATTGTGCAACAGATGGGAAAGTTTCTGGCATGAAATTGATTAAAGCCCTGAGCAGACTGCCATGATTTCATAGCTGACCTTGCTTTTGAGCAGGAGAATACACAAGAGTCTTCCTGAGCTCTCTTGTAGCCACAATTACTCTATGATTATGTGATTCTACTAAACTGTTCAGTTTTTTTCTTATTTGTATGTATATTCTATAGAGGTTTGAATTTAATAGCCAGATTAGATCAGCCTTGACACTGGAAAGCATTTCTTTACTGAAAGAGTGGTTAAACCCTGGAACAGGCTCTTAGAGAGGCGGTTGATGCCCCAAGCTGTCAGTGTTTAAGAGGCATTTGGACAACGCACTTAATACTGGGTTTTGATTTTTGGTGAGCCCTGAAGCGGTCAGGCAGTTGAACTGGATAATTGTTGTAGGTCCCTTCCAACTGAAATATTCTATTCTATGTGGAAAAAAAAGAAAAAGGAAATTAGTGTTAAACTCTTCATGAAGGTAAGGAAATCATGCCTTAAACTAGCTACAGTCTAAGGACAGATTGTTAGTTTCTGTGCATATTATGCGTATTTATGTTGGGTTAAATATCTAATATGTCTACACTCTAGTAGCTTGAACATTTTCTCTAGGGAGTTGTGAAGGGTTACGTTAATTGTAAAAGCAAGCTTCCTAAATGTCTGAGCAATGAGATTTGTTACACCATCATGACTTAGAATTATGACATTCATAAGTAAAACTATAAAACTTATTCAGAACTAAAACATGTCCTTTCTTCAGCTGTGACTGTCCTCCCCTTTTAACTCCTTATGTAAGGCCTTAGCACTTTCATTGATAGTTTCTTGCTATCTGTGTTTGGTTTTTTGTGAAGGGTCAGGCTGTCCTACAGCTGCCACTTCAATCCAAGACCGTGGAGAAAAACAACCAAATTGTTGGGTTTTTCTGTGATAGCAAGGCTCTGGTGGTGCTGATGCTTGGAGAAAACACAGGGCTGCAATGCTGTGAGAAAGGAGCTGTGAATGGGCTGTGTTGTTTCAGCCACGCATGTTTTTCCCTTGGAGGGGAGAAAGGAAGGGAAACACATTGGTTACAGGTGTGATGGACCTTTAGGCGCAGCATCTGTGAAGGTAAACCAGCCTTGAAGAGGGATGGCTGTGGCAAGACCCATTAGTAAATAAAATAGAGAGCGATGTTTGGGTTTTGCCGCACACGCTGTATTACAACTCTATTAACAGTGTGGGACAGTACTAGATAAGTAATATATCTGAGAGACAGGGTGCTGCAAGGCAAAATCCAACTACAGTCATATCTTTTCAAGGACATTTTTGCAAGGGAGGCTTAGCCTTGAGCAGTACAGCTGCTGCGAAGCCTTAGCTCTGAAATCTTTGGGTTTAGGTGCTTGAGGCTTTAGGTGTTCGAGGCATTTCTGTTCTGAATATCAGTTGTCAATCATCTTTGGAAATCAGCTTGCAATGCTCATGCTTTGAAGCTGATTTTTCTTCAAGGTAGTGCTGGGTTAACACTGGACTTGATGATCTTGGAGATATTAATGATTCTGTTTCTTCTTCTTCAGGACTGTCCAAATGTATTTAATGGGGAAAAGGAGACTCCCCAGCACCACCACTTACCCCTGCAAGTTTTTTGGGTATTGTGTCTGAACTGTTCTGGGCTTAATGTTACCTTCCGTGCATAGAATGTGATTCCTTCCTCTCTACTCCTAAATTCCTTCTTTAACACAGCTTTAAATCTTATTTTTAACTGAAGGAACCTAAAATCTTTCAGAAAGTACATCAGTTCTCCATTGTTAGTTTGACTAGCAGAACATTGTATGTTCTGAGGGCAGCTCATATCTTCAACAGGTCATGCTTGCTGTTATAGCCTCTGTTCTCACTCATATGCCAGTTTGGACTAGTTGGAGTTTATGTTGTATTCCCAGGTGTTGCCAGGAGCTGTACATTCTTTGCTGAATGCAGAAACCCTTAGCTAGTGAAGCATCCTGTTCTTTCAGTTGCGTACAGATTAGTTGCAATCCTATAGCGTATGCTTTTTAGGGGACTCTCTGGTTGTGTTTATTTCTGGTTTTGAGTTTCTTTCACCAGCTGAAACAAAGACTTTCAAGTTAAGCATCTCTCTGGTGTCTACTTCATGCTCGGGTTCTGCTGCTCAAGAAGAGACTTAGCTGTGTTTGAATGAAAGGGAAAAGAGTGCCAGCACCCAACAAGACACCAGTCTGCTGTGCTGTGTAGAGTTTTAACTGCTGCAGCTGCAAGTACTGAGCTGTTTGGTACCTGCAAAAGTGATGTGATCAAGAAATCAACAGAACACATGCAGACTGGTTGAATGTGACTCAGGCTTTCAGCTACATCAAGTGCTTTATGCTTCTGTTGTTAGCTAATGTGACAAGTTTTTGTTCCTGTATGTCATCAGTTTTCATGTAAAGCTTTGAGGGGTTTGACAGAAAAGTCAAAGTCACATGTGCAGCATGAGTTGTTCAATCTGGATTCTTCTCATATTTTGCAGTGTAGAAACAAAAGGATTTGAAATTTTTATTAGAAACACTTTTTTTTTAAATTCAAAAGTGTTAATATTTTTGGTTTGTGACAAATACTTAAAATCTTACTCAGAAAACAGAAAAGCTTAAGGAATTAAGCCTTTATTTATAACCTTGAAAATTTTTGAAGAATTTATTTTTAGTAAACCGAGTATTTAATTGAAAAATTTTATCAAAAAAAAATGTCCCAGAAGACTTTAAGTGAAGATTTCTTAAGGCTGTTTACTGCTATGATATCTGCACCTTGACAGATTTGCATGAATTTAAGCAAAATTTAATGTATAGACCAAGACACTTAGTTCCGGTCATGTTCTTAAATTTTAGCTCTGCTAGTAACATTATAAAGCACTGTGAACAGAAGCTGTATATCATGTCCCTAATCCTGAAAAACAGATATGAGAATTACTGTAGTGGTACCTTTTTTCCCTGGATTTTAGAAGTAAAATAACTTGATGTTAATCTCTTCGCTCACGTGCAGCATTGCAACTCTAACATTAAGTCAATAAGTGGTAACTATGCAGAAAGTTTTAAAGTCAGTATAAGCAAATAGAAATATGCTTATGAGTATGAGAGTATGAAAAGCCATTAGAGGCTTACAGCCATTTTTATGGTGCAGAAGCTTTTCTCTCTTACATATACATGGGGTGTTCAAGTGCTGTATTTGAAATATGTGACTTTTTTATTAAATGAATTAATTTGTCTTTTACTTATGGGGGGTTTTTTTGTTGACAGTTTTGTTGTGGGCCTCCATATGGTACAATAAATAGCTCTGACAACTGTCAGAAATCTAGTAAGGTCCCATGAGTTTTAATTATTGCTATTGCTGCTATTGCTGCTGTGCATGTGGACAACTAATGAAATTGAATAAACTGACTTACGTTTTCTACAAGATGTTTATAAAGTACATATGTAGGTTGTAAATGGATATGAGAGTTAATGATCGTGAAATGAATATTTTTCTTTCATTTAAGTGCTTGCTTGGGCATCAGTCCTGTGTGTGCGTATTCAGGTGAAGCAATTCCTCTCTGGTATTGGACGATTGCTTCAGTGGCAACAGCAGCAGCAGCAGGACAACAAACAGTTTCCCCGTGTGGAATGAAAGATAGTCTCAGAGCTTTAGTATGCAGATTTTTGCTTCCTTGGAGTCCTCAAAGGCCATGATGATTTTTTTTACCTGGAAGAGATCATCCATGCAAGACATTAGCAAATAGGAATAGCACACACTTTGCTTTTATATAGTTTAGTTCAAATAAAGGTTCCTCGTGACTTTCTGCAGCTGTTCACAGTCCATTTGTATCTAATGCTCTGAAGATGAAGCTGTGAACCAAACTAAAGCCATAATTTGGGTTGTTTCCATTTTTATAACTGCAGTTCAGACCAGTTAGCTCTGTTTTGGCTTTTAAAATACCATATTTGCCTTTATCTACTTTTTCTAAATTGAGAAGATCTTATGTGAGTAGAATCTTCTGTTACTGGGATAAAGTGTAACACCTGTTTTTACCTGTAGATGCGTAGTGATGGAGAAGATATTTAAATTTGCATCTGCAGAATATAACTGACAAAATAAGCTGACAGAATACGTTTGATTGGACACTGGGTGACTGAATGACTGGGCACAGAGCGTTGTGATCAGTGGCAGAAGCTGAGCCAGCTGGGGACCAGTCAGCAGTATGGAGCCTGAAGGGTGGAAACTGAGGCCAGTACTACTTAAGAGAGTGGTCTGTACAGTGGATTGAAGTGCACTCTCAGCAAGTTCACAGGTGATGCAAAACTGGTAGGAATGGCTGATACACTAGACGTTGCCATTCAGAAGGACCTGGACAGGCTGAAGAAATGCACTGAGAGGAATCTCCTGAAGTTCAGCAATGGGGAATGCAAAGTCCTGCCTGTGCAGGGAAATGACCCCAGTACACAATGGGGAGCAACTTTCTGGAAAGCAGCTCTGCAGAGAAAAACCTGGGGATCCTGGTGGATAAAAAGCTGTCCATGAGACAGCGAAGTACTCTTGTGGTAAAGAAGACTGGTGGTGTCCTGGGTGGATTAGGCAGAGACTTGCCAATAGGTCAAGGGACCTGATCCTTCCCACATCTGGAGAGGTGTGAGAGCTGTGGTTGTTCAGCCTGGAGAAGAGAAGGCTCAGTGGGAATCTTTGGCATCTCTAGAAATAGCTGATGGGAGGGAACGAAGAATGCGGAGCTAGACCTTTCTCAGCAGTGCTCGCTGTCAGGACAAGAGAGGCTGTGAGCACAGCAGAGGAAGTAGGAAATTCCATCTAACACAAAAGATGACACCTCTGTTATGGTCAAAAATTGGTGTAAGTTACCTGTAGAAAGTCAAAACCAACTGCACGTTGTATTTACAGCCTGCTGTAGACCATAAAATCATAGAATGGTCTGGTTTGGAAGGGATCTTACAGTTCTAACTCCCCTGTTGCGACACCATGAACCTGCTTGAGCAGGAGATTGGATTTAGACAGTGTCAATCTCAGTGGTTGTGTAAAAATGTTGATCAGTGATGGAACAGAAAGAAACTGGATTTTTTCTCTTGACAGTCAAGTACAACATATTTTCTTGTCCACTGTCAGATATGTGGTAGAGAATTTTATGGTTCAGACGATGGTAGTGTTTTACATTGTATTTGAGGAATTATTCTTATCTTCTGCTTATTAGGCAGGACTCTCTGAATATTACATTATGTAGTCAAAAATACACTGTATATACCTGTAATAAAAGAAAGATCAATATTACACTTATGTATGGTAGAATTTATTAGAACATAAATGTAGAAATTATCATCCTTGTTTCGCATATTTATAATAATGTTACTTCTCTTCCTCTTTGTTCTTTGATTTCTAACACGTCTTTAGAAAAATATCTGTGATTTTTTTTTCAAAATTTTGATTAGAAGTCTGGATTTTAACTGTAACTTTTTGTATAGCTGTGTACTAAATTGTTTCTATTGCAGCTTCTGTACCAAAGGAGACAATTTAAATGTGATTTGCTGCTTTTTTTTTTTCAGTCTTTCTTTACTTTGGCCACATAACTTCTTTTCTCCATTTCTTCATCAGCTGAAAAAGGGCAGAGATACCTCTTATATATAAATAATCTTAATATAATTTCATTAAATTTGCTATAAAGATGTTTTATGTTGAAACAGCTTCCGTTTCACTTACAAAACTGGCTAATTCCTAGTTGTCAGTGCCCTGTGTTGAACCTAGTTGAAAAGTTTTCTTTATTTGAAGTACCTGTGTCTACCAAATTTCTTTTTCTCAAAGTAGTTTCATCAAAAGAGTAACTGAGATAATCTAGATAAAAGCATAACAAACTGTGTTGATTTATTTGAGTGCTGAGCAGGGAGTTAATTTTAAAAAATCATTCGATTCTGTGTTTGTATGGAAAAACAAATGACACTCAGAATGCTTTCTAAAACTAAAAACCTCTTAATCTGTGATTTCATGATTAGTACAAAGCTAGGACAAAATACTCTTCATAATTTATAAATTATTTTTTTCTTAGTATGTCTAATACAAAATAGTCCTCTTCAGAGATTTACTAATAACTACTTCAATTATTGGAGTTTTGAGGTTGAAATCTACCTTATGGGATAATGTTATGGTCCAACTAGTAATGAGATGTTGCAATTGAAGAATTGAGCCTGCACAGTAAGGCTCTTTGGCTGTTGTCCATTCATGGGTGATTATTTCCCTGAACCTCAGAAAATGGGAACGTAAACTGTGCAACAGCGGTGACGTATTTCTGGTTCAGATTCCAGGTAGCTAACCTTGGAAGGCATTGGTGTTCTTTGTGCATGTTTAGGAAGTCCTTGTTGCTGGATCTCCTGTAAAGCTATCTGGAGCAGAACTGAACCCATGTCCCTTATGGTGTCCTTCTCTTCTTCTGTTTTTTTGTCATGTTCTGCTTTGTAATTTGGAGCATTTTGATACAAAGAAATCTGAGTGGGCAGGTTGTTAGTAACAAGGTTTCTTTAGGACATTAAGAATCTGATCCTTACTTTGTAGGATTGGATGCTTAAAGGAGGAATCTTATTTTTATTTGTCTCTAAAGTAGTAGTCTTACCCATAGTTCTTTCTCCCAAAGTACAGAAAAATTTTGCCTATATAAGTAGGGATGGGGAATGTTCTTTCACATGTTCAAAATCCATGTCCCAAGTCATGTATGCACAGATTGTACAGGCATAGCTGAGAGCAAGATCATTTCATCGACTTCTGCTTGTCCTTTTTTCAAGTATTTTATTACTCTTGCCCTTGCTGGTTTTGCAGGTGGTTTATAAATCTGAAAGTATTATCTGATTTACGAATATTCTGGTTTTAGTAGCCAGGAGGAAATAAAATCATATAACTAAAATCTCTTTAAGTGTCTCCATCCTCACTGTATTGGGACAAATATTTTTCATTTATTTGTGCAGCGAAATTATTCTGGAAGGTCTGTGAAGAGTGAATGTTGGCTTAAGATGTTTCTTCCTCTTCAAGTTTCTTCACTGGTCTGCGTGTGTTGAGAGCTAAAGTTGGTGGAAGAGTGTGACATACAGTGGAAGTTGGTTGACTTGCAGATTATACTTTGCACTTCAGAAAAACCTTTAGTTGCTTGTACTGTTACTACTGGCATTTTCAATAGTTGCATGTGTGCATAACTAGTGCAGAATAAGGAAACAGAAGGAGAAGACAAAGATTTTTGGGAATAAGTTAAAACACCTTGGGGCACTGAAGTCATGGGTGGTTTTGAAAAAGCAGCAGAGTGTCGTTCCCAACTTCAGGTCCCAAGTGGGATTTACACTGTCTTAGGTTCCTTGAGTTGCATTCCTGTTCCCACTGCTGTTAACTGTGTTTTGCTGTTCCAGGCTAACCTGTTCATTCTGCTGTCTATCATCTGTGTTCTGCTGAACTTGGCTGGATTTATATTGGGATGTCAAGGCATTCAGTTTGTGTCCAGGGTACCTAGATGCCATTTGGTGAGCACACAGTTTACACCTATTTCTGATTTACACCTGTTTCTTCTCATTATGGCACATTGGCTTGCTGTGCTGAGATCACAAAATGTGCTGATGTAGAGTTGCAAGTAATTTAAGAACTACCGTAAAGGATTTTGTAGTAATGTAAGAAATATAAACTGTTGAAAAACCCTGAGGGTGGGTAATGGTGAGCTACCTACAAAGTGTTCAGTCATCTGTGGGTGGGATTATTCTTTCTTCTTTTGCCTCACTTGGTGAGGACCATTTGTGTTGATACCTTACAGCAGAAGCTGTGAGGAAAGAAATAAGGTAGATCAAATCATATGAGCTTTTCAGAAACTTCTACTTGAGGAAGAAGCAATCTGTACAAGATAGGACAAAACGCAGAAGATTATTCTCAAGTGGTTGTCATAAGAAATAGAAGAATCACTATTTATGAACAGGAAACTGGAATAACTGAAATTCAAGGAGAGAGTACAGGGTCACTGGGTGATGAAGATGATTATGTGTAAAAGCTTGAAGGACTTTGTGGGTTAATGGAAAAGATCTTTGAATATCTTTCTCTATTTTCATTCATTTATTGCTTTAAGAAAGCTATTGTTGGTTCCTTGACATTCCAGGTGTATTGCAGTGAGAGTCCAAGATTATAAGCTGTTGGCAACCTGGATTCACCCAGTATCACTGTACCAAAGCCGCACTGAGAGTAAATAATATTCTTCCAGATGAGGTGCTCAGATGTTGCAGGAGTTTCTGAGCTGTCTGTGGTTGAAAGTATAGGGTATAGCAAAAAGACACTCTTGAAATCATGAATTATTTGGTAGGGTGGCATCTGTGGGTGGAAGAGTGTCAACGCTGTGACTTTAGAGTTTGAGAGCTAAAACCCCAATTATTTCTGGATATGGAAACATTGAATTTCTACTTTGAAAACTAAGATGACAAGATTAATTTGAGAGTGAAAGTGACAAACGACAGTGGTGTCCCGATATGGCTATTAATGATTTGACTGGGTTGAAATTATAGTTGTGGGTTTCATCCAATCCACAGAAATGCAAGATACATTCATGAACCAAGGAAAATGTGTACACTTCATATAGAGTGGTTTACACATCAGTCAGAGAAGTAATTTCTAGGCTGCTATGCTTTGGAAGGAGCATAGATAATAAAATTGCTTGGTAATCAGTGGAGCTTTGATTACAACTAAACTGTATTTAAATGTTTTAATGCCTCATCCATAATGCTTTCTTTCGAATAAGAGGTGTGTGTAATACAGTTTTATAATGCATGAATCATTGGCATACCAAATTGTTCAAATTCAGTTATATGATCCTGTGTTTCCAGTCTGCTTTGTGGTCACGGGCTTAGTTTAACACATAGGTTCTATATTATGCAAGTAGAAATATTGCATAAAACAATTACAAGTTTAAAAGTGGAGTTTTGTTTCTTAAAGATGGGTATGAATGAAAACAAGATTTGTTTCTGCTGTGAAGAACTTCATCTCACTCAATGCACAGAAGTAGAGGTTGCGTTGAAGCTATACCATGTGAAGTCATGCCGTGCTGCTCACCTTCTTCTCAAGGTACCCTGCACATACATTAATAGGAGTGCTTTCATAATGTCCACACTTGTGCAAGAGTGCAGTGCTGAAGTGACTGCTGTGTTTACTGGGAAAAATTCTGTTATTTCTCTGGTCTTCCACACTAGTCAAAAGCTCTTGATGGATTTGTAACATTTGGGGGTTTTTTTCGTCTGTGGGTTTTGACCAGTGCATTGCTGAGGCAGTAAGCAGTTCTTGCACTTTTTTGTTTTGTGCAACCAAAACTACAGTTGAATCCAGACAAGATTACGTTGGTAAATATAACGTAAATTTTAGCTAATGATTTGGTGCCTTCATTGGTCGTTTGCACTTCTCAGCCTGTCTTGGCTTAGAAACTGCTAAAATAAAACTCGCAGCCAACATCATCTTCAAATATAAAAATGCTTTAACATTTCTTTAATGGTGATCATCTTGAATCTGGATTTCCCACAGAAAAGTTAAGAGGAAGGCAATAATTCCTGGATGAATAGATGGACTATAAATCACATCTGAGCTGTATTAAGCTGTTCTGGACCTCTCTGTCAGGACAATCAATAGGGTAAAACAAATTTTTGCAAATTACTCCAGTCTTGGAGATTGTGCTGAAGACTTCATCCCATACATTTCTTAGAAGTAATTGCCATGGTCATCCCTGTGTTTTCTGTATTTGTTCTATGGATTTTTAAAATCATTATTATTTTGACATTTACAAATACCATGATTTAATTTTTTAATTTCAATAATCTTCATGTTCTTCAGAAAGTTCTCTTAGCTCTTTGTGCCCTGAATGCTCTCACCACTACAGTTTGCTTGATAGCGGCTGCCCTGCATTACTTACAGATATTTGCATCAAGAAGATCCTGCATAGTAAGTGAGCACAAGGCATTGCCTGGTATAAACAGTGGTACTAACACTATTACTAGATTACACAGATTGGCAATATTTATAGCTGAAAAGGGTTTTAACAGAAGTTTTGTTTCATTAGGATGAATCTCAGATTGAAGACCAAGATCACAGTTTGGATCCTGTTGATTTTATCCCACCCGTCCCGCCTCCGTCCTATTTTGCAACTTTTAATTCTTGTACTCCACAAACAAGTCACAGGTAAAACTGTACACTCTCTTCCTTTCTTTTAGTGTGTTTTGAAACACTGCCTAATATTTTTTTTCAAGACTATTTTCTCCGTTATTGACTGAAAAAGGTTTGTGATTTTGGGGGGATTAAAAAAAGAAGAAAAAACCTGTTAGTTTGGAGACAGCATAAATATGGTGTGGGTAAGGGGTAAAATTCTGTGGGTTTGAGTTTAGAATCTGTAGGAGCTATTTCTGGGTAAGAGAAATACTGCTGTTTGACACAGCTGAAAACTTAGACGACGCTGTCAGGAACAGGTCATGGCAGCAATGGGAAGCCAGACAAAACCACTTGGCAAGCCAGAGACCCTGAATGGTGTCCCCTCAGGGACCTTCCTGCCAGTGTGATTCGCTTTCTTCCTCTTGGGTAGTTAGGGCTGACTGAAGGGTGTGTTTTGACTGCATTGCCAGGCCAAGTAATCCCTTACCCTGCAGGTGGTTACAGGCTCTTCAAAGTAACTTGCAGGTCGGCTTTATTAGCCCCACTCAGGTGGGGCTGCATTATTAAGTTCTGAACGTGCAATATTTATACATGAAGTATCATGATGCTCAAGCAGACTGTATGACTCTACTCTTGTTTAAAATTCCTCCTTTTTGCAGTTTGCAGGACTGTTTAGTTTATTTCACTCTTTCATCAGGAATAGCATGCATGACTTTCAAGACTATGTGTTCCTGGCAGAGGTAATTACAGATCCTGGGATTGCCTAGAAAATGTTAACATGGCACAGCAATAGGTTTTAGAATGAACAGGTTCTCCGAAACACCAAAGACTGGAGTTGAATTCCAAATATTACTAAAAACCTCCTATGTAAGTCTTGATTCAAGCTGCTTACGAGAACAGAGTGGTATGTGTAATGATCTGTTTGGAAGAAAAATTATTTATTGAAACATGCTTTTCAGAGTTCCCCTGATTTAAAATGGAGCTGTTGGTCTTTGTCTGGCATGCCATTCTAGATGGTTATCTCCTTCCCAGCAGCAGTATTTCCTTTTTTTTTTTTTTTTCTTTTTTTTCCTTTTTTTTTTTTTTTTTAGCACAGTAGTGGCTGCTCTACAATATTTAAGGCTTCTGTGGTCTAAAATTGAGTAGCTACCTTGCCTGTGACTGTGTGAAAACTTGTTGATAGTAACATTTAAGTGATGATGACATCTTTCTGAAGTCGGGCTAATTGTTTCAGGGTGTTCTGGGTAGTTACGCAACGGTGCAGAAGTTAAAGCAACAGACAGGCTTAGTTTCTGGTTTTGGAAGATGAGTTGTTATGACTCAGACCAGGCTGGATCCTGCAGTGTGGTGTATGAGATGCGAGACACACAGGCTGAGGGAATTCTGTGAATCTGTATTTTTCAGAAATTACAAGGTATTTATACAGTAAAACATACAATGTTCTGCAGAACTTCAAAAGCTTAGTTCCCGTAAAATCTAGTTAACTTATCAGGGTCCAAGTTAGCTAAATGTTTTTCTTGCCCTCAGGCCTTTGTGTGATAAGCACCCCTGATAACGGCAGGAGATGTCTTCACAACGGGTGGTGTCTTCAGGGTCTTATCACAGGTGATAGCTTGACAATGGATGTTAATTTCCCTGGTGGGGTTGGCGCCGTTCCTTTTACAAATTCACATCTACACTGCAGAGTGGTGGAGATGGGACCATGGCCGTTTCTCAGTCAGCCTCCTCACACTTCTTCCTCCCAGACTGTACCTGCAACTCCAGGCAGCACCTGTGACATGGCTTTCTGTGCTGAGCTGCCGTGGTCCCTGCATCCCAAACCTTTGTGTGAAAGGCAGGTGTGACAGGAACCATGTCCAGGGAGGTGAGCTGCCAGCTGCAAGCTGCACCTGGGGCTACTGCAAAACAGATACATCCCCTGAAAAGGGAGACACCAAAGTCATCAAAACTTGTGCCAAGGATATGTTTGGAATAGGTAGCCGTTCTCTGCCACTCTTTAAATTGAAAAGTCAGAGGCCCAGCTATCCAAGCTGGTTTGCTCACTTGATCATGGGAAACTTTTACATTTATCTTATTTAATGGCAGACAAAACAAATTAGCATTACAAGTGTCTGGTCAATTCCTACCTCTACTCATGTTATTTCATACATAAAAAAGTAACAGTTACATTATTTTTCAGGTTGGCACAACATAAACACTTACAGCTGAGTTTCCAGGTGAAAAACAAAATACAGAGTTGGCTGGGAGTTGGACTTTGATGCTTGTTGGTCCCTTCTAACTCAGGATATTCTATGATTCTCTGAAAGTGTCACAAGACATGTGAATTTAGGGGAAGAGGCTATCCATGTGGGGCAGCAAGCCGATTGCCTGGGGCCTAGAAATCTACCTCAGTTCAGTTTAGAGTACCTTTTGGGTACATCCTGGAAAATATAATTAAGGAACTCAAGGGAATGCTTTTCCTGTTGCATGTTCTGTAGTAAATTTTAACATGATATGATTATTGGACGTAACATTAATTTTCAAGGTGTGACTGAGCTGGGTAGGCCAGATCAGGCATGTTTAAAAACAAAACTAAGATTTAAAATGTATATGATTTTGTGGCTTACACTGAATGTGAGTTCAGCATGAACATACTAGGAGAATGTGAAGATGTAATGTCAATGGAGCATCTGTCTCCATTGTACTCCAAAATTATTCTGAAGCTTTTTGGAACAGATGAAATAGACTGAAATTAAAAACTATTTTAACATGTTGTATTTTCCCCTTTTTTAAGACTAGAAAAACCAATGACCAGCTATCAAAATACCTACTTTCCTTTCCATTACCTCCATTGCCTTCACAGGAGCCTTTCATAAGAGGGCTTCCTGGTTCTCATTTTGCAAGGGTTTTTTTCTTCCTGTCTGTGCAAGCCATCTTCCATAGGCATTTCCATCACTCTACCCTTTCTTCAGAGCTTGCAAGAAAAAAATTCTCAGGGTCATCTTTGTTCCCTCCAGCAAGTGCCCAGAGAAGCCCTAAATTCTGGGAGGAAGCACTTGCTTTGTAGGGAGTTGCATCAACTAGTGATAGCTGTACACCTGACCAGAGTCCAGAGAGCAAAATGTGGGTTTCTGTGTGTTGTTTGAGGTTCCTGCTCAGTACCAAATCAGCACCAAAAATGTTGGGGAAAAAAAAAAGCAGAGAAGAATTGAGAGGCTTTGAGTCACAGACTTCTTGGAAGATTGTGTGGGGAAGGTGTCCTTGGCAGCTCTGCTGTTGACCACCATACTTTGTTACAGTGTTACTTGGGAATGTAAATGTATGTTTATCAATATTGGGATTTGCCAAAAAAAGGTTTTTCCAGGTATTGGTCTGTTTTCTTCCCTCTCAGAGCTATCTGCTAAGAGAAAGATGTTGTAGCAAAAGTCTTTGGGATTTCTGCTGGTTTTAAGGATTCAGAGAGCTCTTTGGAAACTGAGGAGTAAGGTTAGCCATGAGGTGCATTTGCCTCATACAAGCCTTTGTGAATCGAACAACCGTAATATTCTTGCATGATCATGAAAACAGCCTTTAGTTTGAGTTTGGCTTTTTTTGTGCAGCTGTATCTGAACATAAAACACAAGATTAGAAGTATCTTGAATTTTGGTTATAATTAAGAACTCAGTTGTGCACAAAACTCGGAGCTAGGCTGTCACATTTTGAGTGACAACCCACACTTTAATCTTTTGTAACGAAACTGAATCTCTGAAGTAAGACTGAAATGGGTTCCTAGGCACAGTACTGCCCAAAAATGTTTGAAGCTCCGGAGAGCACACTGGCGAGGCACCTCCTAAGTAGCAATTTCCTGCCATCTTCTGAGAAAATGTCTTGCAGATCTTGGCGAGTTCATTAGCTGTGACTTAGATCCCAAAATCTGAGCTGGCACAGGAAAGCCAGTGGAGTTTGATAACAGATGATGTTTTTCTGCAGCTGGAAAGCCATACTGACAGATTTGCTCTGTGTTGTTTTTTGCAGGACAGTTGTCTCTGATGTGATTTCATTGCCATATATTTATGGAACCCGAATCAAAGGGGTTGAAGTGTTCTGCCGTCTGGACCCACCTCCACCTTATGAAACTGTGTGGAGCTCAAACAGCTCTGAGCAGGTATGGGCCACAGGAGTTCAAAGTCTGACTTGTTTTTTCCACTGTAAGGGGGAGGTTGCACTGAAGCATGGTAAACATAAGTCAGGAGGATGCATTTGATTGCAAATGTAGATTTCACCGAAGATTTTAATTAATCACTCACCTCTAGAACTGAAGAGTTTTCTCCGGTTGGAAAACTCTGCCCAGGTGTGGGAGAAGGAGCAAAAAGCAGTGTGGAACCCCCCACAACTCCACTCCAACTGTGGGGTCACTAATTTTTCTAAAAGAGCTCCTTGCTTTACATCACTTATGCACCTGCATTCCTCCAGTGAGGGACTAGGTCAAGGTTTTGCCATGATTGGTGTTTGCTTTTCACTGGTGTTTTCAAAAGACAGATGCTTTTTCCCAGAAAATACTGGATAGCATTGGCTGAGCTGGATGATGGACATTAATATTAGACACTCACTGGCCTTGATTTTGCCATGGAATTAAACACATATAGTCTCTGTGCAGTTAAGAAAAAGTGCTCTGTTTCTAAGGTGGATGTTGCAGTTCTTAAGGAATGCCAGAGAAAGATGGTGACTTGTGATTTTTCAACTTTTGCATTTTATTCCAGGGAGGTGCACTTCAAATAAATGCCATGGAAGATGTTGATTTGGGGGAAGTAAGTGACAGACAGGCCTCTCAAGGTAAAAAGTACATTTTAAAGTTTTTTCTAGAATGTTCTAGCCAACACGTACAACTTAATGTAGCAGCAGCATTATTAGTTCTTTGAAAGACAGCCGCTGCACTGTGAGCCAGAGATGCGGAATCGTGGTCGTTTTGGGCAGTAGGTACAAGGATTAATATTTAAAATGTTTAAATGCATAAAAAGTTGTTTTCATGTAAGATACAAAAAGAAGGATATTTTTCCTTTTTGGTAACTTACAAGTTACTTTTTGGCACTATATCCATATGTTGCAAGAAATGATGTCCAGCTCCAGTGCTTCCATTTGTTTGGTATATGTTATGGTGCCTATTAATATTTTGTTGCTGATGAAAATAGGAAAAGGACAGACTAATGCTGTACTGTGTGGAGCTAAATTGGGAATTACTCCATTATTCAGCCTGAGCTGGAAGAATTACTAAATTGTTTCTGCGTACTGGTACAGAACATAGCTAAACTGCTCCTAGAGACCACATCAAGCTTTGCTCTGCACTGTTTTAGAAAACCATGCCAATGGTTCCAAGTTGTTTTTAGCCAAATCTTTGTTGCAATGCATGCTTTATTAGCTTCCAGCTTTTCCTGTACAGCCCATGAAAATATGTTTTGATTTTCATTTGAACTTGCCATTATGACAAGATGGTCTTGTGTGCAATATTCCCACCACAAGAGAGTAAAGTCACTGAGGCGGGGGGAAGACCCAGATCTTTTATTTGACTGTGGCCTCCCTTCTGCCAGCCTACTTATCAAACTATAAAGAAACTTCGGTTTGAAATGCATCAGTTGAAATTGTTCGTATTATGTGGTGTCAGGGAAAAAAAGAGTTTGCGTAAAATCATACTTTAACCAAATGTCAATTCTGTCAAAGTTCCCTTAAACTCTGACAGTCTGCCAGAAACCTCTGAAACAAGCATTTGGGTGCTTCTGGCGTCTTATCTGCTGTGGTAACCAGAATGAAACCTTTTGCTACAGCTCTTCAAGATTTCTTTCTCAAAGCCTTCTTACTGATAAAACTCCTGTTGCTTTCTCTGAGCTTCTTGAGCACAAACAAAAATAGGTTATCAAACACAAGGCTACATGGTGACTTGCTGAAAGTTGTGAGAACAGGAAACAGGAAAAGAATACCATACCTTCACCAGCTGTGAAGGACACTCAAGAAAGTTTGTTCTGTTCTGTTTTGTTTTAAAACAAGGCTCTGATGAGATCTTATTTGAGACGATTTGTATTTAAAAACTTCCTTTTCAAGAAGCAGACCTATCTGAGCACATATGGCAAAGTGTACCCTCCTCTCCATCATCTTAACTGGTCTGTCCAATTTTTTTAATAAAGAGGTCTGTAAAGAGATGTTTAATTATCAGCTTGCATGTTCAGATAAAAAAAGAAAGTGAGCATCTTAAGAAAGAAAATTAACAGTGCTTCTTCTAGATGCCAAGGCTTCCTAGAATTCAAGAAAAAGAAACACGCTGAGCACTATCTCTTCCTTTATTTATATTTGGGGAGGTGTACTGCATCTGGCTGGAATGGAGTTAATTTTCTTCATAGCAGCCTATGGTGCTGTTTTGGATTTGTGACCTGGAGGGAGTTTTTCAGGGTTGTCATTGTTCAGGGACTGGCTGGGCATCAATCAAATAGTGGTGAGCAATTGCTTTTGGATCACTTGTTTTCCTTTGAGTTTGTTGGGTTTTTTTCTCCCCAACCTCCACTTCAGCTGTCCTTATCTCAGCCCATGAGTTCTGCCACTTTTGTCCTTCTAATTCTCCTCCCCATATCACTGAGGAAGAGTGAGCGAGTTACTGTGGGGGACTGAGCTGCCTTCTGGGGTTAAACCACAGTGGGAGGGAAATATGAAATAAGGGCGTACGTTGGAATTGTGGCAGAGTAAGTCTATGGGCTGTCTCAGCTGATGCAGTGTAGCAGTCTATAAATAAAACTTGAACTTCCAGTTTATGCTGGCAGCCTGTTATGACATGGCATTTGTGTATAATGCTGTGATTCCCTTGGCATCATCAGGGCTCATCAACTGAGCATAGCTCCCAATGAAAGTTAAAGCTGTGCACTACTCTCTGCCAGCAGAATAAGGGGACTCCAAACTGCTGGCTGCAGGAGGAGATCCAAGCTTCTCAATGCCAGCTGAAGTTGTTTTACTGACTTCATAATCACTCCTGTCAAGCAGAATGGGACTTTCCCTGCTGACTGTAGTAGGCAAGGTGGCAGGGAATGCTTGGTAGCTGCTCTGTATCGTCACATACTAGGTGTATGCATTTCCAGTACACAACACCTTCTGCCAATTATCTCTCTGACATCTGAAACATTAATATTATTAAGAATTATCATAAGATCATTAAATTGGGTCATTAATCTGTTCAGAATTTTAAAAAGTACCAAACAAACAACTTCTCCAAAGTAACAGCAGCATTGTACCTCCAGGACTTATTGCTAACACAACTCCATTGGTGTTGAAAAGTTTATATTGGTGATCGATTCTTTAATCCTGCATGATTCTTGGTCTGTCATATTTTGTTGCTCAGTCTTATCTCCTGATTTTCCAGTCTGGTACCTGCATTACATAGGTTGTGTCACTCTTTCTTTTTAGAGATTCTAAGTTGCATTTGTGTAGGAGATAAGGTGCTATGCTCAACAAGTATGTATCATCCAAGCCTGAATTTTCTTGAATACTCCTGTCACTAGCACATTTCTGTTAGAGTGACACCACAAATTTTTGCCATGTTTTGAATAAAACACTGTTTACGTGAATTTGTTTTTGTATTGGGTTTGTGTGGCCAAGTTTTGGTAGTGGCAGGGAAACTGCTGGAAGGTTTGAAGCTTCCTCTATGCTTGGCAGAGCTCCAAAGGTGGACCCACTGCTGGCAAAGGCTGGGCCAGTGAGAAATGAGGGTAACACCTCTGTGACAACATATTTAAGAAGGGGAAAAAAAGTTACTATGCAGATGGAATTGTGCTTAGAGAAGAGCGAAGTGAGAATATGCGAGAGGAACAGC
>VZRJ01004516.1:25548-38925 GCA_013397565.1 Ptilonorhynchus violaceus
TGGGAGGGACCCCACACTGAAGCAGAGGAAGGACTCCTCACCCTGAGGAACACCAGAAATAACTTGCGTTGAACTGACCATAACCCACATTCCCTGTGCTGCTGCAGGGCATGAGATAGCCCGGCAAGGAAGGAGGGTTGGAGAGCAGGTGTTTTTAAGATTTGTTTTACTTCTCATTATCCTGCTTGCATTTTGATTTTTGATAAATTCAGCTAGTATACCCAAGTTGAGTCTGTTTTGCCTGTGATGGTAATTGATGAGTGAACTCTCCTTGTCATTATTTCAAGTCATGAGCCTTCCATTATATTTTTTCTCCCCTGTCCAGTTGCAGAGGGGAGTGATAGAGTGGCTGTGGTGGGTACCTGGCATCCAGCCAGGGTCAGCCCACTGCAAATTTTTTAACTCTTGCATGAGCAAGAACACTGTGTTTCGTAATATGCTGAGTGCCACAGATACCAGTTTGGTACACAACCAAACTTTTGAGAAATGTACATAGGTTCATCCTGTCCTGTTCATTAAATTGCAGCATATAATTTCACTCTAAGGAAAAGGAGGATTGTTGATTAATTGGGAGGATATACCATATCACAAGAATTCAGGAAAATCTTTATTTAAGTAAAGAATCTCATGAAACAAATTTTATAATTCCTTTATAGGGACTGATGACTGATTTACAAGCTACCTAATTGCAAAAGGTGACCGACCTCTCTGACCTTATGCTGTCATATCTTGGTACAGCTGCTTATAAACAGGAAGATTTGGGGCTCTGTCAGATTTAGATTCTCTCCAATAAAGCTGTAGCTCCCTTCTCTCTGATCAGGTAGTTTAAGGTGATTTTTGTACTGGGCAATGCTGTAGTCTTTTGCTACTCCAGTTGCATAAGGCTGGACAGGTTTCTGCAAACATTTAAACAGGCTTTAGACCAATGTTACTGTTGAGTAACTGCGGGTCATAACTGTGCACATACATGCACCTCTAGACTTCTGTGTCCAGTCATTACAGATTTGTGGGTGGGATGAGGAAAAAAAATCAGTAGTAGTCTCTAATAACGGCTTCTACAAATTTGCTTTATTTTGACTGCTTTTACTTTTCTGTATCTGATTGTTCAGCTGAAGAAGTTCACAAGCCTTCCAGCAGAGTGAGCCTTTCCCCTTCAAGCTGTATGCCTGCAGGAGTGAACAGGAGGGCCTTCGATCCCTTGCAGAAACGATCTAAAAGTGACTCTGTGCTTCTGCACTGCCAGTCACCTCAAGGTGACTCCGTTTTCTCTATCAGTGATTATGTAGTCGTTCTTTAAAAGAACATTTTTCAGAAGTTCGGTACCTTGAACCTAGTACCTGCAGAAATCAGCTACTGTTTTCCAACAGAGTACCTACATTACAGTAGTTTCTGCTTTGCCAAACCTTCACCTAACTTCTTAGTCTTGCTGCTCCTTAGGTTTTCACATCTAGGAACAGGGTCTGTAGCAGGGCATTGCTAGTCTGGGTACGAGGGAGGGATGGTGGAAAATGAGGAGGGGGGAGCACAGGATTTCTCAGTGCACTGACATCTAAAATCTTACAAAGGCAGTTGTCAATGTGAGCAATTCAAAGCAAAATTGGCTTGGGGTTTTGGTATTAGCCTGTAAATTTGCTTCCATTTCTTGATTCTCATACCACCAAAAAAC
Organism: Ptilonorhynchus violaceus; assembly: GCA_013397565.1. Classification (NCBI taxonomy): domain Eukaryota; kingdom Metazoa; phylum Chordata; class Aves; order Passeriformes; family Ptilonorhynchidae; genus Ptilonorhynchus; species Ptilonorhynchus violaceus. Next base: position 27,215 of record VZRJ01004516.1, read on the forward strand.
CCTCAAAAAATTCAGCCCATGATGGAGAGTCGATGAAACTGCTTTGGCATCAGTGATCCAATTCTGCTGCTGTGGGAAAACTGCTAGTGTGACTGCAGAGTCCTTGGTACTGCTGTCAGTATTGAAAAACGTACCAGCCAAGAGTCTTGCAGTTTTTACCAGAGGATATTGGAAGCCCCACGGTAGCTGCTGATACATATTAGCACTCAAAATGTAAGTGCAAATGGGGCATGTTAGTAACGGCCATTTATTTTGGATACTGGGAGCATGCCTATCTGGATTACACTTGCTGTTTTTGTGGAATGTTTTCATGCCTCTGCTGTTATCATGTGCTTTCTTGTTTCCTCCTATCAACTTCAATCACAGCACCCCAGAGAATCTGCTGCTGAAGCAATAGTTACATGACACGGAGCCTATTCATAGCTGTGAAAGCAGAGTGTTTCTGTTGAAGGGAGACTCCATGTCAGAAGCATTTGGAAACTTTGGTTGGTGTTACTGAGGTTAAGTCTGTTCAGCAGTAGGTCTGAGTTAGTCCTGAGTACTGCAGAAAGGGAACTCTGCAACAGTAGAAGTTGCTTCAAGTTAGTGCTCTTCTTGCTGGGAAGTTTTGCATCTTCTCCTGCATTTTTCTGTGTGAAGCCAACATTAAAGTGCTTCTTGAACAATCTATAGGTGCTTTTTTTTTTTTTTTCTTTTAATAGGGTCCAAATTTGATAACTTGTTTACACCAAAGGCAGTGGATTTTTATTTGGACTAAAGGCAGCAAAATTGATTCTCTTTTGCCACTTGTTTAGTCCTTGCAAGGTAATTTTGAATGTTTTGGTATTACTAGCTTCCAGCTTCACAGGTAGTTATTTTTAGATATAACTAGTCCTCTAGACTGCTAATAACTAAGAGTTACAAAGAGTTTAGGAGGGATCATAAAATCTTCTACGTTTGCTTAACCTGCTTTATGTATGTTAACATTAATACTCAATGTGCATTTCAGGTCTCTTCAGTAAGAAACAAAAGAAAGGAACCGATGTACACAAAATGACAGATAGCTTTCCAAAGAGGGAGGGAGTCCCTCCAGATCCTTTGACATGTGATATGCACTCAACCATAGCTATGTATGACTATTTTACAGGCATTTTGTCTTGTGTTAATCCAATAGAGTGAGCCTTCCATACCACCCTGACCATGCCAGACTGTGAAGTTTTATGTGGTTAAACTGCACTGCATCCTCATTGAATCAGGAGTGAAATCTCAGGGGATACTGTGAACGGTGTGGATTTCTTGCTTTGTTTCATCTTTGTCTTCAGGGACAGTGTTCAACTGTGAAACTGCAACACACAATGACGTAAAACAACTCCATGGTGTCAGGTTGCAGAAGAGTTCAAGAGCAAGAGCTTTGAGGGGAAGACCCCAATCTCTGATAGACTATAAGTCTTACATGGACACTAAACTGTGTGTGGCATGGATAGTAGAGCAGTTCTCCTGCAGCATGAGCCCAGACATACATGAGCTGGTGGAAAATATCAAGTGTGTTTTAAAATCAGATGAGAAACATATGGCAGAAGCTGTCACCAGTGCCACTTTCTTTGAGGGGGTAGTTTTATTACTTGTATTTATCAGGTGATGTGGAAACCCACTGCCCCTGGTTTGGAAGTATAGGTTTACATTTGCCACTCTGTGTGTCAAAGTTTTTGGACCAAATTGGCTTCCTTCAGTACTTTAGTTTCATGTAGGGAGTGTGCAAGAGGCTGCGCAGCTGTGATGTTTCTTGCTCTATCAGCACACACTGAATATGTCTGTATTTAAAAACAGTCTTCTGTGGTGGAATCATGAACTGTAAATAACATGACAGCATTTTATACTGAGTGTGGTAAGGGAGAGGGAGAAGATGTTACAAATAAGTATTTGCTATTACAAACCAGAAGGAATAGAGGCTGACAAGGAAATTTTTATGTAAACCCACTAGAAGCAACTTTTTTGTGATTGGTGCTCAGGATAAAACTAAGACCTAGTACTAAAGAAAGAAAAGCAAAAAATAGAAGATATATACTTACAGTAATGGAATGAATATTCAGAAGTTTCAGGCACTGCAGACTTCCTCAAACAACTGTTTTGGTAACTTACAGACCATTTGGGTAGATGAATTGATTCATGCATAGCACAAGTGATTTGCTATGACATTTGGTTTTGGTTTGGGTTCTCATGCAAAACACATCAGTGTCATTTAGGCTCTGCAAATAAACTGGGATTTCCCACTGCAGCAGGCAACAAAAGCCTTGACAAATTTGACAGAAACAGGGGGAAAAAAATTCCTTATGAGAATTTAATTTAGCACACTGGCCTGAAAGTTATTACAGTTCAGTGGCTTCTGCAAGGAAGCAACATTTAGGTTCCTTCTAAGCAATACCAGATATGCCATAGTTTGGAGTGAGAGAATTCCTGTGCACATTTGAGGGAAAAACCAAACCAACCAACCAAAAACCCCACAAAAAACAACAAAACAAAAAATTACCCCACTCCTTTTCCCAACTAGGATTGCTTTTCCCATGCCTCCTTGGCAAATACTAGGGGTGTTACAGCTTTTTAAATTATTTTTTAAACATAACAGACAGCACTACAACTAGTTTCTTCCTAGTTGGCTAAAAAACTATTTTAATGGAACAAGAGACTTAAACCAAAACTAATTTACTTTTTTTTTTCCTTTTAAAGGTGATGACACCTGCCCAGCAAGCCATGTCATTGAGAGTCCATGTGTTACCTTTCAGATGGCATCCTAGATTGCTGTACCTGGAGACCTGTGGTGACCTGAGTACTTTCACCACAGAGGAAGATCAGCTAGCAGAGAGGAGAATCCAAAGAGCAGAACATGAACGGCCTCACAGTCTTACTGGTGTTGTCAGGGAAACTGTATTTTGAGCTGTTTTTTGGTTATTCCTCAGCAGAACACTTCTGTCAGACATATAGGCAGAGGAAAATCATCTCGTACAAGTGGGTGGACAAGTGTGTCAATAATCACCTGAATTTTTTAATATTATCATGCACAGACTCCAAAGGGGAAGATCATTCTACAAAGACTATTAAGCAGGGTGCAAGCTGATCTCTATTGGGCTCTCAGTTGCACTCATCTGTTTGTGATATAATACTGTCTTCAGTATTGTACTTCACTGCTGCATCTCTGTGAAGTTTGGTAATGTGTAGTTGTGGGGTGTGATGATACATCATCCTTGCGGAAGTAGCTGTCAAAAGCAGTATCGAAGAACTTTGCAAATTATCGGTACTTTGGTTTAAATTAAAATCTTCTGTCATAAAATACAGACCTTCAGATAAAAAGTAAGTTAAAAAATGGTGTTCAGAATTCTAAATTATTCTTTATAAAAGAAGGTTGTTGATTTGCAAACTGTACTAAAAATAAAAACTGTCTTAAAGAAGTGCTCTTTTGGCTCAGTGAACTTGTCACTTAATGGTAAAACATTATTTTTGTCTTAATGATGGAACAAAATCCAAACCCAAAAGCACAGGTGTTTTGCAACAGGAGGCGCTGGCTTATTACCATCCCAGGAAGAAAGGCACTCTCTCTATAGTCTCATTTAAAATGTTGTTTATTAGAGCAGATGCTATGAAGAAAGAAGCTATAATAGCTGATTATATATTCCTTCAGGTGCTGGGAACCCCAGATTGTGCAGCATCAAGAAGGGCACAAGAAGTTGTGCAGATCCCATCCATTTTACACCATTTAAGTAATTTGAACTATTTAAAAATTTTCTTAGAAGAAAACAACTTCATCACTTCTACTGTCAAACAAAAAGATGTTCACGTGGGATCTTACTGCTGCACTTCTAAACAAAGGCATGGACACACATATACTCCTGGGTGATATTTGCCATTTTGAGTACCACTGGGGCTGCCTGCAGGCTCCTGTCTTATAATCAACCATCTAAATTTATCCTGTCGCCAAGGGACATCCCTGGAGTTCAGCTGTAGGAGCAGCACAAAGCAGCACAGCACAGGCATGGCCCTACTCACGTAACAGGCACATGGATCACTGACTCTTCATGTACTGTTTTTCAGGTCAGGATTTCTCCATATGCTTCTGCACGGAACATTAATTTAAATTGCAATCCCAGCCCTGTCACTGACGCTGTCAGCCCCCACAGGTCACCAGCATCACCTCTTCAGCCTGCAAGGCGCTACAGAGTGCTGGAACTGGGGTGGGATCTGTTTGTCCTGTGTGTGGATCCAAACCATTAAAACAGTGAAGGTGAGGGCAAGAACATGTCCTCTATGAATACAGCAAATCTGTGAAATTTGTATCAGTATTGCTAAAGTAAAGGCTTATGTTTATCCACTGAAATGCAGAAAAGTTTGTAGCACAGAAATTGGTATGTACAGCTGTTAATAAACAGGAGGATGGAGGGTGGCACACAGGGAAATGCATAAAGCAAGCTCAGCCTGTCTACTTCACCCTTTACCAGAGACTTCACAGTTTCTTAAGTCTGTCATTTAAGGAAATAAGGTGAAATACTTTATTCTGTCATGTTGACAGTCTTTGTATTTCATGTTATGAACAGCCACTAAGTGGCTGAAGGCACATTTTTAGTTTTCTTCTGAATCAGCTGTGGTGTATATTTTCATTTCTGTAGTTTCAAAGTACTCATGACAGAAAAGCCTATGAAGCCTCACCAGAAGAGACACTCCCTAGATGACGGGTTTTTTGGTTCACTTTCAAATACAATCATATTTTTCATAATCAATCTCTCATTATACAAATATTTTTAACCTTAGCACAGGCACTTCAGGATTAATTCTAAGGACAGACATATTACAGTTCTACTTTTTATTCATTCAAGTGATACTAGGTCTTTAATAATAAACCATGCTGATGACATTTGAAGGAAAACGGTGATTTCAGAAATTATACTAAGTGTGAAGAATTTTTATCAAAGCCCTGTTTGTGAAAAAAGCCTTTTAAAAGTTACTCAGTCAATGAAATAGTGTTTCTGTCACAATCACAGTGACATTTCACAGTAAAAACTGGGATGCCACTTTAGATTAGGAATCAGCTTTGTTTAGGAGCACTAGTGTAATGTATTACCTGAAAAGAATGCTGTTCTAAAAATAAAGTTAACGGCATTGCTTCACATCTGCAGAAACATACAGAATTACTCCAGACTAAGTGGCAAAAATGAAGTTCAGACACCTTCCAATTATGCATGCATACAGCTTTGGCAAGTCAGCCTCTAGGTCAGTTTGAGCAAATTCTTAGCCTTGTGTGAGATATTTTTGTTTTGTAGTTTATTGTTGCAAATCTTACAGACATTAGCGCTCTGTTAAATAAAGGAATGTAGCACAGTAAATACATCACAACAAAATAACTGGCCAGAACCCCCCTACCCTGTTGCATCCAAAGCAAAAAGCCCACTCTTCTCCCACTGTCTCTCCCCCAAATCAAAACAGCACAGCTTCATCAGAGAGGTCAGAGACCTGTGGCAGAAAACATCAGAGTAATTACATTCAGTGGATGTGCAATATCAACATTCCAGGCTCACATATACTTATATATATATTTATATTTTTATATAGAGATCATTAAATGTTTACAAAGAACAATATTGTTACAAATACAATACTATGCTTTTCCCAATGCTTTACAATAATTTCTATTCATCCTCTTTACAGAACAACAGTACAACTTCATAGTCTAGGTACTGCGCTAAATATATACAAGAGATCTCAACCACGTTGTCTTCGGTAATACATTTCTTTTAGAAAACAAGGAAAGCTAGCAAACTTGGAAATCTGAACTGAGATTCAAACTCAAACGAGTCAAAACAAACATGTGAAACCTCTCAAAAATAAAAAACACACGGGATGTTTCATCCTTAATGTAAACACTGAAGAGTTAATTAGACTGTATGAAGCAGCAAGGATGAAAGAAAAAGAATTCAGGTCTGTCACTGAAGAAGGAATGTAAACCTTTAAAGGAATGTTCCTTTGCATCTGTTAAAAATCCCCATATCTGATCTATCAAACTGCTGCAACAGTCTAGAGAACAGCCAGCTTTCCCTTTCGAGTTCCATTTTCTTGAAACTCTTTCCATTTACAGAATAAAATGGGATTGTTTACAAGACTGTTCTCAAAAGTGTGCACACACTATGGACCTCCCAGTTTAGAAATCTTATGCATATACTGTAATGGAAAAAACTGAGATGTTTTTACTAAACTCTGGTCCTGCAAGCATTCATTTGCTTAATGTTAAGCACCTATTTAGCATGAACAGTAACTTCACAGACTCCTGGCTGCAAGATTTTCAAACAAACAGTTGTTTAACCTCTAAATATATTTGCATGTTCAGATCTTCGTCATTTCCCAGTGAAGTGAGTTAAAAACTTCACCACATGAGCTAGACAGAACCACAGAAACAAGCGAAGTGGAGGGCATACACATAGCAAGAACCAGAAGCATGTTAACTGTGTCTTCAAGAGTTCACTAAGTTTCCTCAGGCAATGTATGGAAAGGCTGCACTGTATATAATCTTCTAAATTGTACATGGTTATATACCATATTTACATTTATTACTATATGTATGGAAAGTTCTAGAAAAAAGGTTCAAATTACCATAAACCAGATGTCTACAGTTAAACAACATACTCACAAGCCATTAATTATCTTGTTGCATCAGTCACTTGCATCAGTTAAGTATTAACCTGGAATACTAACACCATTCTCTTGTGCAATCTGCTGTTCTGGAGCCTAGGATTAAATTATATAACAACCAGAAATGCAGTAAAATCAAGTCATCATACATTAATCTGAACACTAAAACATATTCCCTTACTACAATAGTTTATGCACCACTTATTACGTCCCTTAAATATCTGCTTCCCACAGAAATACAGTTTCCTCTAACTCTGATCAGGCCATGGTTATCCATGACTTGAGAAAGCCAAAAAATGGGTCCGTGACAAGAGTGCTCAGTGGTCCTTAGCAGAGTTTGCAACAAGTGCGTATGCACGCATCCACTTCTGTGAATCTCCATAGCAATGTGTAGGATCATCACTGGACTGCAAACAATGCTTACATTGCACAACTCATGTCACAAATGAGAGACAAGTGACTATGAACACCACCACATTTGCATAGCAGAAGTGGTGTTTGGCTGTGTGTTGTCTGCTCTTGTTTTCATCTCACTAACCCTTTCCATCACAGTAAAACACAGCACAAACTGTTTCTTTAAAAGAAATCAACATACTAGCCTGGACTAAATGCATAATTCAACTTCAGTATAGACACCAGTATACAGTCCTGAAAAAAAGTAACTACAGAGAATGCAGAATTCTCCTCTCACTAGGAAGAAAAGCCACTGCTTTTCTTATTTTTAACCCTCTTTAAAAAACCAAAGAACCCAACCCAGCCCCCTTTTTTCCCCTTCTGTCTCTAGCATGCAACTTAGAGGCTAATCAAATACAAGATTTCATACATCCCTACAGTTTATCATCTTCATACAAGTGCATATAGTACACACATATCTCTTTTAAGTGCCATACACATGGGAAAAAAAATCACAAGCTAAATTATATAACAAAATAAATAAGTTTATTCTCGCCTCATCCTTTTCACTATTACTTAGATCATGAACTAAAGTGGAAGTCAATAAAATCAGACAGGTCTTTGGACAAAAATATTTGTTAAAACTGGCTCGGAGAATAAAATTACTTAGCCTGCAGATCTCTTATATTCAAACTTCATAAATAGGAAGCACAACTTTTAAAATGTCTATATACACTGGCACACATGGCTATGTGCACCAAATTCGGAATTAAGAGCCTAGAAAAAGTAGCTATTCAGGAAATCCCCTCACTATTTCTCTTGTGGATATTTAAAGATCCTCCCCCCCCACTTCTTTAATCTCTAAATCAGGAAGGGACTATAAAAGACAAAGCAGAAAAAAACTAGGAGTTAGAAACCTGTGAGGGAAGAGAGGGGAAGGCAGCTGTAAAAAATGCCTCCCAAATTTCTTAGAGTAAGTAATGCAAGTATAACATGTTTCAGCAACTCACAGAATACCTTTTGGGGTCCTACTATCATGAAGAACTGGTGACAGAGGGGAATGAAAAGGTGTGTATTTGGACAATTCATTTTAAAACAGCAGCATTTACTGAGTCTTCATAAGCAGGCAATTTTTCCTGAGGGTAAAACAATCGTTTTGGTATTCTACTTTCCCCACAGACACAAACCTTTAATACTGAGCTTAGTGCCTGTGGGAAAATAGGGCAAGAAAAGCAAAATCACATGCAGGATGTCCAAGAGAACACTTCATACCCTATACTTTTGTCTGTTTGCTAAAGGCATCTTTCATTCAGCAACATTTAATTTACTTGGTTTGTAAAATTATAGCCACAAAAATAAGATTGATTATGTTGCATGAAATAGAGCCATCTGTGAATACTGCAGTAAACTATGCTGCTGTTATTTTCCTGTTTTCAACATGGAGCTGTATGAAGCTTCCCTTGTAAAAAGATGCAACCAAAAATAGTTCCATAGATATATTTTGCACCTTCCCAAAATGCAGGAAAATGGTGGGAAGAAGAGGAAAAAGGGACAGAGGAGAGAGAAAGAGTGTATTTGTGTCTGTGAAGGCAGGAGAGAAAAAGAAATGTCTCTGCAGACACAGAAATGCAGCACTAGAGAGACAAGCACTAATGAGGAAAAACATCTTTCATGCACATTGTGGCAGTGAGGTGTCGGCTTTAGATGTAAACTGGTTGCTCTTGCGCAGTCAACAGTCTGTACATGGCAGCTGGCATAGTCTTCATATGAATCTAGAGGAAATAAGCCAAGCATACCTCATGTGAAGGAACCAGATAAGGTCATACAAGGCAGAAAAAAAGCTAAAACTTGAGAGTTTTCATACCCTTATTAAAGTATTGGAGGTGACGATTTTATGAAACAATATGTTTAGTATCAATGAACCATCTAAAATTGTGGACACTTCATACTTTCAGGTTAGGTTCTTCTAAAGCATAGAACTATGGGCAAATAATGAAAGAAATAGTGTGCAGGCTTGCTCTCACTTCTACTTTTTGGATTTGAGTAGCAACAGGCCAGTAGAGGTAGAACCACAGAATTATGGAACATTTTGAATTGGAAAGGACTTTTGAAGATCATCTAGTCCAAACTGCCCTGTTGCAGGCATCAACATTTTTCACTAGACCAGGTTGCTCAGAGCCCCATCCAAACTGGCCTTGAACACTTCCAGGGATGAGGAATCCACAGCTTCTCTGGGCAATCTGTTTCAGTGCCTCACCACCCTTATAGTAAAGGATTTCTTCCTAAGTCTGATCTAAATCTACCCTCTTTCAGTGTAAAACCATTGCCCACTGTTTTCCACTGGAGACCCTGGTAAAAAGTCTCTCTGCATTTTGCTTAGAAGCCCCCTTTATACATTGAAAGGCTGCTGTCAGGTGTCCCTGTAGCCTTCTCTTCTCCAGGCTGAACAACCTAACCTCTCTGTCTTTTCTCAAAGGAGAGGTGCTCCAACCCTCTGACCCTTTTTATGGCCTTCATCTGGATCTGCTCAAGCAGGTTCCTGCCTTGCTTATGTTGAGGACCCCAGAACTGTACACAGCACTCCAGGTGGGGTCTCACAAGAGCAGAATAGAGAGGGAAAATCACCTCCTTTGACCTGCTGGTCACAGTGCTTTTGATGCGGCCCAGGATACAGTTGGCTTTTTGGGCTGCAAGTTCCAATTCCTGGCTCATGTCCAACTTTTCTTCCACCGAGTTCCTCTCCACAGGGCTGTTTCTCAATTCCTTCACCCCCAGTCTCTGTTGATGTTGGAGATTGCCCAGACCTAGATGCAGGACCTTGCATTTGGTCTTGTTGAACTTCACAAAGGTTACGTGGGCAACTTTTCTAGCCTGTTCAGGTCCCTGTAATGGCACCCCTTTTCTTAAACACCACTAAGCTTGATGTCACCTTCAAACTTGCTGAGAGTGCAACTGTCTATGTCACTGATGAAGACATTACAAAGTATTGGTCCCAGTATGGTCCCTTAAAGGACACTACTTGTTACTGGTAACAGCAATGAATTATGCTATATTGCCTAGACACATTGCTGGTTCTTACCTCACCAACAGCATTTGACAGGATGTGAACAATTTTCTCATGGGGTGTTGCTACAACACTCTGTCCATTGATTTCAATGATCCGATGGCCAACACGTACACCTCCTCGTTCTGCTATACCTCCTCTCATAAGGCTACAGATCTGGAAGGGAAAGGACAAACTTATCCTGGGCTGGATAACAAACAGAGACTTTTCATTACCCATTTTTGCCTGCAAGCTATTTAAACAGAGAGACTTGCAACAAATTCTAAAATGCAATCAATCGCTGACTCAAAGTAGAATTCCTTAGTGACAAGTAACTAACGGATATTCTCTTCCAAGAGCAGAACAAACCGTCAGAAAAAGCTGTGGTTTGGAAATTTATGAGTGTATGAAGGATCTCAGTTCAACGATGTTCATGAAGCAGATGCCTTACAACAGAAAAGATCAAGAACAGGCTTTTTCTTTTGAGATCATGCAATAGCTTGGTTAAAGACATGTATGATTCATACTGAAAGCAGACCCTGCCACATATTTTTGGTTTTTTAAGCAGAAACAACTTTTTTGTTCCTCTGGCTGACTCTACAGTTGTGAAGTAAGTAGTGTCAAGGACGAAAAAATAACTCTTATTAACCTAACTTTTATATCTTAGACTTTACACACGCAAAATCCTGCTTGCTGTAAGGGACAAAATAGCAGCTTCCCTCTTCCCACACCGAAACTTACCCACAAATGGAGAGGAAGTTTGACGTATGTTAAAGCTTGATCAGAAAATGTGAAATCTACTTACAATCCCATTCTGCACACTGAAGCCCAACTGATATCTGAGGTCTGGTCTCCTGATTAAGACTGTGGTTACTGGAGGGCATCTAACTATGTTCAATTTAACCCGAGCCTGGTTTTTCAAACCCTGAAAAAAACCCAAAATAAATTGAGAGTTAAACATTTAACATAAGCACTGTACAGAAAAAAAAAAAAGTGTTGAAGTATTGACGTTGGAGCAACACTGAATAAACAGATCTTTGTATGCATTGTACCAGAATCTGATCATTGAATGCCAGGCACAAGCATCAGAATATTCAGTGAAATGAGTGATAAAACATCAAATTTTTCTTGCCAAAAAGCTCTCACAGTTGCTTTAGGAAAACTAGATTCCTGTGGGCAGTTTCTTCATTTGATAACAGAAATCATGCATAAAAGGAATATTAAACAGATTTATGCAGCTTACCAAAAAAGCCAATGGCTTTTAAATAAGCTAAGATAGTTAGAAAAAAGTTGCTTCCCTAATGAAATATATTAAATGCCATGAAGCAAACAGCAGGTCCTGCTTGTATCATCCTTATATAAGCAGCACTCATAATTTCTATTATTCACAGAATCACAAGATGGGTCAGGTTGGATGGGAAGGTCACGAAGGTCATCTGGTCCAACCTCCCTGCTCCAGCAGGATCATCACAGAACACTTGGGACAGCATTGTGTCCAGGTGGTTGTTGAATATCTCCAGTGAGGGAAACTCCACAGGCCCTCTCTGTAATCTGTTCCAGTGCCTGGTGACCTACACAAGTTATTCCTTCAAATTCACATGGAACTTCCTGTGCATCAGTTTCTGCC
>VZRJ01004516.1:39735-69411 GCA_013397565.1 Ptilonorhynchus violaceus
CTCTTTCTTGCCCTTTTTGAAGACCAGGGTGACATTTGCTTTCCTCCAGTCCTCAGGCAGGTCTCCTGATTGCCATGACCTTTCAAAGATGAAGGTCAGCAACCTTACTGTGGTGTTTCCCAGCTCTCTCAGCACTCATGGAGGCATTGTATCAGGGCCCATGGACTTCTGGATGTTGTGTTTGCCTAGGAGTTCACCCTGATCTACATTTACCCTGATTTACATTTACCCTGATGTCCTGGGTCAGAGATTCCTGAGGACTAGTCTGGGCAGCGAACACCAATCTAAAGAAGATGTTCAGTAACTCTGCCTCGTCTGCATCCTCTGTTACCAGGGTACCGCCTCCATTTAGTAACGGGTCCATATTATCCTTTGTTTTCCTTTTGTTACTGATGTATTTGAAGAAGCCCATCTTGTTGTCCTCGACATCCTTGGCCAGATTTAATTCCAGATGGCCCTTGGCCTTCCTTGTCTCATTTCTACTTACTCTAACAACCTCTATATTCATTCCAAGAGCCTGACTCTGCTTCCATTTCCTGTGTATTTTCTGCTTATGCTTGAGTAATGGCAGGAGTTCTTCATTTGTTCATGCAGATCTCTTGACCCCTTAGTCTGACTTCCTGCTCATTGGGATGCATTGTTCTTGAGCGTGGAGGAAGTGATCCTTGAGTATAAACCAAGTCTCTTGGATTCCTCTTCCCTGCAGGACCTCTTCTCATGGGATTCTTTCTAGATGATCCTTAAAGAGGCTAAAATTAGCTCTCCTGAAGTCCATGGTTACAGTCTTACTTGCTCATTGGCTGCTCCTGATCTTCACACCTCCAACAAGGCCTTTCCTCTTTATTAGGATGAGGTCAAGCAGCACACCAATCCTTGTGAGATCCTCCACCATCTGTGACAGGAGTTGTCATCAGTGCTTTCCAGGAACCTCCTGGATTGTTTGTGCTTGGCTGTGTTACTTCTCCAGAAGATGTCAGGGTAGTTAAAGTCCCCCACAAGAACCAGGGTCTGTGACTTGGAGGCTGCTTCGAGCTGCCTGTAGAAGGCCTCATTGACATCCTCCTCTTGATCTGGCAGCCTGTAGCACACACCCACAAAAGTGTCACCCTTACTAGTCTGCCCTTTTATCCTAACCCATAAGCTCTCTACTTGCTTATCATCTACCCCAAGAGAGAGCTCAATACATTCCAAGTACTCTTCCTCCCTTCTAGATGACTTGTATCACATTCTTCATAAACTCCTTGCTACAACAAGAAAATTGAAGGAGAAAAATTTATTTTTACAGTCAGAGTGGTAAAACACACATTACCCAGAGATGTTGTGGAGTATCCAGTCTTGTAGTTATTTAAATCCTAGTGGGCACAGCCCTAAGAAGCCTGCTCTACTTTGAACCAAAATGTTGGTCTAGATCAGCTACAGGCATGACTGCCAGACTCAGAGATTGTGTTCATATGGCTCCATGAAAACATAAATGCAATAAAACACAAATAACTGCAATCTTGTACACTTCAAGTATTTACAATTCTTGGAGATTGTTAAAAGAGATTTTTGTAATGCTTCATTCACACGAAGTATTAGCCATAAATTCATACATAAAATCTACATCAAGAATGAAATACTATATAAAAAATACAGCAACTTTCAGCTCGCTTAATTCAACACCTGCCAATTCCAGTATCTGCTTCTGATTTCCTTTTATATATACAATTGAAATCTAGGTCCCACTGCAATCAAGGTGTCAGACACTAACTTCAAATGATTAATTCTGAAAAATAATTCCTACTATAGCTAAGGAAATACACTGAACTCTCTACATACAGTTTACTGCTGCTGATTCTGTTGACCTGAGCTCAGATTCAGCAGTGACTTGAGTAACTAAACTGGCATCCTGGCAGGATGAACTACCTTAAAGTCTGTTTTCTTGTCAGTGCCTTACATTGGATGCAATCATCATTGGGTGCAAACAGCTGCTCTCACTTCCCCACAGTGCTGAGCTCAGCTTGGCTCATTCTTGAAAGTGGCTCCAAGACAATAGGTGTCCAAACACAAAATGACAAAGTTCATGGCTGTGGGAACTGCCTGTTCTCCACTTTCAAGAGAAAGAAGGTCTGAACTCCACCTCTTCCATGACTATGAATTCCTCCACTCTGTTAAGGAATTAGCAGCACACCACACATGCTCAAGGGCCATTCACTTTCTATATGCAGATCTTGAGAACAACACACACTGTAGAGGACAGGGACTTACCAGCTTGAACTATGCTGAGGGTATGATGTTTACTGAAAAGTCTAAGGGGCTTTTGCCTCACTATTCTAATCCAGGAGGGTAGGAGTCATGCAGAGTACTGGGGATGCCCATTTCAATGAGGAATGTAGGTCTCTAACTTCAGTCATCTGAGTTCACTCATGGTACATGTCCTGAACAGACCTGGTATCATCATGCTCTTACTTCCCTGACGAATGTGCAAGTTACTTATATGTATTCCTTGGGGGAAAAAAAAAATTCCCTAACAAAAATTCTTTTAATTTTACAGAAAGTGCATATACTTCAGAAGTGGCTAATTTTTAGTAGTATGTAGACTGTAACATAAACTGATCATAAACAAAACAATTGCATATTTTGACCAACTTTATTTGTTTATCTAGTTCATGAATATACTTCTGATAGCAGCCAGCACCAGATGCTTCTGAAAAAGATAAAAGTAGCATAATCCTATTAGAGAATAGCCACAACACATGGAAAGTTTCTTCCAAGCTTTGGCAGTTTGCAGTTGGTTTGTGGTAAATTAGGAGCAGAGATTACATTCATAATACTGAATTATCTTGTTTGAAGTGCTTGTAACATATGCTTATCCACATAATATTATCATCTTTTCATAGGAGTCCTTACAGCATGGTAAGGAAATCTGAAATCTGGGATATTTCTGCCACATTTAAATGTGTGCTTAGATCATTCATATATATACTTGTTTCATATAAACTTGTTTCCAGAATTGCTCTATGAATAACTCCAGATGTGTGGTTATGAAGATCTGCATTTTCTCTTTAGAAAGAAAAAAAAAGGCCAGCTGTTCCTGTGGAAACTGATGAGTATCAGTGAAGAAGAGAACGGTCTGCAGAAGCTGGAATCAGCAAAGCTGGTTGGTTCTGTATTGAGAAAGTACTGAAGAGTACAATAAAAACTCCATCTGAATAAGGAAAGTGTAACTCATCACAGTTTTAGAAATAAAACTGTGGGATAGGAAAAAAAATCACAAAGAGCCTAAATTTGAAGGGAGTTTTGTTTTCCTGATGCTGGCACAAAAATATTTAATATTATTCTTTTTTCTTCCTTCCTCTACAAATGTAAGACTATTTTTGCCGTATTTCAGTATGTCACATAGGCTATCATTTTACTCACTGAATCTAAAATGACTGGTTCAGTGACTTATGCATCTATTACTCATCAGAACTCAGTATTAACATTTTGAGAAACCAGACTGGGGAGTCTTTATAACAAACATCTTAGTTCAAATATTGAAAGATGGAGAAAAAAAATAACAATTTACTTTGTACTTTTTTTTTTCAACTTGGCAAATTTACCTTGTAAATGGAAAATTTGTTTTGCAATTTAAAAAAAAATACAAAATGAAAAAAAAAAGTTACATTATACAACTTGTTACCAAAAGGTTGCCTAAATGAATACGGAAGTCTAACAGGTATATTCCTAAAAATCAGAGAAGAATGTCTGTATAGTGTATCACCTGCATTACATTATGTGTCTACACATGATGATCTGCAGAGCTGCATAGAACTATTTCAATAAATATCTAATTTCATACAGCTTTGTCTCAAACACTTACTAGTGATGTATCTTTCCTGTACTTTAAACTCTGATGTTCAAATACTTATCCCTTTATATGCTACAGCTGCCCCAGACACTGTTCAGTTCCAGATGACCTGCATGCAAGTCACATACATTTCTGACAGCTAGAAGAAAGCTCTTCTAATTAAAATATCCCATTTAGCCAAGTGAAGAGAAGCACGACACTTTCAAATAAGTTGGGCAAATATTCCACATAGGGTATGTCTTTCAGCTAAAGTATTAAAGTTTTAAGAGTAGGTATAAACAAACAAACAAAAAAGCATTGACTCTATTTCATCCAGATACTAAAAGGCATTTAACAGCTAATATGGCCTATGACAATATTAGGCACCTGTGCCTCCATCTGTGACATAAAATTTCAAGTGCGTACCTGGTAACATCTTCCTTATGAATGAAATATTCCCTTGTGAAGTTGTGCACAGAGCCCTTGTCTACACAAGTAATTAGCACAGCACTCTGGGATGGCACTGGATGTTGTCAATCTGGACTTCATCAAGACTTTTGATGCTATCTCTCATGATATCCTCATAGTCAAGCTCAGGAAGTGGATGGTGAGTGGATTGAGAACTGGCTGAATGGAAGAGCTCAGAAGATTGGGATCAGCGGCACAGGGTCTAACTGGATGCCCGTAGATAGCAGTGTCCCCCAAGGTTCAATACTGGGCCCAATCTTATTTAACTCATCACTAGGGATGGAGTGCCTCCTAGAGCAAGTTCACTGATGACATAAAGCTGGGAAGAGTGGTCAATACCCCCAAGTACTGTGCAACCCTTCAGAAGGACCTTGACAAGTAAGAGGGATGGGCGGAGAGGAACCTTCTGAAATTCAACAAGCACAAATGCAGGATCCTGCACCTGGAGAGGAATAACACCATGCACCAGGACAGGTTGGGGACTTGCCTGCTGGAGAGCAGCTCTGTGGAGAAGGAGCTGGGNAATTCTACAGTTCTGTGGAAGGCTGAGGGAACTGGCCTTGTTCAGTGTTGAGAACAGACAACTGAGAGGCGACCTCTTATGTATCAATGTATATAAGTATCTGAGAGGAGGATGTCAAGAGGATGGACCAGGCTCTTTGTGGTGCAGAGCAATAGCATGAGAGGCAAAGCGCAGGCGCTGGAACACAGGAAGTTCCACCTGAACATGAGGAAGGATTTATTTCCTGTGAGGATGACTGAGCATTGGATCAGATTTTCAGAGAGGGTTAGAGTCCCCTTCTCTGGAGATATTCAAAAGCCATTGATACACAGTCCTGAGTAAAATGCTCTAGGCAACCCTGATGCAGCAGGGAGGTTAGACTAGATGACCTGCAGTGGTCCCTTCCCACCTTACCCATTCTGTGGTTGTGTGTGGAGTCAGAAAATTGGTGTAGCATAATTCACACCGTATTTTAAGGTTATGAAATGGAAAGTCCTATGCAAACATTTGGGAAGAATTTATTTAAGAGTTCTATACTTTCTGCTCTCCTATTATGTCACCCTTTTAAGATGTGTAGCTTCCAAAAACATTTTCCCTACCTTTATAATGCTCTGACATGTTGAGAGTGGTAAACCAACCAAACTGGTCCCATTGATGGACATGATCTGGTCCCCTATGTTCAGCTTCCCAGACTTCTCTGCTGGTCCTCCATGCATCATGTTGGCTATGATAACTGTGGGCAAAATGGATCCCCAGCCAGACTCCACAATCACCACACCTAGGATTTCTCCCTTTTGCTTTTCAATGTAAACCTGTATAATAAGAAAAATTGTTTAAAAAAGGACTTTCTTTCACACTCATGGAACTGACTAATACCACCCCTCTCCAAACATTCACAAAACCAACAAACATATCCCTCCTTGTTTGCAACCTGGTTTCCTAATTCAAGGACAAAACAAAATAGGGTACATGTTTTTCTACCTTTCATTTGTATTCAAACATTAAACGATAAGCACTACACAATATAGACTTTACTTAGTGCAAAACACCCCTCATTTCTGTTCCTCATACGAGCAGAGGAAATTGCAGTGAAGGAAACCCTGGTGCCATGGGCTTTGGTGGACAAAGACAAATAGGAAAAGTCTGCAAAAGTTTGTGACTGTGGACTGGAAAAACATTACCTGTGTGTTCCAGTTGCACATGGATTCATTTTTATTAAGCAAGCTGCAAAGCCTTCTGGGACACACAATTATTTAAAATCTTGAATCAGTCACTTTCAAAAACATCCATGCCACTATAAATTTTATCTTGTTTACTGTAATCTTTTAAATTGTATTAATCTGTTAATCTGTTTTAAGTTCACTTTCAAACATGTCTGAAAATTGTTTGGTAAAAAGAACACAAACAGATGGTACATCATTTGACTGCTGATACGTTTGGCGTTCACTGTTTGCCTCCAAAACAGAACTGATGACAGAACGTCCTATTAGGGAGGGTATTCTAGACTAACTGAGCTAATTTACAGGAAGTATTAATGTCTTTTTTATTTCTGCCAACACAGGCCTGCAACTGATAAAGAGCGGCTTAATACTGTTGCGGAAAAAAATGAGACGTACATCTTTGCAATTTTCAGATTTGGAGAAGTGAATCAGGTCATCATTGTACATGTCCTGGGTATTGAGCAAGTCACTATATTCCTTCTGGCTAAGGTCTTCTGGGTTGATTCCATTTGCCCTCAGAAATTCTTGGTAGGCCACACTAAATGCTTGACCTATGGACTGTGCAATCAGCTGCGCCTGTAGCAGTTCCCAGAGAAGGGAAGAGAAAAGAAAAAAGTGA
This sequence comes from Ptilonorhynchus violaceus, assembly GCA_013397565.1. Classification (NCBI taxonomy): domain Eukaryota; kingdom Metazoa; phylum Chordata; class Aves; order Passeriformes; family Ptilonorhynchidae; genus Ptilonorhynchus; species Ptilonorhynchus violaceus. The sequence goes on from VZRJ01004516.1 coordinate 46,353, forward strand.
AACATTCTGATGATTGTGTCCACTGACACTTTCTCTATAACAATCACACTGTAAAATGGATCATCAAGTTGACGAACCTACAAGTTACTGCAATCCAGTCTAAAAAATATTTGTGCATTACAAATTAATTTAAAAGACCCACAAAATGTCAACACATTCAACCCTGCCATGAATCTAGCTCAGTAAGCAATTATAAATTACAAATATGAGAAATAAAGCCATCCTTTCACAGATAAGAACTGCTAATATGAGTGTAAATGTATAGCCACTGCAATGATTGCGGCTTGCACCTACAATTCTTCCCGCACATGCAGCTCTCAGATGGCTCTCCCTTCCAGCAGGGATGCCATTCTCTGACAAGTCAGCAGCAAAAATGAGAATGTCTACTAGAAAACACACAATCACATTTAAACGGGTATTTCCAACTTTTCTTACCATCCTTTAGAACCATCACATTGATAGTGACTGCTCCTACCTCATCTTCAGACAAAAAAGGAAAAGGGCAGCAACTACTGACCAAATCAAGCCATTGAAGTAACTGGAAATTGTCATATACATGTCCTTCTTCACTCTGCTACCAGCCTCTCTCCCCTACACTTCTTATTTCCCTCCTTCCGACTCTCATGATCCTGCCAGTCCTCCGCCTCTTTCCTACTCATTCTGTCCTTTGCAGACATCCTCTTGTACTTGGAGCTTCCCATAGTCTTGTCTGCACCCAGACAAGGCCACAAAATGCACCACTCACTACTCTGCATTGCTCCCACCATGAGCCGTTTTACTTCTGCATCTGTGGGAGAGAAACTGGGCAGCAGGCAGACATGGGGAAAGCTCTGCGCCAAGCAAGTTGGGGATATGGGTGGAAACACCATACCAGAGTGATGCCTGCCTTGGAGACAGTAATCATGGTTAGGCAGGTAATGCGCAGGCAAGGAAAGCACAGCATGGTGCACAGTACTGCTCTGTATAGGTGGAGCGATTTGTTTAGTAAGCACTGTGTAGTGCACAGGAGTTGGCTGTGATGTGCACTGAAACACAGTGGTGTCTGTGGCAAAGGGAGGGAAGAGATGGGGAGAGCTCCACAGCTGACAAGGTAGGCCTGGCAGACTGCTGGTGATGAATTAATGCTGCTCAGGTGTACTTTATACAGTCTACTGGCCATATTTAATGCCCAGCTTGGTCCCTAGTAAAGGAAAGATTCACAACCCTGAAATAAAAATTTTATTGTGCCTTTAACAACTCAAACTAGCACTAGACCTGCTGATGAGAACAGCATGATTGCTGGTGCTGAAAAGACCAAAGTGTAGACTGGCAGTATATTACCAAAGTTCTGATCAACCTAATTTTGACAGCAAGAACAAAACAGCAAGAAAATGGGAAAACTACACATCCATAACTCAGTAACCTAAGTGAGGAGTGCAGACTTTACATTCATATACACGTATCTTAACTCCAGGAAGAAGTCAGTTCCCATGCAGACACCCAGCATTTGGATACATTACTAAGGTTCAGCTCATTTAAAGATACAGCTCTAAATACAGTTGAAAATCTGGTGCTGTCCTCCTTAGATAAGACTCATCCAGGCAGAGACATATTCTGGCCAACACCCACTTGCAGGCTTACAGCTTCTGTCTCACTTTTGGCATGTGTGTAAATTCTACCAAGTACTCAGCTGTCCCAGAAGAAGAAAAGATAAGTTTTATAATATAAAAGGGCTGCATTACTTCACTGGAGGTACAAGGTCTTTGAAGCTGCCATTTCTTTGCTGCTAACAAGGTTCTACAATGCTTCCATTCTGACTGTTAGTCACTTGCATATGTGAGATAAATTCTGCAAGCTATCTGTGAACTACATACCATGACTAAGGAGAGTTGATATAATCTGCAGTTTCTCAGCATATTTTCCCATCAATGAGCCATGCTTTTATTGGATCTACAGGCATTTTACAGGCCAGTGTTTAGTGGCAGAGAGAGGATCATATATCACACAAATACGGGCTGATCCAAACAAACCAGAGATTGGGAAGCTCAAATCTTAGCTAGCCAAAGTATTAACAGCAGGCTGGGAAACAGATCGATGAAGTGTGGATCACCCAACAGTCAAGACACCACATGGTGAAGTAAAATAAGCCCCCATCTCTGGCATCTGACAGTTTGATTTTTGCTTTTTCAACTGGCCAGTAAAAAAGCAAGCAGTGTCCAAACTTGTGACTAGAAATACAGGAACAGGAGCCTCAAAGAGGGCAGCATATCAAATGATATTAAGCAAAAAATACATTGGCTACGCTATTTCACACCAAATTCTTAAAAGGCTTTGCAAACCAGGTTTACATGTCATTTTGTGGAAAAAATCCACAATTTTTATACTCTGTCAATTTTGGTACAGGATTACTTCTGTCAGTGCTCTTGTCCTTACTTTTTAACTTCAGCAGTGGGTCATGTATGTACATTCATCTGCAATCAGATAACATATTCAGACATCGGTTTAGAACAGATTCATCATTACATAAAATTAGCTCCTTATTCAAGATAACCTTCCCACCTCAAAGTCCTTGCTGTTACACTGTAGATTGGAAGACATATGAATATTTTATGAGAAACTGATATTTTCACCTTACTCCTCTTAAGTATTTTATTTTCCCAAATTATTATGGCTAACTTGACTATGATCCTGACAACTACATATCTAACCACTTCCATCTGATATTTCTGATTTTACCTTTCAGCTACTGAGTTCTAAAAAGTACATAAAATCAGCAAGTTATGCACATTGATTGTGAAGACAGGATATCAAGTCCTGTGTAAGGTAATTTAGTAATCTGCAACACAGATAAAAATTTAGTCATTTGTGTCTCTATTCAGCATATTTTGGGATTGCTGAAATTACCAACTTTCCTTGCTGGCTTAGATGACAGCAACTGCATCCCCAACGCAAACCTCCTGAAAAACAAAAATCATCTTTCTGGCATGTATCAGTGATTGATCCTCAATGCAAGACTTCAGATAAGAATTTCCCTATGAAAATAAGCATCTCTGATAGACTTTCCCTCTCTTTTGCAGAATCTGAGCTGGTATTTGTAACCTGTAGCAACTGGACCTTGCTATCACTGTTAGTGGGAGGCACTCAAGAAGCTTAAAAATGGTAAGCATTTCTATAAACATCAATTTCCTGTGACATATCAGGTTCAAACATATAAACAGAAGGCAAGTTCCTCTGCTTAGATGAAATATTGGTTGCAGTTAAAAAGCAAACAAGTCCACTCCCAATGGACTTCGGGCCTAGCAAAATGTGCTTACTTTTCCACTCCTAGAAAATCACTAGACAGTATAATTGCTTACATCCTCAGACTCAAAGACATGACAAATCATTTTGTACTGCCTCTTTCCATCTTGAGAGGGATGAGATGCTTCCACATTATCCTGGGAGTTAGACCGTGGCATTCGCCTACGAGCCATCAAAACAACTATATTTCCTATATCAGCAATGTAAGAAATGGTCCGCAGGGGATGATCCATCATGGTTTCCTGGGGAATAAGAAAACCAACATAAGCAGCTGCTTCAACTAAGTTCTTAGTGCACACCTAGTATTATCAAAACACACAATAGCTGTAAGACCTCTGTTAAGTGAAGTCTGTAATACCTGTCATGCATGAAAAGAGATACCAATGGAAACCAAGAGCTTCACTTTCCAAAAATAAAACAAAGAGAAAGTTTTACACATTTTTTTTCCAGTGGAAAAGCACAAAAAGACTTCGATTGCAGAACCTGCATGTGCTGCGCATGTATGTGTAGAGGACTATGAACAAATTATCACAACTAAACATTTTGGGCTACTCTGGGCACAATCAATACTTGATGCATCATGGCTCATAAGACATGAGCTGACTGCAATAATCTCACCCACAAATTCTAATTTTTTCTATAGTCAGACACACCAGAGTAATTGCCTGTATGACACAGTTCTTGACCATGGATTTCTTACCACAGGGAAATACAAGAGCCAGCATATTTTCAAGACAACTTTTGGCATGTAGGTGAAAGTCTATTCCAGTAGTCTACCACAACAATATTGACAAAGGTGTCTATATCTATACCTGTGTGTCTGCATTCAATACTTTTATTCTCTGTGTAGAAATGAAGAGGTCCACTTCAGTCATGGGTTGAGATTCACCCTCTGGAGCCTGCAAATAAATGGATTACAGTCAAACACATTAGGCAACATGTGTTATAATAATGATGTTAGCTCACGAACAGGAGTGCACTAAGACACAGTCACCAGAACAGCAATGCAGGATAGAGTATTAGACTGCAGAAGCAAAAGATAAACACAAAGATGTGGAATTATATCATATATGTGAAAGTGAATTGAGTATTGTCTGAAAAAAAGTTAACCTCATAAAAGTTTCCATGATATTTTTCCTGATTCAGTAAAATTATACCTGAGTGCAACATGAACTATATAAAGATTTCATGAAAATCAATATGATTCTACCATTTTCTGCACACTATGAACCTCACTTTAAAGGTTTTCATACAAGGCACAGAAAGGCCTAAGAGGCATCTCTTGCCTGAGAAATTTCTATATGGGCTAACAGTGGCTGCCAAGACCAATGGAAATACCTGTACTGCAGGTGGTACTGTTTAAGCTGTTCATAATGCAGTTCTGGTAAGAAGACCTTCACATGTTGTCAGACAACATACTTCTCAAGCAGTAACCCACTTTTGTTAACAGAAAGCAAACATTTGTAATTCTTTTTAAATTACATTTGTTAAAAGATAATTGAATGCTCCACAAATAAAACTTATTACAAAGATGAGTCAATCTCAGTATATTACTGTACATATAGACATAAACTTTTTTCTTTTTTGCATCCAGCAATTTGACACCTCTGTGAGTCAAACAAAGCACTCTTACAGAACAATAAAATTTTTAAAAAGTAAAAAAATCCCCCCCGCTTAATTTTAATCCATCATTTTACAAAGTAAAAACATTTGCCATGTCAGTCATGATACGCATTTTGGATAGTGCCTGTAACCATTTGATAAATCCAATCTTTATTCTACTTCTAACATGAAATGGCTAATGATAAGCAACAAAAAATGGCCAATCAGGCAACTGATTTCTGAGATATGTTAACTTGTATGGTGGCTCAGAAATAAATCTGAAAAAACCTTGCTGGATGCAGGAAATAAAACCACAAAATAAAAATAAACAAAAAACCCTCCCAGAAAACAAAAGAACAAGCATAACATCAAGCTGATGGAGTTTGTACTGCACCTTCTTCCTGCTTTTGGCTAATTTCTGGGCCATCTGCTTAGCATGGAACAAACAGAGACAGGAGAACAGTTAGAGAAGAACTTACAGACTCCAAGTCAAGTAGGAATCTACACACTAATGTCAGGGCTCACAGACTACTAGCTGATCTAAATTAGTCCTTGCTTAGATTAATTTCCTCCTCTTCTTTTTAGCTTAAAAAATTATAAAATTTCAGGTTTAGCATAATTAATTTCAGAAATGAAAACAAACAGCACTAAAAGAGTCAGGAAGAACACAAACGACTTTTTTTTTTCTCACTTGAAATGCTCCTTGCAACAAACAAGGTTATTTTGTGTATATTTGTTTTTGAAGATTTTGGTGGGTTATTTTTTAAGAAACAAAACAGAGCTTCCACTCACTTACAGCAGTGTAAACCATGAGGTTACTTCTTTTGAAGGCACACCAATGTAAAAGGTAAGAGAAAAAATTTAAGCCTTATTATTTCAGCTTTTTCAGATCTCATACTTTCATAGACTTCAAAAAAATAACCTAACACTATGCTACTTTTTCCTGAAAAAATAAAATTACAGAAGGTAACTGTCACCTTCATTTTTTCCTCCTTCTGAGCAAATAAATCCATACCAATGTTCACATTGCATCTCTGGACAACAAATTTTCCTGTGACACCTAAACAAAGATATGTCCATACTACTACATTTTTTCGAGGATGCAGTGGAGCATGTATTTCAGCTACAGAAACACCTTAAAAGCGGTTTCTACTAACAAACAAAAACCCATAATTTTTAAATTCTTGCAATCATTAATTCAAACCAATGGTGAACCGAACTTACGGACCTGCTTACTCTGAAGAAATGCAATACTCACCAGGCTGGCAGTTATCCCTTTACTTCCAACAATAACAGCCTCTTTGCTAATTAAATTTACAGGTGTGCTTGTGGTGGGAAGGAGGCTTATTGTAACAGGCTCTATACTTATTCGGTGCTAGCTACTTTTATGAAGAACAAACAGGAGGCCTGAATAACGAGACACATCAAACATTTTATACTGACGCTGACAACATAAATCTGTCAGTTTTTGTCTAAACAAATCTGAAAGCAGCTACTCAAAGTTTAGACCATGCTGCTTATTTACAAATAGAAACATTCTCAAACTAGGTTTTAGTCATCTTTTTCAAACTAAGAAGTATTTTATAGCCTGGTGATTGCAAACTATGGCAAAAGCAATTAGAACTGCCTTAAACAGCAGGCTCTTCATTACATTACTCTAAATCAATACTCAGAAATAATATATTTATCTTGAGTAACAGCTGTCTGTAATACACTGGGCAAGGAGGAGACACTCCTGAGATAGAGCATTTAAATTGCATTTCAAAATCAAGCTTTTCTTTCTCCCCCTCCCCAAACTTTATGGTGATGGACCTCCCAAAAGAAGAAAAGCACAGGCCAAAAAGAAGAAAAAGGGTGGAAAATTCTTGAGCTACAGGTTTACAATGTAGAATGAACAATTTATCAAAATACACTACAATTCAATTTACTGAAAATTCTGTTCTTCAAACAGAAGCATTTTGAAGAACTACTTTCAAATATTTCATAGAAGTAAGGTAATGATATGGAACAAGAGTTTTTAATAAGTGATTTAACACTGCACAGAAATATCACAAAAGATGTTATGGTCCACGAACAACAAAAAAAATAGGATAATTCTATGCAAGATACTTCATTAGGCAGATCCTCTTTATCACCACATTATTTTGCTAACTCAAATCAAAAATTCTTTCTGTACTCCTAGGAAAAAAAACCCAGAAAATACCTAATCCACACAAAATATATTTTTTTTTAATATATAGAATTCAGGATTTTCATGTACGGTAAATGAAATGTAATTATTTATATAGATGCAATTTCCAAAATTACAAAATATTAAAATCCAACATGCTTCTGCTTTTGCTACAGAGTTGTCTCAAGTTTATTCAATCCATTTACCCTCTACAATAAAAGTACTGCAACTCAGTGAGCATTGAGATGACACTGAGTAAACAAAATGTGCAAAATATTAAACTACTCTCACATATGGGTTCTATCTTAAATTACATACAAAAATTAAACCAGGTGTTACCTAGAAATGTTCAAACCTGCCACACAGCAAACTAAGTGTGCCTCCTAGTGAAATATTCCTAACTACACCTGATGAATGCCTTCAAAGCACTGTATCTGTTTTAACTTAGTTGGACTTCACAGAGATGAAAGCCCAAGCAAGAAAACATCCAACTCTTGTACTTTTAATTGAAAGGATACTTCTTTAAAGAAGAAGCATGGAGAATTATTTTCAAAGTCTGTCCATGTTCTGAATGAATGAAATGGTGGTCTGAGGGGTCTGCTAAAAGGAAGCACTATAAGGATTATTAAATTCAAAGGGTATACACTTACATGAAGGTATGTGTACATAGCAGGGCTTAAACAAAGCTCTTCAGTTTTTAATACTCGAGTCTGCATACTTTAAGAGCTCATTCTTAATTCATAAGCTTTGTTTTCTTTAACTATGGAGAAATGGTTGACATGCAACAAATATGACACTCTGTAAACAAACATGAGTAGGGCACAAACTTCATAGTCACTGTGCAAGCCATAATTTACACATCTGGGATAAAGACTATCTGATGCAGTGATGAATCTGGCAGCAGGAACTCCATCTGTCATAACGAATTTCTCTCTGAAAACATTTAGCTTTAATGGCAACCAGCCAAAGCCAACCCTAATAAGCCAAAGACCCAAAGGTGCAGGGAGGTTGCCTGAGCTTCACTTAGAAGCAGAAGGCAGTAACTGTCCAAGAAGTGTCCAACGCTATTGTGTACAATAGAATACAATACAAGTCAAAAATTTCCTGAAATGCACTGTGTTTCAGAAAATTCAAGATACCCGCTAGGGTTTTACCAGGTCAACAGCGCCACTACTTGAGCCTCAGTACTGAGACAAATATACTATAAGCAAGGATATGCGTGCCTGTTGATTTATATAGATGCATAATTTATGGGGTTTATGAGTGTAATGCATTAAATAGATTTCTTCTGTTTTGAGGCACAGAAGTGCTGAGGCGTAACAGAATCCTCAGAAAGAATGGTATTTTGTCAATCAATTTCTACGAAATACATTTAGTATCAGAGAAAGATTCTACACCCATAGGCCTCTACATCTCATAGGCCTAATTTGAATCAATTCTGTTTCATTCTTCTCTACCATATCCCTTCAATCTTTTTCTACTGTGTATTTCTACACAAGCTTTACCTTCTAAGTGCAAACTCCCTGCGCAGCTCCATGCCCAAGTTCCACTCTTGATACCTGTTTCTTGTGATAGCTGATGCTAATCTTTCCTTTCAACCTCCAGTGATGTGTCCCTCCTAGATCCAGACTCACCAAAGCCCTTATTTCTCTCCCTTCTCTTTCTTATCTTTAGCTTCCGATCCATTCAAATCAAACAACTTTTATACCACACAGCCAAGCATCAGGAAGGAACACAAAGGGACTACTACACAGAAGGGCACAGCCTTATTTGCACGCAGGGCTGGAAAAAAACAGACTCTATAAGTGAAAACTCTTGACTGCAGGTTTGGGAAGAACCCACCAAGACCCACCATGGTTGAAAAAGTTGCATGAAACATATTTTTAAAGAATGACACTGAATCCAGAGTCTCCAATGAACAAAGATCATTCTTTTGCAAAAGGCTCACTGGTTTAAGTTTGTGAAAACTTCTACAGAGACGGTGGAGGATAATCTATCTCTAACAGGAAGGCTACATTCCCGCCTCCTCTAAAATATGAGAGTGTTAATGATTTTCAGAGACAAGGTTACAATAACTTATGCATTCGAAAACTAGCAAAATTACGATTTTTGCAAGTGTCTCGATGGTTCTAGTTGGAGCTTCTGTGTCAAAGTTACATACACAGACTAAACTGAACACTTGTCATGGAAAACATTGGAAGGAATAATAAGAGTAGGAAGGCATCGGCTAACCTTAACAAACAATACTATTGGCCTTGCCTACATTCTCTCCTCTTCCTCTCTCTTTTATACAATCACACACCAAATCTGAGTTGGAACCCAAAATAAACTATACATAAGAAAAACACACAAGTATTAAACTAAGAAAAATTACCAGAAGAGGTTGTGTTGATTAGCAGAATCAGCAGAAGATGAAGCTGTGTGCCTACTAGTCAGTCATGTATGAGTAGTGGGAATTTTGCAGCATCCTGTACAACTATGCAATACTTCATCCGCACACCTTCATTTCAGCTGACAGTGTCATAATTGTAACTTAAAATACGGCAGCATTCTCATTGCTTGACATGGCCTGTACATTTGGCGTGTCTCTTTTTCAAAACAAAATTTTGCAGATTCCGGGACAAATTATTTTTTCTACACCTCTCTCTACCACCACTGGCTTTTTCTTTCTAAACCAGCTCATAGCTGTTACGTGTGGAGAAACAAGTATCCACTGCAGGGTCAAAAATAATTGGAGTCATTACCACAGCAGCAGTTCCATTGAGTGCCAAGCCAGACGCAGCTGCAATACTTACTAGTTACACCCTTAACCTGTTTTCCCTCCACACCCAGATACTATATAACTTTGACCACCACTGACTTCAGATTCTGGTTTAGTGTACATGACACAAATATTACTATAGGGAATTACAATGACCTGGTAATTTCCCCTTATCACTTGTTCCAAAAGCAGCATTAAATAAATTATTTATTTTGCAGAAAGAAAGGTGAAGCACTTTTCCTTCTGAAACTACAGATAACCCCATATGAAAAAATTACTGCATAAGTAAGAAGTTCATACCCACAACCATAAAGCACCCATATGAGAAGCAGCAGAAATTATTCCTCACCTTGATCCTGCTGACAGCTTCCTGAGCCTGCATCATTCTCACATTCTTGGATGGAGTTTTATCAGAAAGGAGTTGAGTTGAACCAAGGTAATTGGCAGCAAAAATGATTCCATCAATTAAGTCTTCAGGATCACAAGGTCCAGGAACTGTAAAACAGGAAAGCAATCACTGAAGACAATCATGCTAAACCACAGCAAAACAGCAGAACTCTGACAACCTCAGCCTGCACCTGATGGCTGCAAATCCTCCTCTGAAATGCTTCAGTTTAGCATGATGAAATGGCAACCAGTACTTTCAAAGGCACAAAACATCAAGCAAATTATCTCAACACTTGTGGCAAGCAGACCCTGCCCACCAAAGCTCCTCCTCGGAAGGGCAGGGGAGTATCACTCTCCCCCTCAGAAGGGTAGGGGAGAGAAAATATAATGAAAGGCTCATGGGGCAAGACAATGACAGGGAGAGATCACTCACCAGTTATGTCACGCGCAAAACAGACTCCACTTGTGGAAAATTTGTTTAATTTATTACCTCTCAGATCAGAGTAGAATAATGAAAAATAAAAACAGATGTCCCAATACCTTCCTCCATCCCTCCCTTCTTCCTGGACTCAATTTTACTCTCAATTTTCTCTGTCTTCTGCACCCAGAGGCACAGGGGAGTGGGGGCTGTGGTCAGTTTGTCACACACTGTCTCTGATGCTCCTTCTTCCTCATGGGGAAGAGACCTCACATTCTTCCCCTGCTCCAGGATTGGGTACCTCCCATGGGAGACAGTCCTTCAGAACAGATTGCTCTGGTGTAGATTCCCTATGGGGTCACAAGTCCACCAGCAAACCTGCTCCAGGTAGGCTCCTCTCTCCACAGGGCCATTTATCCTGCAAGAAGCCTGCTCCAACTTGCGATTCTCGTGGGGTCACAGCCTGGTTTTTTTGGGCATCCACATGATCTGGTATGCAGTCCTCCAGGGGCTGCATGTGGATATGTGCTCCACTGTGGACGTCCATGGGCTGGAGGGGCACAGCTGCCTCACCATGGTCTTCACCATTGGCTGCACAGGAATCTCTGCTCTGGCACCTGGAGCACTTCCTGTACTTCCTTCTCCCTTGACCTTGTCTTCAGAGGTCTTTCTCTTGCATATTCTCAGTCCTTTTTTCTTTGGCTGCAATTGCTGTGGTGCAGAGTTTTTTCCCCCCTTCTTAAATAGAATATCCCAGAGGTGCTACCACTGCCACTGATGGGCTCAGCCTTGGCCATGGTGGGTCGATCTTGGAGCTGGCTGGCACTGACTCCATCAGACAGACAGGAAGCTTCCAGCAGCTTCTCACAAAAGACACCCTGGTAGCCATCCCACTACCAAAATCTTGCTATGCAAACCCAGTACTGCATCTCTCCAGCAAAAGCTATAATTGTTAATCCAGCCTGTTTCTCACAATAGCTCATTATTTCATGAGAAGGGAACAGCTTGGAGCAAAATAATCTGTGATTTTTCACGGTGATAAAGGGACAGACACAGTTACTTAGCTTGCTTCTCACCCACCAAAGCCAGCCTTGCAATTCTAAGACCAACAGTCACAAGCAGAAAGAGGAATAGCACAGTTTGATAGCAGCCATCAGCCTCTTTCTTGTTTGTGCATCACCTACACTTGGTGCAACAGGCAGAACAACCTCCCCGGGAATGCTCTACAGGTACCACACATCTCCCCTTAACAAGAAGATTGATTGCCTAGTTAAGCAAAATATTTTTATGCCACAGACCTTTCAAAATCGTAGTCTTAACAAGGATACTGTAGTAAAGTATAGAGTTAAATAAAAATGTTGTTAAACACATAGAGCATGGGCTGTCTTGATAGCAAAGCAACTCACTTAGCCAACAGATTCTTAGTCATCCAACACCCGTCAACTTCTGTGGAAAGCGAGAGGCGTAAAGTGTTCATTACCTAGCAATGCAAATCCTTACAGAGCAGTATTTATAATTTGTAAGATTTTTGGTGTTTCGCAATTTTATCTAAAAATTTTATACATGCAAATGTTCCATTTTGACACCATGTTAAAATCATCATTATTCAAAAGGGAAGCTGGTTAACCTAAGAAACTTCTTGTTCTTATAAGTAAGGAAAAACACTTGCTCAAGACAAGTGAATATACAAATCATATTAAAGAATGCTCATGGTAAACATGTCCATGTTTTATCATAGAATACCCCATGTGTTTAGGCTGGTCTTTTTTATTTCCTCTAAAAAAAATTAAGGCATATCTTCAGCTACAAGGTGAGATGGCTTTAAGTTTCAAATTACTCAGAATTCCAATTTTGTTCTAATTATAATGCATAAGACTAACAACCCCGCAGAATGAGCATGGGTAGCTTTGGCCCCAAGGAGAAGCAAGTCATTATTACAATGAAAATAACAAAAAAAGAGCTGGAGATAAATATCACACTGAAACTATACACACAGAAGCAGATCTACAAATCTTATGAGCAGGCTTGTCTTCTTTATAATTTCTTTAAATACAAAAATTTATAACTAGCAATTTTAAGATGCTTATCTCCAGTGTGCAGAGTTTGTTCAGTCAGTATATCTCTGGAAAATTCTCAAAATGAACAAGTCACTTGCAAGAGTTTTTTTCCTTAGGGAAATTTATACTACAAGTATACTTGTACTCCATACAAGTTATACTACAAGTATACTTGTACGGAAGTACAAGTATACTTGTAGTATACGGAAGTACTACATATTTGCCAATAAGTTGTTATTTGTTGCTCTACACATCAAGGCCTTTTCACTACTTCCACCACTTCACTATAAAGGTGAAGGGCAAAACCCTTTATAGTACAATGAAATGAATGAAAATGAAAAAAAAAATATGGACAAAGGTGTAGGTAAGACTCTAAGAAAGCAGCAAAAAAGGTACGTGCTCCAATTGCATCAGAAGTGAACACACAGACAGCACTGCTTTTTGAAGACATCCTCCATTTATTACCTCTGACAACAAAGCTATTATCTCAATGAAAGCACACCATAGGTGCTGGCAAATTTTTCCTTTGACTGCTGGTGAATAAAAATGGAACATTTTTATTTTTAAGGAATTTTGTGCTGGACCAAGAACCAAGAAAATTTAATTTACAATTTATTTTTTTTTTCCAAGGAGGAGAGGATTATTTGAAAGAGCCCTTGATAGACAGGACTACCAATAGGAGATGAATTTAAATTTTAAGAGAGATCCTTCATTGTTGCAAAATTCCAATGCTTAGCTATGGACTAATTGAAATTCTGGCCAGAGACTCCAAAACATGCAGGTTATACACTGAAGACTAAAACAATGATCAATTTGCAGCCTAAAGAAAATGATCACATAATTGATTAAACACAGCACACTGTAAAGCAATCCAAGGAGTTACAAGGCAGTCCAAATAAGGTATTACATCAACTGTATTTCTAGCATTTCATCAAGCATATAGAACAACCACTGTCAGGGGAAAAGTGAAAAAAACAAATGAAACTTCTATTTTCTGCTTCTGTCATAACTGGGTGTTACAACTAGCATTCTTCCTGCAGTATACACAGGATGTAGACTCATACAAAAGGTAACAGCAGTTCATGTGGCAGGTAACTTGCTTTTTCACATTGTTCTGAATAAGTTCAGAATTACTGCAACCTTAACTCTAAGATGGGAAGCAGTTTTTAATTAGAGGCAAATAGCTGTTAAGCAGAGCAGATTTTCACTGGCAGGCCTGCCAATTAATCCAGTTCTGCTAATTAATCCAACTGAGATTGGACTGAGCCTGCCAACTGAAATCAGGGCTGGACAGAGCATTACATTCTTCTTGCTTAGTCTATTTTACTTGTCCACACACATTCACATACATTGTGTAAATACCATTTTAAAAAGTAGTGTTTTAAGTGATACTGAGAAAAAGAAAAGGATAGCAGAACTGACACAGAAACTATGAATGAAACACAAAAATCCTAAAAGCTCCATGGTTTTGAATTTTTGAAAGAGCACAGTAGGATTTAGCTCAGGTTGTAGATTAGACACAATTTAATCTAAATCCAGTACGCCCAACCCTAGTAGCTTTTCTATTCAGCAAATAATTTCATACATTATAAATATAGATGGCTTTTTGAGATGAAAAAACATTTAGAAATCGTAGAACTATCTTACCTTCAACATACGTTGGAAATGAAGCCAAGCTTTTTCTGGACTGTAATTAAGACAAAAAGGATTTCAAACAGAACATAGCATGCACAAATAAGCATTAAAAATTGCGCAATGCCAAAAAAAAAATTAAATCAGGCATAGTTATTAGCAAAGGTAGGTCACCACTTATTTATATTCAGAGTAAAATTCAATGTATTCAATTTCTGCTTACTAGACAATAAGCTAAGACCAGACTTCAGTTATTTGCTGGTGTTCACTAGTGAATTAGTTGTCTACCAATAGGTGCTCTACTTCTAAAAATCAAGAAATATGCAGGAAAGTATAAAATACCTCATATATACTGGATCTTCCAACTACAAATAAATACATACAGGAATATAAAAAATGCACTATACTGTTATAATTCATGACTAAAACCATCATTAACAAAATGCAGTTATTCATTAGGACTGGTTTTAGATGTATCTCTCACATTAACACGGCCTACAAAAAGCTTTCTAAATTTTAACAGGTTAGGTAGCAATGTGTATTCTGTGGGATTAATGAATTCACTACGGCCTCACCACCAACTGTGCTTACACAAAAACACATTTGGTAGCTGCAATTACATAAATAGTGAAGAAATAAATAGAATCTTGACTTGTACATGTAAATACACACACTAAGTAATACCTTATATCCTACTGGCATTGTGAAAGAATGTGAGACTAACACTTCAGACATCTGAAGGCTACAACTTTCAGTGAATAAAACTCACCATTTTGTTGTAAACAATAAGATAAACCACATACAAAAATTTATCAAATAAAATTCTGTGTGGCACTATATACTTGGTAATGAGTATATTGAAATACCTGCTGCTATCATGGGCAGATAAGAATTATGGATAGTTAATGAATCTATAACTGATTGTACTAGCAGTAACTCCACCAATGACTGCTCAATATAATTTTATTAAAATAAAAATCTATACATATGATCAGAATAATGCACAATGTCTTCAATAATTTTCAATATACTGCCAGATGATGTATATAGAAATTTATACCAAATTATTTTTCTTTATGACAGGCAACTTACCAGGGTCTGTGTATTAGATGAAAAAATAGGTAAAACTAGAAAGGTAACAAATATGTGATAGGTTGACTGACTAAGCCCAAGGAGTCTTTTCCATTGTAAGAAATGGAAAGTTGATGTAATAAGTAATATTTTTCAATCAACGATGCATGTCTTGCTATAAAATAAAATTTGCAAATTAAAAGCAAAATCATGTGACACAGACAGCAGAGCTTGCATAGTCTGTAAGTTCTTTTCATTCCCTATGAAAATTACTAAGCCGTGTTGCAAATCCAAGAATCCTGTTCATCAGATATTGTACTAGCATCAATAAGGATGCCAATAATCAATGATCATCTGCTGCCAAAGCATTTAAGCTGCCATGAGGACACTGACATGCCTTTTCAGATCTGTGGCTCTTTCACTTCTTCAGATGAATGTTCCTAGCAAACTACCTATCCATATAGACTCCAACAACTGTTTGTAACAGTTGCTGGTGTAGTGCTAAAGGGGAGATTCAAACATTGGGCTCTGACAGGCTTAGAGGACAAATTCCCTACACACCAGAGGCATCTCACATATATAAATGCTTTACGAAGTATTTATTTCTTTTTAAACAGTGAACAAAGTCTGTGATACAGATTTAAAAGCTATCCAGCAATCTAACTATTTTCAAGATAGAGTGGTGCAAACCATCATCACATATGTCTTTATTGCAAAAACTCACTCACAAATTTCGTTTTTCTTGTTCATTACCCAGGTAGAAAGGCATTCTACTAAAACCACCAGAATAGTAAAGTAACAGGTAAAGTTACCAATAGGTGGAAACCTACACCTTTTAATTTTACATATCAATGAATAATGAAATATCCAGGTCATTAATATTTTATTACTTTCAATAATCTCATTGCCATATAGTATTATAAAATTCATATTTAATAAAAAGGTTTCTCTAAGACCTACAAATCACAAAATTATGAGGCTGTTTCATCACTTTTATTCTTGCATTAGAAGTATTAAAGCAGGAATTATTCCCCTTCTGAGGGAAACTAATAGCCCAACACGTCCTACAGTCAAACCTGGTTTACCACCTCTGTCACTAGGTGTAAGCATATCCTAACAATTGAAGTCAGTAGTGTTTTGTTTGTTTCCTTCCTTTGCGGAAGTTTATTGATATCTAAAAACTGCTAAAATACAGAATATATAGTGACAAAGTCTGCACTGAAGAATGCTTAAGGCTTTAATATGCTAACAGCAGAGCAGATGAAAACTTAATGGTATGATCTATAGTTGAAAACTTTAGAACATGAAAAATTCAGTCTTTTGAAATTTTTCATTATTTTCTAAATGCAAATAACAAACTGACACAACTACATACATTTTGTAAGCTTTCTTATCCCATGATAATGCAAAAGTAAAAAAGAAAGAATGGGTTATTTAATTAGTGTTTCAATTTTAATCCACTTCTAATAGATCAGGTTTTTAACTTTGGAAGGTAACCCATGCATTGCTATCAGTAACAATATGCTATTTTGTTTAGACTGTTTTCAAGTTTAAAAAACAAGAAGGAAATAAACAAAATATTTGCACATTTTTCTGTTTCCAGAACCTGCCATTCTCTACTAATCCAAATACTTCTTTATGTTGAATCATTTTCTTTTCACACTCTGAGCAGTTCTATTCACAGTTCTTACTTTGTTTTAGTGGAACTACTGCGGTGTAAAGCACTACCAGGTGAGGGGAAAAAGAAAGGAAGCATGTAGCTTTATTTTGTGGAGCCTGGGGTCAAGAATTGAATTCTGACTGTGAACCATTGGCAGGCCAGTTTCTAAAATGACAAAATATTAAGCAACATAATTTATTACATAATTAATTTAATTTAAGCACTTTTTCATCTGGCTGAGAAGTACTCTTTCTTTGTGGTGAAAAAAAGGAAAGGTCTTCTTCGTGGGAATGTTGGCTGCTTGGTAAATCAATACTTCACAGCCTGTTAAAGAAATTTAGTGACAGCTGAACACAGAGTCAGAAATGCCATGACAAAGAGTCTTAAGTATGTTAGAAATTCAGTCAGATAGCCAAGCAAGCATAAGGTAAAGAAGCATAAGGGAAAAGCAAGAAGAAAAGGGATTGCACGGGTACAAGGGAGCAAGGAAAATTAAAAGGCATAAGCAGCATGAACAAGTCTGTGGCTTTTAAAAAGATTTCACTCTACCTCTTTATTCCTGGAAGCCTCTGCTGTACTGCAGACATCCTGGTGATGTTGCCTACTTGACGATTCAGCACCTCGAGGTGAAGCGGAATCTGGAGATGGAGACTAGACATGGCAAGAAAATCAAATAATATTACGAGTACTCGATGTTGAAGTTAGTTTTTCATATTTTACATCCTACACTGACATCCTAAAAAAGACAAGGTAAAGTCGCTTAAGAGTAAGCTGTGATGGGAGACAAGTGAATTGACCTTAAGCAGAACATAGGGATTCAGCTTAAATTTACTTAGCTGTCAAACTGGGAAAAGCGAAGAAAAGCTTGAAATTTCCTTGTAGGCACAGGTATAATTATAGGTGCTAAACTAATCTAATCTGAGCAGAGGAAGTTGCAGTGGTTGTCCATAAATATTATTCCATCTTCTTCGAAAATATCTTTTATAAACCGTGCAGAGCAACAATGATGTATTCAAGAATTTATTAAAATGACAATTCAATACCAGTGTCATTAAGGACTGTGATTCCTCATTCTAGATACAGCAAAAACTTGGAAAGTATTCAACAGTTCATGCTATGGTCTCAGTATATGCTCTTTAGATCAGATTTCCCCATTTTTCCCCTTTTTCCATAAACAATTCAGTAGACCAACTGACTATGTGATCCATTAGCAAGTATCTTGATAAAGGGGAAGAATACTCTGGGAAAGAATATTCTAATCATAGACAATTCCTAATGAATGCTGGTGATGCTAAAAAGCTGTGGCAAAGTATCTAAAGTACAGAGCAGGGGGCCTTGGTATGGGGGTGTGACACAAGAATACAGAATGTGGAGTTAAGGAAGGTGACCAAAACGAAAGAGAGTACAAAGCTTTAACCCAGCAGGCATTTTTAGAGGCAGATTTTAAGACACCTACTAAACATGTCTGCATAAGCCAAAATGTGAATCCACAAGAAGCAAGTTTAGCATTTAGCTACGCATGCTGGGTATTTAGCCCAACCGCCCTACACTCTCCTTTGACATAGGAAGCGTGCAGCCCTAGCTTTTCCAGCTCAACAGTTCATCACTGATGGCAAAACAGTCAAATGCTATTCTTATCTTTTCATAAAAAGTTATATGACACAGTTTTTCTCTGAGCCAATGAGTCATACCAGAAAAAGGGCCACATTTCCAGTGGTCTGAGCTGGCAGCAGCTCCAATCTAGGAGTACCCTCGTGCTCTGCATCTAGTGCAGCTGAAAAATTGAGTACTACGAAATAGTGTACAAAACTCTCACACAATCAAAACCAACAACGACAACAAAAAAACCAAATGTCTAAGTTTCTCTTAGCTCCTCTTAGATATGAAACAAAACAAGAAAACGAAACTCCCTTCTCCACTTCTTGCTCTTGAAACTCATTCCTCTAAAATGCCTCAGATAATAAAACAAAGTATTAAAATTATAGTTAAATAATAAAGGCTTCCAAGGAGTTAAGAAGCAATTCTTTACAGATATCTCCTGGATAAAAGAGCAGTGCCTGCATCTCCCTGTATTTTGAATTACAACTGCAAGACAAAAGAAGATGCAGCTGTGAGATGATCCCTAGAATGCAGGCATGTGCTTGCACCATCAGACTGAAGAATTGCTCACTGCAGACAGCATGCATGCAGGGCCTGTGGGAGAGATAGAGGCTTCCTTGACTTGCTGTGTAATTACCAGTTAACAGCGTCACAGTGATGCAACTGCACAAATGGCAACTTCTATTTACATAAGGCAGCATTTTCATAGTGCTCACATTCTTATAGTTATGCAGTATTTCTGTATTAGTATTAAATATAAAAGGTGCACAATGCTGTCAACCCAATAATGACATCTGGATATTGTAGGATCGAACTTTTAACAGTAGATAAAGAAACCAATTTAAGCATCAAATGTTTACATGCAGACCAAAAAAAAGCACTCTTTACAATAGCTGAACACACTGAAGGATAAGATTAAGGATTTCATTTAAACGAAACAATTAGCATTAAGAAATTTTGCACCATTTGAAATGTACTAACAGTTACTCCAGTAGCACTATAAATGCCTTTACTCAGCTATTTTCATCTACAAAGTATCAGAACTAAATTATTACATGGCTTTCTGTGTGCTCTGAATGTCTGCTCAAATATTTCTGAGGAAAAAACTCCCCCAAACAATAAAAAAACCCCAAGAACCAAAACTTCCAAACCCAGATATCAAACATCCTAAAAAGTTTGCTGCATGACATAACATGAAAGCTGTCCCTGAAAACATTTGTACAGGAAAGTCCAGACTTTGAAAATCAAACACTGTTTTCTTTGACATCAAAATGCATTTTTAGAGGTACCATATATAATAATGTATAAAGAAAGAATGCAGTCACAGCAATAACAAGGAATATTTTAATGGATCATAGCAGATAGATAACTTGCATAGCTGCTCTAAATAAAGTTTAAAATATAGGCTTAGTGACTTTTGCTGTCATTTGTCATTAACAGAACAAGCTTTAGAAGCCTAACAAAACTGTTGTCAGAACAAACACAGTAAGGTCACATGAAGCATGCTGTTATTAGGTACAGAGGTGTAGCAATGGAATGAGAAATTTTTTTCTTAAGTGCAGTGGTAAAAAAGTGATAGTCATCCCCTTTTTCTTCTTGAATATCTACTTACATTTTTCTTATGATACTCAACCTGGTACATCCAAAAATTCTCCATCTCAATTTTGGTGTTGTTTGACTCCAACTAACATGCAACCCACTCCACCTGAGAAACCTTCCCTGCTACTGTGCAGAGGGATTTAGTAACAGAACTTGTAAAAGGAGAGGATAGTGTTGCATCTAACCTATCCAGGTCAATCCCGCTGTTTCCTATACAGCTCATGAAGATACATATAACTGACACTGAAACATCTTCAAATACAATCACTTGTTCTTGCTTTACAAAAGCAGTGTTGTTTTATGTGCTTTTACCAGCAGATCATTTGAAGGGAGTATAGTTTGTATAGCTTGTGGGTCACACAGTCACACACAAGGCTAGGACAGAGGGGATGAAATCATAGAATCATAGAGTCATAGAATCTTTTATGATGGAAGGGACTTTAAGATCATCTAAATTCTACTGCACGTGCCATGGATAGGGACACTTTCCACTAGACCAGGCTGCTCAAAGCCCCATCCAGCCCTGGCTTCCAGGGATGGGGCATCTGGGCAAACTGTGCCAGTACATCACCACACCCACAGTAAAGAAATTTTTCTTTATATCTAATCTACTCCCTGTCAATTTGAAGCCATTCCCCCTTGTCATATCACTACATGCCCTTGTAAAAATCTTTCACTGACCAGTATCCCCATGTCCTTATCTGCAGAGCTGCTCTCCATGAGTTCTTCTTCTGGTTTGTATTTGTGTTTGAGACTGCCCTGACCCACGTGCACGACCTTGCACTTGGCCTTGTTGAACATCATGAGGTTCTCCTGGCTGGGTCCCATTCTCAAGCCTACCCATGTCCCTCTGGATGGCATCCCTTCCCTTCAGAATGCTGACCACACCACTCAGCTTGGAGTTGTTGGCAAACTTGCTCAGGGTGCACTCAATTCCACAGCCCATGTTGCCGACAAAGATGTTAAACAGCATTGGTCGTTTTTTGTTTTAAGAAAGGTAGTTTATTCAGAGCTTTCACATAGTATCATATGTGTGGACAAATCAACAAATTCTTCATCAATTCAAGATTCACTTAAACAATAGGGCATTACTTATATGACACTAATGTCTACCTACAGGTATTGTGGCAGAGGAATAGCAAAGTCTACTTGTACATTAGCTCAGGAGACAACTGGATAAAGCAAAGCTTTATTTATTTTAGAGAGAATTAGTATTCTGAAAAGTACCCATACACATTAGGAAAAGGTCAAAGCACTACGGAATCTTCAGGTCCAACACGCAAGCGTAAGTCAGATGCATTCGATCACAAGAACTGCTCTTCACAGCACAACTATGGCAGTGAATCTCCTAGGTTTTAGGACAACTGTGTGATGGTAGTGTCCTCTGTGATTTGAACAGCTCAAATTCTGTTCACTAAAACGTAGATTTAGACCATAGGTTTCAGCTGGCATAAATATCCAAAAAGAATGAAGCTGAAAGCTAATGACTATTGGTTGTCTTTGTTGAAAATTTGCTTTAAATATAGTGCTAAAAATGGTGGGCTTGAAAAAATAATACCAACTCAGAACTGTACACATACTTGCACACTGTAGCACAATCTCTGCAATTTCATTTGTAATTTTAACATATGGATGAAACTTAACTTTGTACTGTAATTCTAGTATAACTGCCTCTGCACATACCCATTGCACTTACCCATCAGTTTGTTTAGCGGTCCAGGACCTGCCCCTTGCCAGTTTGTGCATACATGTTAGGACAAAGTGACCTGAGACAAGGTTACTGACTGAACTGTTCACTTCAGAACAGTGCATTTGACTAACTGCTATAGGACCTTTCCACATAGGAATTTCAGGCAGGCTAAAGAGACTCCCCCAACAGGCTCCTCCTGTGCACAAGACAACTGATAAGCACCATTTATGACTTTAACTATGACCCTGGGTAGTTAGCACCTGAACTGATGGGCTTTCTCAGCAGGCAGCTTTTGGGTCAGGACTCTGACTGATCTAACAGCTGACTCATGCAGTTTCTGCTGCAGAAATGACCAATTAGTTTATGGATAAGACGCTTGTATTCAACAGAAATTATTCCTGCATATGCAAATAAGTTCATGTACAACAGTCTTATGTACATATTCAACATAGAAGGTGTTTTGTATGTAGCTTAAGCTAAACAATAGCAATAGAGCACACACGCTGGAGCGATCACGTAGGATCACAGACCAGCTGTATCTAAGAACAAATGCAGTTTGGGAAGTATTGGTTTGCAGAATTTCCCCTGATCTAGGTGATGATGTCCTGCAAAGACAGAGCCTCCTGTCACTTGCCACCATCTGGACAAGGACAAACAATCCCATTTGAGAGATCTGACTGTCCACACATTCAACCCTATGCAAAAGCTCAGAATAAACTAGCTTTTTGAAAATGTACACACCGTCCATGAGCATCTGCACATCAGCACTTAATTGTAATTCTTTAGCAAAATTCACTAAAGGTACAAAACCAGAAATTTTCACTTAAGCAGTAAGTCTGTGTCTCTGTCAAAATCTTTGAAGAAAGAGCCGTATCTGTTACTGTGATATTACAGTCTTGTCCCGGTTTGAAAGACAAGTGTCTGTCAAGAAAGGTGGGAACCTTCCTGGGATAGAAAGGATGACCCCCCTCCTTCCAAATTATTATACCCTTGAAATTACGGGGCTTTCAGGCAAAGATGTGGGAAAAAGAATAACAGTTCTTCAGGATTAAATATCTGTATATAACAAGACAGAAAAACAGAAACAATAAGAGAACAGACAAACCCAGTCACAGTCCTTTCTCTGTCGTTGAG
>VZRJ01004516.1:69434-87030 GCA_013397565.1 Ptilonorhynchus violaceus
CTCAGCACCAACCTCGGCAGCAGGCAGCAAGCAGCGCAGGCAGGCAGGGGAGCAATGGACCTCGGTATCACCTCCCGAGCAGCCAGCAGAAGGCAGGAACAGCAGAGACGAGCAGATCCCGGTCCCAACCCACGTGCGGCAGAAATGTGGGCTGGCAACAGAGACGACAGAGCGGAGCAGACCCAGGGACGGCGGTCACAGTGTAGCCACAAGTTGAAGTGGCGGCAGGGGTGGCAGAGATCAGGGATCTCTGATTGGCACCAGTTACAATGTATTGCTGTACCCCCCTGCTGCAGAAGCACCCTGGCGGAGAAAGCCGATCTGATCAGCTGCGAGTCACAGCACAGCAGTGTTCTCAGGATAAAACCGGCACTCACTCCATGCGGCACGCACGACAATCCTCACCAAATGCCGAAACGAGACCGAACCCGGCCCCCGTCCCCTCCAGCCAAGTCTCGAAGTCTTTCACCTCTCACGAGGTTAAGCTGCAGCCCCTGGGAACAACCCTCTGGCCAAAATTCTCAGCTGTTTCTCTAGCTGGGTGATTATTGCGGCATGTGGGTGTGTGGGCAACCTCCTTTGTCTCTTACGTATCGCCCATTTGTTTCCCAGACAAGCCCTCCTCCAGACAGGTCTCCCTGCCCCATGGGAGAAAAATGAATTGACAACCTCAGACCCACAACAAGTCTCAAATACAAAATAAAAATACAGCTAAGAATATGTAGAGATTTAGATCTGACACAGAAGTCCAAGTGAGCAAATAATAGATGTAGCCAACAATGAATGTAACTGAACCTGTTAGGGCAAAATGGCCCTTTATTTAGCTCATTTCAAAGAGTCTCTTGGCCACGAGTCAGTAGCAGTAACCATGCAATACCACAGTCACACTTTTTGAGCTGTTAACGTCTCCTTGAATAAAATCTTAGGCTTTTTGGACTCTGGCTCTCCGTCAGGCCACATACACATGCTATGCAGGTAAGGTCTGCCCAGCAGTATACATGATAGATGGAAGACTGTCAGCACAGCAGGGTTCCTGGCAGATGGTTCAGTGCTGGCTGCTTCTTTCGAGTATGGACTTCTTTAGCTGTGTTTTCACTTGAACTTCCAATAAAAATGCAGTTTTATGTGTCAGTCTGAAAAAATCACTCTAGATTTGTCCCGTGTTTTCAAAATATTTTAACTGTAGTAAGTGCTGTCTTAATTTTCAACAGCACAGAAAAATCACTTGAAGTCACTTTTATCTTTCAATAATTTAAAAATATAATCAAACAAAAAAAATATTCAAGGGGTCATGTATCCAGTGCTCACCATAATTTAAAAGCTAGTAACTCATCTAGGAGTGTTTGTCTTCAAGCAGACTAATTGGATAAGTTGAAGCTTTCCTCTGTGTGATCGATCAACAAAATGCTTTTTGTTTTGGTTTGCTTTGGTTTTTTAGCAATTTCTGGTTTGGGGTATTTGGGGCTTTTTGTTTCCTGTGTAAACTTAAGTCTGTGGTCTCTCATAAATGATGGAAAGCTGACCTGTAGTCCGTGTGCTCAACCAATAATTTTTAAAAGGTCTGTTCAGAAAAAAACCCAACAATATACTAGCAATATAAACTCATCTTTATTTCGATTCTTTTCTTTCTCTCTCTCTTTTCCTCCCTTAGTTCATTTATTACTGAAGCCTGCTTAATTATTTAAAAGACTTCTCTATTGCCTTTTAATAATACATTACTCCTGCTGTGGAAAAACTGAAGCAAACTCATGTCCATGAAAACACTGAGGTGTCAGAATTGAGAAAATCCTGCAACTGAGAATGCAAGGTTTGAAATAAAATATATATAACAAAAAAACAACAGAGAAGCAAAACAATACAGCTCAGTTCTGTTCTACCTGGAAGACTGGTCTTCAGCTCTGAATTCCTACTTCACAAATCTAAACCACCCGTGCATGTGGTTTTGCTTTATATTAGGGTTTATTCTAACATCACACCACCTCAAGTGTCTGCAGAGGAACAGAGATGATGACCACCAATGACATGGCTTTGCAAAACCAAAGTCTTGGCATCCTTTCAGTGCTTTTCTCAGTAGGTTCCTATACTTCCACAACTGAGCAAGCCACTTTTCTCAAAGCTCTATAACATTTTAAAGATGCTTTTTTTCCCGTACAGTTTAAACATCAGAATATTTCATTGCATTTTGAATTATCTACTACATAAAACTATTACCCTTTCCACTTGAACATATATTCATCCTTGGATCCAGACCCATGTGCTGCATGTCTTCTATTTAGACCTTTAAACACCATGATTTCTGTGCTTGGCTAGGCACATTCACAGCAGGTTTCCAGTGGAGAATCTGACAAGAATGAATGATGCGCAAGAGCTACATAAATGGGGTATGGGTCTGTTCTTCCAGTGAGATAACTGTGTGCATCTAGAAGAACATATTTTCCTAAAGGGTCTTCCACTCCACTACTCTCTGGCACAGGTGTACCACAAGATCCATGCTTAAACTTTTTCATAACTCCAGCTATGATCTTTATTCAGTATGATGGAAAGGCTGAGAGAATTGAGATTGTTCAGCCTGGAAAATAGAAGGCTTCAGGGCGACCTAATTGCAGTCTTCCAGTACCTGAAGGAAGCCTAAAAGAAAACTGGAGAGACTATCTACAAGACCAGGTTGTAACAGGACAAGGGGGAATGGCTTCAAACTGAAAGACGGTTTGAAGATATGAGGAAGAAATTCTTTACTGTGAGGATGGTGAGGCACTGCAACAGGTTGCTCAGAGAAGCTGTGGATGCCCCATCCCTGCAAGTGTTCAAGACCAGGCTGGATGGGGCTCTGAGCAACCTGGTCTAGTGGAAAGCGTCCCTGCACATGGCGGTTGGGATGGAACTAGATGATCTCTAAGGTCCTTTCCAACCCAAACCATTCTATGATTCCAAAGCATATTCTATGAACAAAACCACTGCCATTTCAGACTCAGAAAACACGATCTAACTGCAGTTCTACAGTCTTTTCCACCACGGTTCAGTTTTCTGATGTCACACTTCTTGCAGTTGTGCAGCTCTACCTGTTACTGTATTTGAAGAAGAGATCCTCACTAGGCCATATCCAAGTGATGGTCTGCTTTGGTTTAAAAAGTTTTTGATAAATAGACTTTGGAAATATATGTCAATTGTACATATCTCGTATGTGTGGCAAATGTTAAAAAAGATTCTTACTTCCTTTATTCAAAAGGCACTGAGGATTTTTCAGTTTTTATCAAATACACAACACCTTCCCCACAAACTCGCTGTCCAGACCACCTCTTATTCAAATGAAAGCATGCATTGGTAAACCAGGGTGTATAAGGCACATGGCAGCTAATACTCTCCATTGTTAAATATTAAACAGCTACCTCCGTACACTATTTATTTATTCACAGAAGTCTGATACCTGCCTCCTACACCACAGAAGTACTAGAGTTTATTACAACAGAATCGTCCACGGGCTGAGAGCAATTTACTTTTTTCATATACCTTAGCAAACATTTCTTTGGAGGAGAAATACCTTGGAATGACTGATAATCCTGGTAGATTAACCTGTGAATAAAACTGGAATCAGGACATCTTAAATACAAATAGATACAGTGATCTGTGTCTTTCTTACCATCACAGTCATTGCATGTCTTTCCTAACAGTCCCAAACTATACCCAGCTGCAGGTTAGCTGAGTACTTCTGAATTGTTAGCTTCTTAAAATACTCTCTGGACACTTACAAATGGCATTCTACCAAGCATTCTGCTGTGAATGCATCACGCATATTCTCAGAACTGGGGAGTAACAGTCACTTTCTTGTGAAAAAAGGCAAAAGAGGTTGTTGTATTTAATGAAACTCAACTGTAAACCATTCTTCTGACTCCCTGGCTTCGTTGGTCTCCAGTGGAGAGCTTCTAGCTAAATAAAAAGTAACTGCTGTTTGGATCTAAAGAAGTTTGATGAGTTTCAATATCATATGATTAAGAACACTAAATTATTACAAATATTTTCAGGTAAGTTCTATTTCTAAAAGGAAAATTGTTTTGCTAAAAAGGGACTGAGGATACTTTTCAAAGTAGACCTGCAAAATAACTCCAGGTAAAAAAAGCACCCAATTTGCACTATTTATCTGCAGGTCCTTGATACTTTTGGGACAAGAAAATGATGTCTGCCTGAAGGTAAAAACACTATTATTTCCAGGTCGGTGCTACTAATCAAACTGAAAAACATCTCTGGCATATACTGGTTAGAGTGAAAAGCTCCCATTTGAGATCCTGCTTCTTTCTGGAGGAAGACAGAAGAAAAATTTACAATTAGATGAATGAGCTTCAACTATATTTTTATTACATTGACCCCTCATGGTCGCTTAGTCAACACAACCTATTTGTGTCCAATTTACAGCTACACAATTCTAGGAATGCTTCATTAAAGAAAGCAGACTGTTCTTGAATTGCCATCTGAATTAAACAATCCACTAAAGCAAATACATATGTGTTGTGGGTTTGAAGTTACAATGAATTTTCCTCCCATCTAGCAGGGAGACCTATGGGGGCAGGGAGGGGTTGTCCAGAAACTAATAGGCCTTACTGAAGAGACAAAGAAGGTTGCCCGCACTCCCACATGACACAATAATCACCCAGAATGGGCAATGCTTAAGGGAAAAAGGAGATAACCAACACACTCACATGCCACAATAATCACCCAGCTACAGGAACAAGAGCTAGAAGTTTTGGCCAGAGGGTTGTTCCCAGGAGCTGCAACCTGACCTCGCGAGAGGGGAAAAAGACTTCGAGACTTGGTGGAGGTGGTGGGGGCCAGGCTGGGTCTCTTTTTGGCTCAGTGTTTGGTGAGGACAGTCGTGCGTGCTGCTGGTCCCGGTTTTAACCTGAGAACACTGCTGTGCTGTAACCTGCAGCTGATTGGAACGGCTATCTTCACGGGGGTCCTGCCCCAGCAGAGGGTACAGCACATTGCAGCTACACTGTGACCGCCGTCCCTGGGTCTGCTCAGCTCTGTCGTCTCTGTTGCCAGCCCACATTTCTGCCGCACGTGGGTTGGGGCCAGGATCTGCTCGTCTCTGCTGTTCCTGCCTTCTGCTGGCTGCTCGGGAGGTGATACCGAGGTCCATTGCTCCCCAGTCAACCCTGCCTGTGCTGCTTGCTGCCTGCTGCCAAGGTTGGTGCAGACGGGCTGGTGCCCCGGGAGTTTGCACTGGGAGTGATCTCCCCTCTCCCTCTCCCTCTTGCCCAAGGTGCCATTGCCATGTGGAGAGGTCGCTGCTCTCGCACCGCAGCGCTCCCTGCAGCCGCAGGTGAGTCACCGCAGCCTCTCTGCTTCAACAGAGAATTGCCCAACGACAGAGAAAGGATTGTGATGGGGTTTTTCTGTTCTCTTACTGTTGCCATTCATCTGTCTTGTTATATATATAGATATACAATCCTAGTAAAGAACTGTTATTCTTTTTCCCACATCTTTGCCTGAAAGCCCCGTAATTTCAAGGGTATAATAATTTGGAGGGAGGGGGTCATCCTTTCTATCCCAGGAAGGTTCCCGCCTTTCTTGACAGACACCTGTCTTTCAAACCGGGACAATATGTCATTTTCAGGGGAAAAAAATTCCTGCTCAGACCCAATTCCCTTCTACAAGTCTTCCCCTCAATCAGCTATAGATCTCCTAAATTATTTGTGTAATTTACTTCTCCTTTCCAAGAACACAGAGTGTTTGTACATCTACAACTACCATTTATCTCTTCACGGAGCTATACTAATTGTCATTATAAATCACACTTTTGATTTCAGCCAGCCCTGAAAATTTCAGTCAGATTCTTATCTGACCTGCTGTGAAAAATATTGAATGAGAAATTAAGTTTTGGTGCAAAATGGGAACTTCTATGTACTTCAATATCTAATGTATGCAGAGACGAATGAAAACACCTCTTTTGTTCACTATATGACCATACCTGTCTGAGTCATATCAGCATACCTCAATAAAGCTGAATTCTGCAAGATGCACCTAGGTTTTGGAGAGCAGGTGAAGCACTTTCAGGAAGGACTTGGTGCTTTCAGGATCCTCAACCTAATGTCACTAAAACCATCACGGTACTGAGTGTTACAATCAATCAGGAAGCAACAGAAGTTCTTTGATCCTCCAAGCAAAAACAGCACTTACACACAATACGGTAAACAAAATGTATAGCAAAAGAGTTACGTGATCTATTTGAAAATAGGAAGACAAATTATTACAGCTTTTGTAAGTTTTTTAAGAAGTTAAGTTAAAAATAATTGTTTCCTACATAAAATAATCTGGAAAGATTTCTTTAGCCCTCATGTGACTGCAAATCAACTCCGTAACAGACAAAATTTTAAAAATATTTGTAGAAGTAACTTTTGCAATATAGTCGTTTGTTTGGGTTTTTTTAAGGTTCAGTTAAGTTTTCTATCAAGAATCAAGAAAACAACTCAAACATAGTCATCACTGTGTTTCCAACAGTTTTTCAGGAAAAATAAAATCTGGAAGCTATATGTCTCAATCAGCTTGCATGTTTTTTCAGCATCTCAAACACCACACTCTAAAAATCTCTTCCCATTCATAGAATACTAGCCCTCATCATTTTGAAGGCAGATAAACAAATCAGAAGCCTGTCATAGATCTACATGGCATGTGATCTTTGTTCACCATTTGAATTCCCTTTGCAGTAGCTGAGGTGTCTTGAATAGTTCTGATGCATTCCTAGAATGTTATAATAATTCAGTTTAAAACACCAAATAACCCACAAAAAGTTCTACTTCTGCTGTTCTTAAAAAAAAAAAAACAACCCAAACAAATGTCACAAAAAACATTCCATAGCAATAAAGAGGATGGAGCAAATGTTTGCAGGGCACTTGCCCTTGAAGTAATAACACATGGAACATGTAATAGGCTATTTTTGGTCAGTAAATTTAGCCTACCAGACGTTTTTATATCAGGCGTAAATTCAATGCAGTTAACAGTTGTTTATGAGTTTGTTTTATTTTTAAAAAAGCAGAAAACTCATAAAACTTGAAGTAAATATCTTACAGACAGCTGGAACCACGATGTGGTAAACAATCCTGATCCAAGTTAAACCTCATGCCAAAAGTACAGGATTTCAGAAATGCTGATGCTGTAAATCTGAACAATTGCCTTCAATACTCAGATTGCTGCAAATACACTTTACAGTGATAATGTAATACACTGAGGTTCATAACATATTTCTAGAGCCTGCAAGTGGACATGCAACTTCTCTAGAATATGAACCTTATCTATAATACCATCACAAAGAATATTAAGAGATTTCTGACTGAACTGTTGGGATTGTTATGTGACAGAAAATGAAACATGGAAACCTAGAAATAACAAATCCACAGAAATAATAGATAATAGAAGAGAAAGTGTTTGGTAGCTATTCTAAAATATATTATGATGGTAAAAACTATACCAGCATTTGTTTCAGAAAATACAAGTAAAGAGCTTCATGTGACAAATTCTTGTACAGAATACCTGGGGTCAGCGGTGTTTAGTAAAGAAAAATTTGACTACCTGATAATGCACATGCTTTCTTCTCTCATGCTCTCTAGAGTACAGATTTAAAACAAAGCACTACATATGTTTTCAAGAATGAGATACAGAACAAGAATAAAATGCACCCTCTTTCGCTGCCATGCATGTCACAATTAAAGGAATGAGACATTAAATAAGCCGAGAGCTGAAAGCTTTGCATACTCACATCTCCATCTAGTGGCGTCTGGTCATCAGAATCCCTGGATGGACTGATGTCCTGTCGCATCACCCAGATAGGCTCCTTAGGTTCATCAGGGGTATAAGGAGAACGGATGGTCCTTGTCTTCACTTCCTCAATAGCCTCTTTAATATCCTTGATGGCTAGTGAAATTGCATCTCTTTTTTCCTTGCTGTACCTTTGTACGGATTCTCCCAAGCTGGATGTAACTCGAGAAACAGCTGTGAGCTGGCCATTGCTTTCATGCCCACCACTGACAAGAGCCTGACCATGCTCTAAACTCTGCTCTGACTCTGGCATGTCTTCAGCTGCCTTGTCTAAGCTCTGAGAGCTCATGCTTTGCTTCACCTCTGCTACAATCTGATCAATGTCCTCCTCTTGTTCATAACTATCCATTCTTGGGTAGGGTGCAAACTCTGCTTCCTTTTCAGGGCTGTCAGACTCTCCATCAGACCGTTCATCATAATGGTGAAGGCGGGCACCAAGTGCCTCCTTGCGGTAATTGTCAGCTTCCTCCCTCTCCCGCTCATACTGTTGGATGCCCTCCCTAACATCGAGATCTGGTGTGTCTCCTATTTCCTCATACACATGCTCCTGCAGTCCATAGTCAGCATAAGCCTCAGCATACTGTTCTTCCTCTCCTCGGTGGAAGAGGCGATGTGTGTAGACATAGCCTGAGTAGGCTGCATTCATGGCTTCTTCATGTTCAATGGAATGGAAATGTAAGTGATTGGGCAATGTTCGGTTATGAATGGCCTCGCCATGCTCAGCCTCGGCATTCTCTGTGTACTCCTCAGACTCAGGCCTGTACTGCACTGCATATGCACTTTCATCCTCATTTTCCTGCACTCTTTCAATGTCATAACTGTCCTCTGCTGTGGCTATCACATCCCCTTCTGCAGTATCCGTATGATTGTGGAAACCACTCTCAGTGCTGGCTGACCGAGCTAACATCCCTTCCTCCTCCTGCCCAGACAGGCCCACTTGGCTGCTGTTGGTATGCTGTGGGTAGTGAACTGCATACCTCTGCTCCTCTTCCACCTCTGAGTTTTCCAAGTCAGCCTCCACTGACTCATTCACTGCTCCATTCGCTGGCTCTTCACTGATCTCCCCCTCAGGTCGTCCAACCAAATGGTTCATGGCAAGTTTTGGAGAGTAGGTCACTTATTCTATTGACATTTTGTCTATCACAGCTGGAAAGCAAAAAAAACCAAACCTCTGATGTTACTCTTAATAAAAAAAAGGTGGAGTCAGTAAACAAACAAGCAACAAAGCATTTGACTCAGCTCTGCCAGCACAGCCAACACAACAGTATGATCTCCCATGCAAACGATCTCCAACAGCAGCAACCAACAATGACACTCTTAGGGACTGCACTTCTCATTTCTTTGTGGAAGAATCATTTCCAAACAACCCCTTGGAGATGTTTGTACAGCCTGTAGTGGCATTTCAATGGTACTGGCGTGTAAGAAAAGCTAACTTTTGCCAGGAGCTGAACCATGGCAGAGATAACAAAAATATTTCACCTTTGATCCAACACTCTCCCTACAGCTCACTAACTCGGAGCAAAGGAAGGATGCTGTAACGTAAAACAACAGATGTAGTCCTGTCACAGGAGTCTGCAGTTGCTCAGATACATGACAGCTACACATTTGACACTTTTTCAGTATGAAATCTTCAGCTGAGCTAGTCACTCTGTGCACTTTTAAAAAATCAGCAGAAATCAAAGTGCACTCTCAGGGTATCTGAAGCACCTGTTTCTTTTCCCTAGAGAAGCACATGTCAACTAGATACAACACAGTAATCTTTCTCAAACCTATCTATAATCAGTTAAGATGGCTTCTTTCCTAAAACATGGAGAAGACATTACTAATATTCATAACCATGACCACATTGAGACTAGTGGGGCATCTTAGCCTTCGAGTAAAAAATCTCAAAAGATTATATAATTACTAAAGAGGTTTGCCAATAATAATAAATATGCAGGGAACAGAAACAGGCCTATCTAGCTCATAAGGTTTCATTTTTATATAACAGCTTTAGCTATTTGGAACCTTGCCCTATGTTTTTAAAATGCAATGTCATGAAGAGGACACATTACATCATATTAGGTCCCTAAAACAAGCCACATATCCAAAAATAAAATACTGTTCTAGCCTGTGACTTATTGATAAGTACTAAAAGAAAAGGTACCTATTGGAACACTTCTAATAACTTGAAGGATCTATAAAAGCATGTGTCAAATACCAACTAAAAAAATTAATGTGAATGTGAAATAGAACTTGGATCAAATCTAATAAACTGAGGCAGTGAGGCTCAGGTGGCACTTTGCTGACTAAATGAGCTCTGTGCACAAGAGCAGTGGGAATAACTTCCTGCAATGAGAAAGCAACAGCATTTTCGGTTCCCCTCTACTAGAAAAGCTGATAGGCACTCAAGGCTAGGTGTGAGTCACTTGCACTATACTTCCACAGGAAATCTAGAGGGTGTAGCTTCCAGCTCAGCGAACACTCCTTGCCTTTGTTACACCTAATGTTTTAGCCTTTTAAACACAGGAGTCCTTAAAAAACCCCAACCAGTTGTAAAGTAGTAGCTAATAAATCACATTAACTGGGCATATAAGGATGTTGTACAGAAAATAATCCTTTTTCAAAATAACTATGAAAAAACTCAGTTTTTCAGCTAGGGAAGGTGTGGTAGTAAGGCTTCAGTGACAAGATAAGGTCTTTTCCAGCTAAGACTTCCAAGAAATCAGGAAAGAATGGGCAGAATACAGGTGTATACGCTGGTGTGTGGCAAAACTAATAAACCAAACACTCTACCCCCACACAGCATATGATATGTTAAGTAAACAAGAACAACAATATTGGAAAGCTTTTCACTTCTAGCCCACTAAAAAGCCAATGCACAACAGCTCTCTGGAACGTCCTTCCCAAGGAGGATTACAGCTGAGGAACACATTTGGGGCAGGTAGCTCGGTTTGCAGCCTGCATTGTGAGCTGCAGATTGACCCCTTGGTGGCAGGAGCCCCAGGCAAGAGGCTGGGAAGTGCTGACTATTTGCATAACACAGGACACAAAGGTGGTGGTGCCGGCTAGGTGGACAGGATGGATACTGAGAGACAAGGCCAGAGTCCAAGACTTGGAAGGGAGAGCGAGACTTTTGTGCACTTGGACTGTGAGGGGATAAAAGCCCAGGGGTTTCTTTGTTCAGGGTCACTTCTCGGAGGCTCAAAGCTCAAGCTGTTTTGTGTTACTGCACTGTCAATAAATGGCTTTATTGAAAGAGACATCCGAGCCTCTGCTGTGCGAAACCTGGGCTGACCCCATGAGAAGTGTGGGAGTCAGGCAGGGACCCGTCAGGTCACTGGAGCGGCCGCTGTGAAGGGGCTTTTGTCCCAGCAGTGACAGTCTCTGGTGGTGTGACTGCCAGAGTCTCATGAATGGTCAGGCTGGGAAGGTTCTTTAATATTGCCTGCTTTCGTTGAAGTCAATTATAAAATTTCCACTCTTTTCACATAGACAGAATTAGGCTAAAACAGAGGACTGGTTAAAAAATCTACCTTAAATTTGTTGCATTCAAAGTAGCCCCTGACTCTCAGCTCATTGTCATTGGTCACCCCCAGAAAAAGGGTAGTGCTAGTCGAAAAAAATGAAGTCACACATAAACACAGGATAATGATCAACTTTCTGAAATTTTGTCACATGTATCCTGACACATTTTTAATTGAATTACATTTTTAGAAAAGACGGCAAAAAATCAACTACATGAAGATTACTCAAGTCAAATAAGATGTCAAATGCCACAACGTTTACTACAAAGTAATTCTGATAATAGCTGAAAATATGTTATTCTGTTTCAGATGTCTTACTTCATGCTTGCAACACAATGAATTCTATGGACCAACAGCATTGCTGACATGTCTAGCTGTGAGAAACAAATTACAGGGATTACAAATCATACAAAATATTGCTAAAAACCACCTGAGAGACCCATCATTTTTCTTTTGCAAAGTGAAAGTTTCCAAAGTTCCACTTGTAAAATTGTCCTCATTTAAAGAATTCTTTCAGCTTAATTTCAAATATTGATATCCCAAAATTTTCAAGGTCGTGTCTTTTGAAGGGATGAGGAGGAAATTTTAGGCTTTACTAAAAGCTTTTTACTGAAGAAGGTTCTCTTCTGTCTGCCTTTTCTCCTATAAATGAAATTCAACCTGAGTTTTTGATTTTGAAAACAATAAATTGTTATTGATTTTGAAATCTAAAATAATTTTTATTTTTTAAAAATAAGTTGACTTAAAAAAACTATAGATGTGAATAAATGTCCTTAGATCACTTAAGTCCCAGTAACCTTCAACGAACAGTAAGCTTCTGAGTCAACAACATTTATTTTACTGATTAACAAACAGTCTTTATGACAGTAAATTAAAGAACATCTATTAAGACTGAAAGTCAGAAGTTATTAAATCCCTTTTCATATACAGTAGCTGGAAGACTACTAAACCCCACAATGTTTATTATTAGCAGCATTTTCCTCAAGCAAATACAAGGTCTGCCTGATTTTTCTCACCAGACCTTCAAAAAGCATTTTATTTCCTGTAAGCAAACAAAAATAACCTATATAAAATGCCATAGACAGAAGATAATATAAACAAGAGGGGTCATTTGGCCTTGGAAATATAGATGCAGTACCCATCTGAACAATATTATAGTCTCATACTAATTATCCAGAACAGCAGCTGTGCTCTGGTAATCAAACATGTATGGGAAAGTGCTCCGTAAGTGCTCTTAGCTTTGCACACAGGACTTGATGGATGAATCTATCTCCAAAGCAGAGAAATCAGAGGCTGATTACTATTGCATATAACTCTTTGCTGAAGGTTAAACCATCTTTCTGCCTGTAAAGAAGAAAAAGAATTAATATATCCATATATTTCCTAAGCAACATAAAGTTGCAAGAATTTTTCTCTACCACTTCAAAACACCATCAAAGTGCAGACTATCATCTCAGAGCAAGACCACAACATGCATACCCAGTTCTACTCAGCCAAAGACAAGCAGTAAGAAAAGGAGAAAGTGTGAGTGTTCAGATTCCAATTCTTTTTGTTATTTCTTACCCAAGTCCAGATGAATAATCGCTTGCTTTCTTGTATACGTGGCAGAAATTAAGCTATTATTCTTATTATTATTCCAAATACGACTTCCAGAGTTTATTTTCTAAGAGCATTACGCATGGTATTTCCACAGTTTAATTTTGACTTGATTAAAATCTCACACTCTTGATACATCTGTGTACTATAGTTATTGTCTCAAACAAAGCTGTGTGCCACATGGAAACAAGACTACACACACACACACATACACACACTTTTTTCTGTCACATAGAGGATAACAGGATAACTCAGGAAGGGACCACAGCAGGTCTCCAGTCCAAGCCCTACCCAAAGCACAGCCAGCTTTGACCTCAGACCAGATTTCTCAGAGCCTTAATCAGCTGGGGTTTGATAACCTCAAAGGCTGGTGATGACAACAAGCTGTCTAGGCCTCAACTCTAGACCTGGGCTGTCCTTGTGCGAGAACTGTTTCTTCCTTATAGCCAGTTTCAACTTCTCCTGTTTCAGCATGTCCCAGATGCCTCTAAGTCTCCCCCCCAACACACACTGCTGTGAGGAGCCTGGGTGCATCTCCTCCATCCCCTGGGCTGTTGACCTTGAAGCCATTCCTCCTCCCAGCTGAACCAGCCCTGGTCCCACAGCCTCCCCTGTGTCTCAGTGGTTTCCCATCATTTCCCACCAGTGTCATCCATGTATCAGAGACTCAAAAGGGAGGCAGTACCCAGGTGGGGGCTGGCAGGCACTGAGCAGATGGGATGGTTCCTGCCCCACCCTGGCTCTTAGGATCATGTCCGTCTCACATCATCCCAGACGTTGCTGACCCTTATTTTGCTGTCTGGACCTTGTCCCAGAACTGCTACTTGTTCCCATCAGTCCCAGCCTGTATCATCATGAGAAGTATTTACATACATACATACATACATATTATCTTTTTAAATTAATTATTTCATTGATAAGAAGCATAACTGTTTCCTCTTATTTTGCAGTTGAGTGTGTGAGCAAAAAGTTTTGTCTTCCTTAAAATACTTCAGCCACATTTATCTATGTCTTCCATGAAAAATACCTATTCTTTTAACATATTTACACATAACTACAAATCACACTAGAAGTACAGAGACCTCAGACCAAATTTTCAAAAGCATCCCACCTCAAGTGCAAGTTCTCTTGGCACACTCTCCGAGGAATTTCATAAAGCACCTCTGTTTTTCCTGACTTCAGCAATACACCAATGTTTCACTTATACAGATCTCAACAAGATATATGAACACAAGGTACCTCTCAAAAAACCAACAGAGTCTTTTAGCAAACATATATCTTTGAGATCCATTTAAAAAAAATTGTTCTTTAAAGAGCCCCTATGGTAGGAAATTTCTGAGAATTTAACAGCATACACAATACCCACTTTGAGTGAGTTCTCATCTTCCCCTGTGTTAGATAACTCTCTTTTCTGAACTCCAACCTGCTTGGGAAACCTCATTGCTTCTGCTGCCATGTGCTAACCAAGCTCATCCAAAGCAGCTTTAAATAATAATAATATAAAAAGCTGTGAAACTTATATTTCTTGCCAGTCAGCAAAAGCAGCACTTGGAAAGTGACATTAACATCCCACCAGATGCACACACATACATATTGGTTCATAATACTGAGGCTGAACAACTACAAACACCTATAATACAGTAACTATAAAGCAGAAAAGCTGCATGCACAATATTGCTCTGCACACAAGAACCAAAACTTTTGTTAATAGTAGAGAGATCTAGAATTACTAGCATTAAGAGCTCTCAAAACACGCTAAACTTTCCTCCCCTTCCAATTCACATCTTATTCAAAACTAAAACACTCCTGAGCAAGAAACATCGTTCAGTTACCCTCAGTGAAGACAGACCAGGTCTTGTAAAAACTTTAGGGCACTGAAGATAGGGAAAAAGGAAAGGAACAGATCCTTCTCACCACCTAACACTGAAGTCCTGCCCATACAAGAAATAGAGGCAATACACGAATGGAAGCCATCCACCTGCTGCTAGAGAAAGGTTAACAGATATTATGGCCCAAACAGAAGAGATTAATCAAAAGCAGTAGAGAAGAATCTTGACAAGGAACCACAGGCAACCTCTACAGTAAAGTGCAACATTTAGACACACAAGACCAAAAACACTTTAAAAAATAAATCACAAATCCCAGATCGTAATTGGTTAAGGGAATAAAACTGACTATTCTCATCAGCAAAATGACTACGTTCCTTAAGTAAAAGTACTATTAACAGCTAAGCTGAGGAAATTTGGGGTTCTCTTTCACTCTGCTGTCATTTTCTGGCTGGTTTTATTCCTGGGTCTTAGGTACTGCATCTTTAATTAGCAGACAGATAATCTAAAACTTTGAATGCTGGAATTGTTACTCTGGTATTCAAATCACAGTTACAAATAAAATCAATTTTTAAGGGAATTGAAAGAATTTCAAAGAATTGAAATAGTACATAAGCAATGTCAGAGCATGACAGCACTTAAAATCAATATTACAACGTGAGACTAGCTTCAATCTCTGTTATAAGTACAATAATGAAAAGTGAATCTATGCTAAATCTAAGCTTATGTTTGTTTGTAATTTACCACTTTTTCTCCACTGTGTAAAAGGGTGGAACTGTCCCAGAGAACACAGCAGAAAATGTCGACTCCCCAGCAATGAATTCTGAATTCAAATTATGTTATCTTTACACTAGTGACATTTTTATATCAGTGAAAACTATCTTTTTCTCTCTATTGAAACAAAGAGGGATTAGATCTAACCTACCAAAAGGAAAAAAGAAAAAATCAACCCAACAAGCCCAGTACCCTTTCTGTCCGCTTAAGAGTCATTAATACTGCAATACAGAATAAATGTAGACAAAACTAAATTATACGATCCAGTAAACTGCAGGCATGGCTACCTTCAGGGTGAACAAGAAGGCCTCAAGCCCCATTTGTAGAGTAAGAACACATATGTCTAAAAAACCCTTGGATTTTCCTACTCTGGCTACACATAAAGATGTGATCCAAACTTTCTAGCTATAACAGTCTTATCCAGCTGCATTCTTGGTCAGTGTTGCACAGTCTTCATACAACATATCTGTGATACAAACGAGACAGAGGATTCATTCCCCCAACTTTCCCCCCTCAAAATACCGATTTTGTTACAGGAAGCAACGTTTTCAAGTGAGTTAAACCCTAGCTTTTTGAATTCTTTTATGCAATCAATCCACGGGTTGTGTCAGGGACACAAAACATTTGGTTGGTGTTGAGACCACTTCAAGAAAAGATGAAGGGTTTGCTAGAATGTGACACAAGTTTTTTCAGTAAGTATGCAGCTTTCAGGAATTCCAACTTAAACAAGAGACAGTGAAGTTCAGCTAATTAGTCTGTTAGCCTCATCAGCTTTATTCAGCTGAGACAACTGAGTCACAGAACACTATTTATACTCACTGAAATGGTACAGAAATAGTGCCGAAACCCTAATAACTTTGGTCATACAATCAGTAAATGCATTTGTTCTGAGGCACTCATTATTACCTGAGAGTTTCAAGCTAAGGATATTCCCTCATGAAAAGCAATTACAGTTCAGACAGCATAGAATTGAAGACCTAATCCTCCTATAATTCATTTTATTCCACGAGTTCCAAAGGAGTTACACCCGAATTAAGCTGAAAAATTGGGAAAGGCTACAGAACTTGCTACCCTTCTATAGTGCAACATGTACTAAAAAATGTACCACTGCCTGGTAACTGTAACAAGTAGTTACTGAAAACACTAAATTATACAATCCCCCCAACCCTCCACCCTATCTTTTTACTAAAAAAGGGAAACACCTCAAAATAGACAACTATAATTTCAATTTTTATTTTTATTAAACTTACACTTTACTACATGGTTTTTGACAATTACTTTTTCAAGTCTTTCTCTGAGAAAGTCATTGTCAAAGACAATATGTAGGATGTGCAGATATTATTCAGAGTGAGGAAGTACAAGCAGACAGGGAGATAAGAGAACTAAAGTTCCCAAATATTTGGTCATGAGCATGTAAGTACTTTTCCATCCACTTTTTGCCATTCAAAACAACTGAGCTAATACTTTCTAGCTACCATACAATAAGCTTCAGGGACCTAATATCTGGACCACATTATTGAGAAGAAGGTTTTAAGTATTAGCTAGTTTGTCTCTTATTTCTGAGTCACAGCAAGACATCAGATATCTGCTTCCATTCACAGAAATTAGGTAAGCAAGAGCATGTAAGGGCTGTGGGCTAGCAAAAACTCATGAAGGAACAGTGAAATACCACTAACAAAGATATTTCATTTAAAGGTTATAGTGACCACTGAAGTTGCCAAAAAAAAAAAAAAAAGGAAGGAAAACATTAGTGGTTTCAAACTGCAATATTCCTGGAATTAAATGCTACTTTGATAGATTCAATCTTGTAGGTATATAGGAGGGGAAAAAAAAACCTCACAAGAAACAAGAACTATCGCACAAAATAACAGATGCAAAGGAGGAGGAAGTAAGAATGCATAGATGTAAGTTACAGGAGATTAAAATTAACTTTTTTGTCCTCCCTACTTGCACAGCTGTTGTGGGTTGACACTGGCCAGTTGCCAGACACCCACAAAAGCCACATACTTGCTCTCCTCTGCAGCTGGATAGAGGAGAGAAAATATAATGAAGGGTTCATAGGTTGAGATAAGGACCAGGAGAAAT
>VZRJ01004516.1:87070-103824 GCA_013397565.1 Ptilonorhynchus violaceus
GTCCCTCCCACTGGAGACAGTTCTCTGATGTGGTTCCATCCCACAAGCAGGACAACCTGTGAACTGCTACAACATGAGTTCATGCCACAGGCAACAGTACCCCTCTAACTGCTGCAGTGTGGGTCACTCTTCCACGGGGTGTGGTCCTTCAAGAATAGGCTGCTCCAGCCTGTAAGCAGGGCCCCTCTCTTCCTGGGTCTCCCACAGGGTCACAGCCTCCTCCTGGCATCCACCTGCTTCAGTGTGGGGCTCCTCCATGGGCTGTAGGTGGATCTCTGTATCCCAGTGGCCCTCCATGGGTTGCAGGGGCACAGCTGCTTCACCACGGTCCTCATCACAGGCTGCAGAGGAATCTCGGTTCCAGTGCCTGAAGCACTTCCTCCCCCTCCTTCTTCACTGACCCTGGTGTCTGCCTAGTTGTTCTCCTCACATGTTCTCACTCTAGTCACAGCTGTGCCCCAACCTTTGTTTTGATTTCTTCTTAAATATGCTATCACAGAGGGGTTACCACCATTTTTAATTGGCTCAGCCTTGGCCAGTGGCACGCCTGTCTTTGGAGCCACTAGGGATTGGCTTTGCCAGACATGGCAGAAGCTTCTACCACCTTCTCACAGAAGCCACCTCTGTAGCCTCCCGCTACCAAAAACCAGGCCATACAAACCATACAACAGCCTTCTCTTCTACTCTATTTTCTGTTACCATTTTAGCCCACATAATAAGCCCAGTCTCATCTCTAACCATCAACTTCTACTAACACTTATAAATCATTTTACTACTTCTGTTTCAAGGAGAAGCTGCTGATTCAGTCCACATTAAAAAAAGAAAATCAAAGCTACATATTCTAGCTCAGGAGTTTCCAAAGGCTTGAAGGAAAATTGATCTGCCACTTGTATTTTCTCATAGATTGGCAGCTGTAACACAGCTGTGTTACAGTGCCCTACTGTAAAGACAGCCCCAGAGTCCTCTCCAGAAACATATGGGAAGATGTCATATATATACTTCCAAGCATAGTCCTGAGATATTAGGTCAAAAACTCTGAAGTACATCTTCCACTGTTACGACCTTTCTGAAGTGCTGTGGCCACTTCTCAGCACTAAAGCAGATGCACCACGAGGCACTACACACCAGATTTTCATTAGCAGGAGGCCTGTGTGGCTAGACTGGCACCCACCTGCATTTGATTGGCCTCACCAGACATGTCTGCCTGCTCCAGGCTCCCCAAGATAAATTTTTTTTCTAGCTCGAAACATTAGCAATTTCTGCGCCTTCCGTCAGTTACAAGGCAAGATACAGCCTGTGCTGCTCCCCAGAGCTGATGAGAGAACGGTTAGTCATCCAAATAGGGAGTACATCAACACCACTTGTTTCTCTGCAGTGAGGAGAATCTTGACTGAGACCTACTTTCTCAATACAAGCACATTCCTATTACTGGAACTAGCTGCTCCAAGGCAACTACACACGAAATCTGTTTCCCAGACATAATTAAACCCTAATGAAGGCTGGCATTTCTCCACATCTGCAGCTTACAACAGAACTTGAAGAGTATTAGTAATTGCACTGTACACACCTCAGGGTACTCAGATGTGTCTCTCAAACGGCAGCTTGCTCAGAAATCACAGTCTGAGCAAGGAAATGGGAGCAATGCCTGGCTGCAGCCACTGGAGTCTCATCAGGTTAAGGAAATATAATATCTGTTGATGCTAATCAAGTTAACCAGATCACACACACTACTGCCAGATCATGCAGATCAAAAACGGATGCATTCTGTAAAAGGCACAATGCTTTCCATACACTTGCCAGTCTCTACCTACTAAGAAAACAAACTGACCAGAACACAGCTACACGGGAGAGAGTTTAGAAGAAAACAAAGAAAATTGAGGAGAGTCACCGAAGCACAGTTTTCACATCCCTATGCAACATTTACAGCTAGAACCTCCACATAGACCAGCCCCAGTCAAGACGTACAGACAATAGGTAAAATAGTGTAACAGCATTTGAAGACGGAGGCATAAGGAAACAAAACATAAATTAAAAATGTTCTTAACACACGTAAGGTGGCCATGCACTGCTTTTGTCTGCTTTCCAAAGAGAAATGACACCTAAAAGATGGCTCACATTTCTGTAAAAGTTGGTTATTTTTTCTTCTCTTTTCACATAGCTATACTTAGATTTTAGTAGAAGAGTATATTCCATTTAAAATATTTTATTATGCATTCTTAACATTATAAAATCTTTTTATATTATTAACACATCCAACTAAAGAAATTACAGTAGAGAAAAGTGGCAGCTAAAAAGGGGGATTCTAAGGTAAAACATATTTAACATTAATAAATATAAACGAAGAACAGTATAACCCTGAAATGTTTCAATACTTGAAGTACTTAAAACATTTAGGTATTCATCTGTTGGTATTTTTCTCCTTTTGGATTGCAGACAGTCTGACTGTCAAAGGCTCCTCTCACTTATCCTCAGAAGTTATTATTAAGGCACTGTATTCCAAAGACACTTATAACCCCTTCTCTACAGGAAATTGAAGTCCTAATTATTTTGCTTAATTATATTTTATAAAGAGAAGATAAGGTGTCTTTTAAATGTTCCATTAAATCTAGATAAGGGGGATTCTATAACTCCAGGGAATTTTATATTTGAAATTATTCTGGTTTATCTTCTTATTCCTTTTCAAGGAAGGACCATTCCTCCTACAACAGAATGTCTTTCTCTTCCAAGATCCAAGCTTAACTCGTATTCTAGGCTCTACTCTTTAGTGGTATTTAAGTCAAATTAAAAGCCATGCTCTGGTCTCTGCTATCCATCAGGCAAAGGAATGGTCTGACCTCTCTTCAAATATCTGAGCTTTGCACAGGTGACGTTATAAGAATGCACATGTTAATTTCCCTTTTCTCTGCTATACTACAGGATCCTTTCATTTTTAATTTCTTAAATTCATGACAGAAAGTACTGAGGATACAATCTCTCTCACAGAAACATTCTTTAAAATGAAGGTAGGAAGTCACTGAATCAACTTCAAACAAGGAAGTAGACCTTAAAATCAATGAAAATAAAAAAGAACTATGTATTTCTTATAGATTTGTAGGTTGCTATACGATTATGTTAAGATTACCACTTTACTACAGAATTCAACAGTGTTTTAAATCAGTCAGGCAGGTGGCTACTGTCTTAAGTTACATGGACTTGTCTGGACAAGTAAGCTTTTAGCTCTATAAAAGTTGTAAAACACATGATGATCAGTAAATCCAGCCTCCTAAAACGCACAAACCATTATGATCCCCTAAGTTCTTGCTTGCTTGAACTGCAGCATACACCATTTAGAAAGGCCTGCAATTTTCAAAGTTTGT
Source organism: Ptilonorhynchus violaceus (assembly GCA_013397565.1). NCBI lineage: Eukaryota > Metazoa > Chordata > Aves > Passeriformes > Ptilonorhynchidae > Ptilonorhynchus > Ptilonorhynchus violaceus. Next base: position 90,427 of record VZRJ01004516.1, read on the forward strand.
CAACCCACAGTATCCATTCCATTATCCTACAGGGGATTTATGTTAAGCTGCCACACTACAAGAATTAGATAGTCACTTTACTTTTTAGAATATTAGCACAACACACTCCTCCTTACAGTTTTCTGAGACTCCTGGCATAAGGGTTACTAAGAACTAAGAGTCTAAAATACTCTTCTGCCACACACTTCTAAACATGTTAAATAAGTCACCTGAATAGAACAACTTTTATGTACAAATGCAGCTGGTCAACAACAGGAATTTTAAAAAAACAAGTTTGAGGACTTTCAAACTGGCCAGTTTTCTGCTGACAGTTACTTGCGCAGATCCTGAGTTCAAATACACATCATCCAAGCTCTGGAACTAAGAGTAAGTCACTACAAGCTGAATGTTTCAAAAATTTTATTAAAGCCATGATTAAAGAAATTACAATTAGTCCTGAGAAAACAATGATGGCTCTTTCAGGCCTATGACCAGGGGTTTGGCTTTTCTGAAAGTCTCTGAACTTTTAACTCTCATCAGTTCTAGGGGGAAAAACATCTGGAAAAAAGGAAACAGAAAGGAAGGTGAGGAGCATGGAAAAAAAAATCTGCAGTTTGAAAGAGTGAATAGATTGTCTTTTACACTTATCAGAGACAGTTTCTCACAGTGGGTCTACCTAGGTGTTTTAGTTTGGATCTGAAGTACACTTTTGAAGGCAATTTGTGATGGTCCCCACATACTGCACTTCAGTACACATTGTGGAGTAGACTTGGAGATCACATAATAGATTTCATTCAAACCACCATCAACTGGCAGAAGAGAGGTTTTGAGCTAAGAAATGCACATGGATAGCTGCAAAATAGATAGACATATCCTAACAGCAAAAACCTAACAGAAAAAAAAAATCACTGCAGTGACAGAAAAACTGATACATTACTAAAAAACCCCTGAACACAGAATATCCCTTTCCTTCCTGAAAGTTCAAAAAACTCCCAGTCCAACCCAACCCAACCCAACCCAACCCAAACAAACAGAAGAAAAAATCCCCAACCCCAAAAAACCCCTAAAATCACCCAAGTAATTCTTTGTAATATATTATTTAATTCTGGATGTTTTGGGAATAAAAATAATCATCATACTTCAGGTAACCAAGCAAGTTGAGAAGCCAAATACAGATTTATTTTACAGCTTATAGAAGTAACAGCATACAAATATTTAGAGGGCTCATGCAGGGAACATGAATATTACAACAAAAAGAAAATGAAAAAAATCAGCAAACTGAGATGTCCAAGCAAGGTGCAACAAAGAAGAGTCAAAGAGCTCAAGATACATAATCCATACCTACTGCAAAGAACTAAGTCACCAAGAAACATTAAAGAAAAATAAGCGAGTTTGTTGGTACCCCACAACATCAGAACAGCAGCACATGAGTGACTACAAAACAGAGCAGCCAAAGGCTGCTCAGCAGTGACAATATGACATCTCCCTTGGCTCCCAACCATGGCAAGTACAGCCAAGTCCCATTCCCACACATTCCCCATGTCCCAGAGAGGTGGGCCTCTGTACCATCACGGTCCATGTATTCCTCACCTCAGATTCATTTCTGCACATCAGAAAACACAGCTGCAGCTTTAACTCTTTGCAATCTGTTTTGCCTGGAGGAATCTGAACACCTCAAATAACAGAATTAAAGAAATACAGAAACAAACTGTTTCTGTTCCCATTCTCCTCACCCCACAAATAATTCTGTTGGTCATATGCTGGGCAATTCCTCCTATGCATGTACATGTATGGGGAAAGATGGATCCCTTCTGTGAGAGCTCAGCTGGCAGCGGGGACAACAGAAGTCTATGTCTGGACCAAGACTTGCAGCACCAGCTGGTGTCGGGGCTTTGCGAACCACAAACCTAAGCACTCTGATGATGGCATCAAAGTACCATCTGCAAGCACATTAGCTTCCCTAGATTTCCTACCAGTGTGGGGGGGTGTTATGTTTTTTTCAATAAAACACACTTTTTATTGGTTTTGTCCTAAGGCCTGCATTTCTCCTGTCACCTCACAAAAAGACACTCCCAGAGTCACAGGCAGTTGCACTGGTCTCTTCTGGCAAACCCCAAAACCCCCAAGTTTGCGTCCTGTAAGTGAACCCAAGGCTACCGAGAGCTCTTCAGCTACACACTACCATAACTGATTCTAGGCTCTAAGCTTCCCAGTACAAACACTTGCCAAATCTGAGCCATAATTTAAGAAGAAACTGTCTCACTTTTCCCTCCTGAGCTGCAGCTGCAGCTGCTCTGTCTGTGGTGCAGTGCCAAAGTGGGGAGCCGTGCCCTACCCCAGGAAAGAGGAGGTGGAAGAGTCAGAAATGAAGAAGTGCGCATGGGAAAAGGTGAGGGGGGACAGCAAGGAAAGTGATTTTATGTTTTGTCTTGTTTCTCACCACGCAACTCTATTTTAATTGGCAATAAATTAATTTTCCCCAAACCTGTTTTGCCCATGACAGCAACTGGGAATCCACCCCTTTATTTCAATTTACAAGCCTTTCCATTTTATTTTCTCTCCAGTGTCCTATCAAGGAAGGGGAGTGAGAGAGAGGCAGGGGGATGGCAACCAGCCAAGGCCAATCCACCACAAGCTCACTGGAAGAAAATTATTATTATTTTATATTTATTTATAAAAAAATATTGACAAATATTAAACTCTCTTTAGTTTAATGCAAATATGGAGAAAATCAACTTCACATAAGTAGATAACCAGATTCTTCCTGGGAGGGTTTGCCACCATCCTATTTTCCTTTGCCTCCCAACAATGTGGTCACCTGGGCAGCGCCATCCTGGGAGAGAGCTGGTGCCATTTTCCCTTTGTCCCCCTACACATAGCTGCCTGTGGCAGGCTCCATCTTGGAACAGGTATTTCTGCCAATTGGGGTTTCTTGTTGTTCTCAGCGAATTTGTGAGATTCAGGAATTCTGAACCTAGTGATTATTTACTGTTATTCTTTTGTTCTTGCAGTATTGCTTGTTAGTAAAATGTTATTTCTTCATTTGTATCTACTCGTATTTTTTCTTATTGGTGGAAAGGGACTGGTTGAAACTAAGGGGAGGTAACTCATTTTAGAGTGTCCACCTCTTTAAATTGTCTTAAACCACGACAGAGAGACATGTTGTTGGTCTTTTTCTCAATCCTCCAACTGTCTTGGCACTGAACAGCCCATTTTACAGACCATTCTGCGGCAATAAATCAAAAACCCCTCTGAAATCACCTTGCCTGGCTTATTATACAACAGCAACATCAGTGATTTAAATCTTCAAAGTTCTTGTCTACACTCTTATCTATTTTACTAAGTCTTGTCTTTTATAAAATCTAAATGGAGAACATTTTGGTTATATTTTTTCAGACTTTCAGCTCTAAAGACAGTTTCTGTCACAAGACACTCAAACATAAAGAGTGACACCTTTCTACCCAACATACAAGTATGAAGTAGGCAAAACTATTGTGCCTTCAATAAATAATAAATTCAAAAATAGCGTAGATGAGCCATCGTAAACTCTTGTGGTTTTTCAAAGTTTCATGATCACAGCTATGTAGGATACCTTGCATTTTTTAACAGAAAATTTCTCTGGATTTTTTTTATGCAACAGAACACAAATACCATGACCTTTAGTACTCCCAAAATCTTTTGGGGCTTTTCAATGGTACTTGTTACCTTCAGCTGCCTCAGAGGACAAGGTGTTACCTTAGTAGAATTACAAAAAGAAGTCCAAAGGTCAGTATTAACTTTCAGAATTCAAAATCAAACAGTTTTAATCCAGATTTATTTTATCCTTTTCTTCTGTGAGATCTGCCATGTTTTATATTAGTTAAGAAAGCTGCTGAACTGCAGGCATCATCCACTGTGCTAAAAATAGACATCATCAGCACTATAGAGAATATAATACTACTAATATATAATATTTATATTATGAATTTTAGCAATTATTACAATATTAATCTTGACATATTATTAATTTTATTTAATCTATATTTATCTAGTATAATGGATATAATAATATAATACTTACTACTTTTTACTGATAGGATTTTTTTTAAATAGACTGTATTACTGAGAATACCTGGCTGCATTACTCATAATATTACAGATATTACTTCTGTCCCAAGAAGTTAACACTGATAAAACTAACAACTTACAGTGAAGTTAACATGCTTACTACTGAATAAAAGTTTCTTGACATCCTCTGGAGCTAGGCATAGAATTCCACATAAGTCCAAATTCCTGACTTTAGTTCTGCTTTTCTTCTAAGGAACATCAGACTATAAAAAATGCCAATATGATGCCCATATCTGATGAAATAGTCAACGATTTCTCTGTTAAACTAAATAATGTATCCTATCTGAATTCTGTTGTAGAAATACCTTTTTTTTACAAACCAATTTACAGTTTGAAAACACTGACAACTTTATTAAGAATTATTTTCATGTAAGTTGTTAGGTTCTGTTTGGAGTGTCTTTTCCTTAACAGGATAAAGAATCCCTGGTGCAACTTGCAAATCACTGATATATTCATGCAACTGGAGCAAACTAACAGTCTCCTTGACTAAAACTCACAGACTTGTTCTTATTCCAATATATGGTATCTTGTGCACTGAAGTTAAGTCAGTATACTACATTGTCAGAAATAAATGTTACCCACTTTGCAAGAGGAAATCAGTTGCTCCTTCAAATCCATTCTTAAACAGTTAAATGATTCTGCATTTCTTTAAACAACAAGAGGGAATTATTCTGTGACTATGCATTAGTTCAGAAAAAGGAAAATCAAATAACAAAACCAACCAATCAACCAAAGCACTTCCTAAAAGCTTCAGCTGGTAAAACATAGTTTCTAGTACACCTCAGAGTAGCATGTCAGTACCTCATTCTCCAAATAGACTGACAGATCCAGGCACATAATTCTGTAAATTATGTCTTCTGCAAATATATCCTTGCAGAAACGTGTCTCAAGTCTCTGCAATCCAAGCAGATGGACACACACAAAAAAACCAGAAGTCGCAGCAACCACCCATTTAGATCGACATCTGTAAAAACCTTGTGGCCCTATACATGCAAGCTGGTGATTTGCACATTTCAGAAAAACAAGCTTTTCTTGCTTATTAAAACATTTACAGGCATCTTTACAGCAAGAAAACAAAGAAATTCAGCTCTACGTCTTTCACAGAGACACCACATTATTTCCTAGCAAATTGAACAGAAACACATCAGTAAATGTCATGGGTTGACACTGGCCAGTTGCCAGACACCCACAAAAGCCGCTCATTCGCTCCTCTCTGCAGCTGGATAGAGGAGAGAAAATATAATGAAGGCTTCATGGGTTGAAGGACCAGAAGAGATTGCTCATCGAATACCATCAAGGGCCAAACAGGCTCCACTTAGAGATATAAAGTGAATTTTTTACTAACAAAATCAGAGCAGGATAATGAGAAGTAACATAAGCCCTTAAAAAACACTTTCCTCCCACCCCTCCCTCCTTCCCAACTCCACTTCCTACCCCAGCAGTGCAAGGAGAAAGGGAATGGAGGTTATGGTCAGTTAATCTCCCATGGTTTCTCCTGCTGCTGAGGGAGAGGAGTCATTCCTCTGCTGCACCTCGGGGTCCCTCCCACTGGAGACAGTTCTCTGATGTGGTTCCATCCCACAAGCAGGACAACCTGTGAACTGCTACAACATGAGTTCATGCCACAGGCAACAGTACCCCTCTAACTGCTGCAGTGTGGGTCACTCTTCCACGGGGTGTGGTCCTTCAAGAATAGGCTGCTCCAGCCTGTAAGCAGGGCCCCTCTCTTCCTGGGTCTCCCACAGGGTCACAGCCTCCTCCTGGCATCCACCTGCTTCAGTGTGGGGCTCCTCCATGGGCTGTAGGTGGATCTCTGNTCTCAGCTCCAGCGCCTGGAGCACTTCCTTCTCCTCCTTCTTCACTGACCTTGGTGTCTGCATAGTTGTTCTCCCCATGTGTTCTCACCCTACTCTTCTCTGGCTGAAATTAAAACTGCACCCCAACCTTTGTTTTGATTTCTTCTTAAATATGTTATCACAGAGGCATTACCACCATTTCCAACTGGCTCAGCCTTGGCCAGCAGCTTGTCCATCTTTGGATCTATCAGGGATTGGCTCTGCCGGACATGGTGGAAGCTTCTAGCAGCTTCTCACAGAAGGCACCTCTGTGGCCCCTCCACTACCAAAAACCAGGCCCTGTAAAATCAATACAGTAAGAAATGGATGGTATGTAAAGGAAATTATGAGTAAGGAGTCAAAGTGGAGTACACAGCCTCACAATAGCTGAGGTCCTAGTAATGAACCACGACAGACTACAGCAACAGTGTGAAAAACAGGTTGCCCTGCTGCTCTGGCACACACTCCAGCACAGACAGAAAGAACCTGATCACGAGGAACTGGATCTGGATAGAGATCTAAAAGAGAAAAATTCTGTGCACTAATTGAAAAATGTAAATTAAATCCAAGCACTCTAAGCTTGTAATAATGCACGAATTTTGGGCTGCCAAGCCACCCACAATGAAACAATCCTGTTGATAATACTGCATAAGGCTTATGCTGCCCATAGAACGAAATGAATTATGAAATCTGAGTATGGATGTAGCAAAGCTGTGACAAATGACAAAAAGGTAATTATGAGAGGGCTGTTTTCTTGTGAAAAGTTTTGGCAGACATGAAGTAGTACAAGGTTAACGAAAAGCTCAGCCCAAACTCAGAAAAAAACAGAGACTAGCACAGCAAATGGAGAATAAAATGACAAATCAAGTGAAGCAAAAGGAAGGTAAGTCTTCCACTGGTAGGTGTGTGGACACCTCCAGATGGTAGTCAGACTAAACAGACCCTCTTTACAGATACCTCCTGGCTATGTCATAACACTTCAGCTCAGCATCTAAATTACATATTGGAAATCATCAGTTACAATTTTGACAAACCCACTGGTATTTTCTCAAATATTGGTATTTGACAAAGCCATTGGTATTTTCTACATGGTTCTTATTTCATCTGCTACAGATTACATACGAAATCTAATTAGTAAAAGGAAAAATAATTGACGGAGTGCTGGTTTTATATATATAAAACTATACATATAAGTGTTACGATGGAGGCACTTTTTCTGTGAACACTTGGAATTACCACTTCATAAATTAAAACAATTTTGTTGCTCAGACAACTCAAAAGGAACTGAAATCCCTATATCTTGCTATTATGTGTCTTCTAAACTATCTTCTATTATTACTAAAACAAAACTAATTCTAACACCTGAAGAAATCCTGATCAGATAAGAAACAGAGCCATATAATCATAAAATATGCTAAATTGGAAGGGGATCCATCAGTATCATGGAGTCCAACTCCTGGCCCTGTTCAGGACACCCCAAGAATCATGCCATGTGCCTGAGAGCATTGTCCAAACGCTTCTTGAACTCTGTCAGGCTTGGTGCTCTGACCACTTCCCTGCAGAGCCTGTTCCAGTGCTCAAACACCCTCTGGGTGAAAAAACCTTTTCCTGATATCCAACCTAAACCTCCCCTGACTCAGCTTCATGCCATTCACTGAAGTCCTGTCCCTGATCACAAGAGTGAAAAGATCAGTACCTGCCTCTCCGCTTCCCCTTGTGAGGATGTTGAAGACCACAATGAAGTCTCCCCTCCGTCTCTTCTCCAGGCTGAACAAATCGATTGACCTGAGCTGCTCCTCATAAGGCTTTCCCTCCAGATCNGAGGTGAGGCCACCCCAGGGCAGAGCAGAGTGGGACAATCCCGTTTCTTGACTGACTGGCAATGTTGTGCCTTATGCACCCCAGGACATGGTTGGTCCTCTCAATCTACAATGGGTCTAGAGCTACATTAGCAATACTGGTTCAATACACACAACTGCCTAATCAACCTGGCAACCGCCTTGGCAACTGCCAAGTTCAGTTTATTTTCTTTTCAGAGGAGAAAGTCAATACATTTTCCCATTAGCTCATCAACAGTTTCATTAAAAATGAATTGTCATATCAATGTCCCTGTCCCTGAAGTCAGCATCAGTGAAATTGGTGACATTCTGTCATTTCTGATATGTGTAGTTATCTGTGGTTACTTGGTCACGTTAGAGTGTTTCCATATTCTTACCGCTGGCAGTTCTCCTAAGCTCTCATCTGACTCTTCACCATTTCAGTGGAAGCTGGTTAGTTATATCCAGTCCTGCCAAAACAAGAACAGATTGCCTTCTGCCTCTTTCTTCACTGCAGATATTTTCAGAGTTCTGTAAACATCATCTCTTCTTTGGCCTAAACAATCCCCAGTTAATAGTGGGGATTCACTCTTCATTCAGTCTGCCGACCTAGAGATTTCAACTATCCTCCTTCAAATTTTCTCCAGCTCTCTCCAGCACAGCACGCGCAACAGGATACAGCATCTGAACCCTCACTGAGCATCCTTTGTGCCTCTCCTAAGGTTAAATTCCTCTTCTCTCAGTACAGCACCTGCCTTCAGTTACAATAATTCACAAACAACCCAACCTACATTAGCTGCAACCCCCACAGGGGTTTTGGCAGATCTGCTACTTATCCAGCTGCTCCCTCCCCATAGTTCCATGCACCTTGCCCTGGCACCTGCTGAAGGACATTTCCTTGCCTCTCTGAAGACTCACTGCAGTTGTTGTCTTGTCCTGCTACACCCTGGTGGATCTCCCTCAAGACTGCTGCCTCTCCACTCTAGTTTTCAAACCTCTAATGAAAATGTTGACTACTACTGTTAAAATCCTGCAAATGCCTTGATGCAAGTTTCCATCTCAACAATGAGATTCTTCTCTGTGGTTTGCATACTATGCCTTACAGCTGAGATAATAAAAAATCTCAAAGGAAGCATAACACCCAGACTCTCCCCACTGCCACCGAAATGAATAAATAAATAATTTTAGACTAGTGGCTTACCAGGAAACCTTCTTGCAAAGAGAAGCAAAATGTTAAATTTAAAATTTAAAAAAATTATAACAAAAAAAAAAATTATTCAACTCATAGTAAGAGCATACCTTCGTACCTCATCTTTATCAGTGGAAAAAAAATTAAAAACAAGTCAAAACAATCAATCATCAAAATAAATCACAGTCTTTGAACAATTCTTCCTCAGGAAGTGAAATTTAAAATGTAGAAGGCAACAGAATAATAAAATCATATATTGATAAAATAAAACCCAATCTTTAAAATTCTTAAAAAAGGAAAAAAGAGTAACTTACTACAACTAGATTCATTCTAACACCTTTAATCTGCTTTTAATGGAAATCTCTTGATTCAGTGGTGACAAAGAGTACTTACATCTCTTAAGCTACTTAGACTTGTTCCATAGCTCACAAGCTCTGGAAGCACTGTATTGTACCAAAGTAAGGCCCATATAGTCTTTTACATCACTAAACATGACAGAAAGTGATGCATCCTTTTTTAAAACTGCTACAGACTGAATCGCTTTTACACCATAGCAACAGAGTTCCCGTTACTTTAGCAAGTGTCTTGGGGATTGTTATCCCATATTCAGGTTGCCACTGTTTCTCCCCTCTTCCCCCTTCCCAGCTTGAGGGTATCGTGACATATGTGGGATTGGCCCAGGATCCTAGTGGGGGTGGGGCTGGGAGTTGTCTCTCTCTCTTTTGGTTCGCGATTGGAGCAGCAGGACTGGGTCTGCCGAGGTCTGTGTGTGTGTGTGTGTGTGTGTGNCACGAGTGAAGCTGCCTCCCCTCCTTCCCCGTGCTCAAGCCGCCATTGCCATGTGCAGAAGTCGCCACGCTCGCACCACAGCGCCCCCTGCAGCCGCGGGGGAACCATTGCACCTGCCCCACCCCACCGGGGCCCACCAGTGCCCCCTGCCGGCTGCGAGAGTCACTGCAGCCGTCACCTTGCCGGGAACCAACAGCACCCCCTGCCAGTTGTGGTCATAACCACACCAAAGGGGAAACTGCCCAACAGGTGTGAAAAGGCTGTTTTCTGGTTTTTTGTTGTTGTTTCTCTGTCTTGTTTCATATATATCTATATATGTATCTATCTATATATATCTATCCTAGTAAAGAACTGTTATTCCTTTTCCCATAACCTGAAAGCCCTGTAATTTCAAGGTTATAATAATTTGGAGCGAGGGGGTCATTTTTTTTTTCCATCCCAGGAAGGTTCGCGCTTTCCTTGGCAGACACCTGTCTTTTAAACCAGGACAGATCTTGGCGCTCAATGTGCGGCCCGAGGGCATCGAGAGGAAAGGGTGAAAAAAGGAATAACAGTTCTTAGGTAATCTATTTGTGCATAAGATATAGAAATCTCGTTACACATCACCACGTGGCACAGCTTGTTCCAGTTCTGCTGGCAAATGATTGTGGCTATGTTTTTCCCATTTGCAGCTCCTTTTCTAAACATGGGCCCTAAGACTGAGGCTATTGTGGCTGTTACTCAGTTTGTAATAAGGTGAATAATAACCTTCAATAAGGTGAAGAATTTAAAGTTTGTAAACTTCCTCTGGAATGCAGGCACATGGCTTTATAACTGTCACGCACTAAGTTCATATCTTTGAGGTTTGTTTAATAATGGTACTCATTGGGAGGAAGCAACACAGGAAAGTTTTCTCCCAATCCTTCACCGGCTTTTTTGGGCCTACCCCAACAGCTTTTGAAGGGTTCAGTGTTTCTCTAAACACTAACAATATCATGCAATGGCTGGTATTGCTGATAGGCCTATTCCATTTAGCATTTATAGATAAGGTGAGATTGCCTTGGGTAACCACTGTGACCTCTACCCCAGATACTAGGGATGTTGCCCAAGGGCATGTCACAAGGGCCAGGGACACTACCCAACAGCCTATCACTGCCCAACAGCCCACTTTAGAGATGAATCACTTGGACTGGATGTGGGTATTGGAGGGGATAGGCCAGGTGCTGAGAGAGTGCTCTTCCCCAACTGTTTGGAAGGCCTCCCCTTGCCCCAGAGAGGAAAAGTCTGACGACACGGCAGGGGAACCAAGAGATGTTACAAGCAGGTCCAGGTTCCAGCTAAACCACAAGGGTCACCATAGCCTAGGAGCAGTTGTCCCTGTGCAGAGGAAAAAGTATAAAACCAAATCAGTATGCCAAATTAATGATGATGAGGTACCGGGGCCCTCACAATCAGCAGAGGAGCCACAGCCTGAAATGATCAGAGAGTCCCCGTTACATGACAGTCTCCGCAATCTGTGAAATGACATTGCGCAACGGGGGCGTGAGGCTTTTTCGACCAGGCTGGCTCAAGTTTGGGACCTTATGTGTCCAGGTACTCAACTGGATAGTGGTGAAGATCCTTGGGATCCTTCATGAAGGATGCAGGCATTGATCAGGTGTTCGTGAGGGAGCCAGGGCCCCTTCCTCTCTGGGAGTGACTCATAATGAGTGTAACGGAGAGGTTTGTTCACAGAGACAGACTGCAGGAGCACCACCATAGAATGCCCTGGAAGACCATTGAGGAAGGGATCCAATGCATAAGAGAAATGGTGGTATAGGAGATAGTTTTTGGAAGAGATGGTCAACACGATAACGACCCTGACAAGATCAGGTGCACACCGCAAATGTTGTGGAGCCTGGCACATCTGGGGCCACCCGAATACTCCAGCTTCATGGCAACAATGAATGTCGAGGACAACTGAGAGACAGTAGGTGCCGTAGCCAGCAAACTCAGGAATTATGAGAGTATGATCCCTGGCCCGCTGAAGACTCAGGTCTCTGCTACAGTTAAGAGTCTCAAAGAGGAGATAAGGGAGGAGATGAGGAAGGAGAAGAGGGAGAGTAGTCCCCATGTGGCATCACTGCAAAGCAGAGCCCATGACACCAGAGCCCAATGCCCCCCAGACAGAGAGAGCAGACGCCCCACAGGCCGACTTGTGGTACTTCCTACTCGACCATGGAGAAGACATGAGACAGTGGGACAGGAAACCTACCCGTGTCCTACCAGCCCGAGTACAAGAACCGAAGGAAAAAGAAAAAGGTGAGTCAATGAGAGTGAGTGCAGCAGCAGTTTCTCATGGACAAGAATCTGATGCACTGGAAGGTACCTCCCACATGTATTCACAAGACCACGGTTAGAGAGGCCCTGCCTCTAGCCGGGTCTTCTGGACTGTGTGGATCTGATGGCCTGGCACATGAGAACCACAGAAATACAAAGCTTTGGTTGACATTGGTATTCAATGTACTTTAATATCACTGGAACACATAGGGGAGAACTGAAAATGGAAAGCAGCTGCATGGAGCCCCACAAGACAAGTTGCAGAAGCTACTGAAGGAGAAGGTGGATCGAGTCAGTTTGCAGAGCTCAAAGCTGTCCAGTTGGCACTGGACATTGTCAAACAAGAGAAGTGGCCAAAGCTCTGCCTTTACACTGACTCGTGGATGGTAGGCAATGCTCTGTTGAGGTGGCTGGAAAGATGGAAGAAGGCCAATTGGCTGCACAGAGGAAAATCAATCTGGGCTGCTGAGGAATGGCAAGACATTGCCACTCTGGTAGAGAAACTCACTGTGAAAGTCCTACATGTGGATGTCCATGTGTCCAGGAGCTGGGCTAATGAAGAGCACGACAACAATGAATAGGTGGATCAGGCTGCAAAAATTGAGGTGTCACAGATTGATTTGGACTGGCAACACAAAGGAGAGCTGTTTCTAGCTCGATGGGCCCATGATGCCTCAGAACATCAAGGCAGAGATGTCACCTGTAAGTGGGCACAAGACTGAGGGGTGGATTTGATCATGGACAGTATCTCCCAGGTTATCCATGATTGTGAGACACGCGCTGCAATCAGGCAGGCCAAATGGGTGAAGCCCCTGGGGTATGGTGGAAGGTGGTCTAAATATAAGTATGGGGAGGCCTGGCAGATTGATTGTATCACACTGCCACAAACCCACCAAGGAAAGCATTACATGCTCACAATGGTAGAAGCCACCACTGGATGGTTGGAGACTGACCCGGTGCTTCATGCTACTGTCCGGAACACCATCCTGGGCCTTGAAAAGCAAGTCCTGTGGAGGCATGGTACCCCTGGGAGGATTGAGTCAGACAATGGGACTCATTTCAAGAACAGCCTTATAAACACCTGGGCTAGAGAATGTGGTATTGAGTGGGTGTACCACATTCCCTACCATGCGCCAGGTGCTGGGAAAGTTGAGCAGTGCAATGGGCTATTAAAAACAACACTGAAGGCAATGGGGGGTGGGACCTTCAAGCAGTGGGATCTCCATTTAGCAAAAGCTACACGGTTAGTTAACACCAGAGGTTCTACTAACCGAGCTGGCCTGGCCCAAACTGAACCCCTGCGTACAACAGACAGAGATACGGTTCCAGTGGTGCATATGAGAGCTATGTTAGGGAAGACTGACTGGATTAATTCTGCCTCGAG
>VZRJ01004519.1:5324-16405 GCA_013397565.1 Ptilonorhynchus violaceus
CAGTAAATGAATAAAGGTCTGTGACTCTTATGTGCTATTGCTGGGGTGGATGGACGGGATTTGGGGGTGGGGCACCCCAGGGGGGAACTCTAGAGGGGAGGAGAACCCATGGGGAGGGGGCTCTGGGAGTATTTCAGGTGGTGGCACCCAGTGTGGGGGCCAGGAAGGTCTTGGGCCCTAAAGGGGTCCCGTTTAGAGTGGTGGGGGGGTGGCCTAGGGGGTAGCACTTGGGGGCTTTGCTTTATGAGTGGGGTCAGGGCTTTAGCGGGCTGGGCTTAGGGGTCATTTGCTAGTGGGTAGGGCTGCTTTGGGGTGTGGGGCTTAGAACCCCCCCCTCTTAATAGTGGAGCAGCCTGTGAGCCCTTGGAGACCCCTCCTGAACTTCAGAACGCTCCCCAAACCCCCAAAACCTGCCCTGGGACCTCAAATCCCTTCAAACCTGCCCATCCCTGCCTTCCTTGGGGTAGCTCCTGAGCCCCCCAAACCTTCTCAGGGACCCGAATTCGCCCCCTTATAATCCCATCCCAGGACTTCCCCACTTGGTTTGGGATACCCCCAGTTTTGGGGTCCCCTCAGCCCCCTTCTCTCCGCAAGATGTGCTGGTTCTGAGCTTGGTGGGAAATAATATTTTTGTTACTGAACATTCAAAGGAAGTTAACAACTCAAATTGTGGACAGGATAGAAAATTGCTTTGACTGAAGCCCACTCTCCAACGACCCTGTAATCAGCAGTACACCTGATGATGAGGAAGTCACATTACGACACCTAATTAAAGATGAAGCCTTCGATGATGGTCAGGGTCTGCAAACTGTTACCAAAACAGTGCCATATACAGCAGCCAAGATAGCAAAGTTCCAGGAAAAGTATAGCAGACTTTCATGGGAATTGGAGACTGAATATGTTTGGAGTGTCTCTGACAGGGCATAACCAAATCATGTCGTCTGAGGCAGAGGCCCAAGGATTCTGGGGGGCAGAAGTATTTTTAATGGTGGGTGACCAGAGAAAACAGTGGTCTTTAAATCAGAGGGCTGTCTATTGGGCAGGAGGTTGGATCAATTAGAGAGGGGTGATCTGCTTAGGATCAAGACCCTGACCGTAGATCATGGGACAGAGAACATACAGAAAGCAGCATGTTTGCAACTGATGAATGACAGAGGCTCCAGGACAGCACTCACCCACGTTGCTGACTGTCCCAGTATGAGGCTCCCATGATTAGAGGTTTGTTGGATGTGATAAAACTCTGCAGCAGAATTGCAGGATTGGTTGAGGCGAGCGTTAACCCTGCAGAGAGGAAGACAAGGGAAAAGACCCTTAACCTGGGGAGAGAGAGCTTAGGAGCTAATTAGCAATGGCAGAAGGATGGGTTTGACTGAACGATTAGTAAACAGAACAGCAATCAGGAGACTGGAATCGCAGCAGGGTCCCAGTGCCGGATGGAACGTGGTGCAGGCAAAAGGCTTGCAGGAAGGAATTTCTCCAAAGTGATGTTATCCACTGCTGTTCTGGAAAAAGTAGTACGGTGCTCGAGGAAAAGGACAGTTGCACTCCCTTGCCACAGGCAGGATAAAGATGTTGATGTGCTAGTCGGAGCTCCCGGGAGACCTATCATTACTGTGGCCCCACAGGCTAACGCCATTAATTGGAATTGGAAACGACTTTCGCCATCCTCAGTAAGTGAGCTGAGGGAAGTTTCCTGGTTTGGGGAAAAAAACAAGGTGTGAGCACGTTGGGTTGGAGGTTCCTCCCACCCAAATCCATCTCTAGAAGTCACCGGGCATTTGGGGTCCATAACAACTTCCAGACCACCAAGATTCAGGCCAAAACTCTCCCAGGAGTTCCCCCTCTCTGGTCTCTCCACTTTGGGGTTCTGGGCTTCCCCCCTGTCCAGGCTATTGAGGGTCATGGGAATCCCCACTTTGGGGTTCTGGAGGTCACCTCTCTCTGGGGTCCCACTACGGGAAGCCGGGGCTCCTGGGGGTCCCTCCTCTGTGGGTGCACTGAATGATTACCTTGAGCTGGTTTGCACTGGCACATCAAAGCTTGTCTGTAATTGCTCCCAATTTATTTCTGCAGTCAACCTCAGGGCCTTGACAGACTGATCTAACACAAAGGGTTTGAGGAAAACCCCCTTTTACCTGACAGTGTCCAAGGCCAGGTTGGATAAGTAACCTGATTTAGTGATTGGCATCCCTTCTATGGGAGGGGTGTGGGAACGATGTGATCTTGAAGGACCCTTCCAACCCAAGCCTTTCTATGATTCCATGATTTTTTGTGGGTCACTCAGAACAGATGAGATCCACCAACTATTGAAAAAATTGGCCTGCCTTCTAAAACCAGATTCCCCAAAATACCTAAGTGACTTTCACTAAGACGGAGACCTCAGGAAAGAAACCAACCACCTCTTAAAAATACCCGTGTTTATTACATCAAAACTCAAAGTCCTAACAATTCACACATTTTCTTTTCCTTCTAGGCTGTCCCAAATGTGACAACAGCAAGACAAAAGTGTTTGTACGTACCCAAACAAAACTATGGAATAAAAGTCCAATAAAGGTATGTTCATACAAAACTCATATAGTCTTTAATTAAATGCAACATAAGTGGCATACACAGATCAACAGGTACAAAAAGACAGATGCATAAAACAAAAGCTAGCATTTTACATTTCTAGTGCCTGTTATTGAAATGTAGAACATTTCACTACCAATAACATGGAGGGAATAAAACACAGCAGCAATAACTCAGATTTCAGCTCTTATTTACAGAATTTAGATGGTAACATTATAGAATATTCCTTCTTTCATAAAGAAAGCATCTTTTTTATTTTTTCATTAAAAAATACCTTATAAAAGCTGGCTGTTATCTACCGTTACTGGAGAGCTCTGCTGATGTCAGTGAGTATCAGTATTCACAGCTTGATTAACCGATTGCTGTTCTACAGTTCAGGCTATACCTGCAGTGATTATTTCAGTCAGTTCTGAGAGACAGTAACTCCTCTCTTACCTGATCACCTTCCAAATAGGCCCTTCATGGGTTTTCCAAATTTCACTGCTAATGCTGACTGCAGCATTAACACAGCAGGATAGAAATATGACAACCAAAGGGGATTAAATATAAAATACTTAACCATTTTATTCTTCGGATTTTTTTAACTTCAACTTTGCCTTGTTTCCGCGTGAGGAAGCTTTGGCTGTTTCAGCCTGCTTTGCAGATTCAGCAGGTTTCTTTTTTAGCCTTTGCTTTTTGGAACGCACCAGGTCTTCACGTCCCAGTTCAAGCATTTTTGCTTCCCACGACTTCATTTCATTCTCATACCGAACCTTATCATCTTCAGCAAGCTGCACGTATGGCTGGAAGACAATCAGGTATCAAGAGTTACAGAAGGGGCCTTTTCCAGAAAACTGCCGTGACACAAAGGTGACTTAGAGCAACACCTGTGCAGTGAACAGCCCAGGCATTTGCTTTTGCCTCCAGCTAACTGAAGAAAAAAAAAAAAAATCAAACTTGCAGAAAAATACAAATCTTTAGCACCAAATTGCAGTTATGTCAAAAGCTGTCCATTCCTGAAGTTTATTCAGTATTGCTACTAACAGTTAAGGCTTTTTTATTTGAGCACTAGTTTGAGAGAGGTGGATTACGTGAGGAACAGGAACAGATATTAATGAAGAATTACTTCGAATTATTTTTCTACAGTAAGAACATGAACCTAGGGTGTGTCCTATGTACACATTCAAAACCACCTGGAAGAAGGGCATTCAGGAGGAAGGCCAGTAAGGTACAGAATACCTGAAAATGTCACAGTTTAATTTAGATTTCAGTACAGCACCCCTCCACTTTTCATTTGCCCATCTGCAGGTTTGTAGTTTAATACACTGAGAAAGCTGTCGGAAAACTATTCCCCAGCCAACCAAAGTTAATAAATTACCCTGTGCACATCACTTGTAGATTTCTGTTGCTTTCTCTTGTCAGAAGTCTTTCCATGAGCAGTAAATTCTTATGCTGGTGTTTAAAGATATTATATATTACTAGAAAAAATTCCAATTGTTGCATATTATTCCACCTTCCTCTCTCGATGTTGCTTAGCATCCACTTTCAGGCATATTGAACTTCCATCCTATCCCACTGACTCACGTTCCAACAACACCCTGAATGAAATGGTCGCTACTGGAATAAAGGTAATGGCAATCTTTTTCAAGATGCATGAAGACCTTGGAGTATTTTCCTCAGTATTATATTTTGGGAAACAGAGTTCAAGATTTTGTATGAATATACCAATTTTGACTCAAGTTTGTCATTCTCATTAGATCAGAGCCTCATCCAAATCCACTGACATACCTGCTTTTGGGAAGTGGACAGTTTTCGCCACGTATCATATAGTTTCTTCAGCTTTGCCTATGGGATACAGAACATGCAATACACGAGGGTTATTTTAGGAGCAGATTGACCTCAGAGGGGTACAGATGAATGCTGCATGAGTGAAAGTCAAGCATAAACCCGTGCAAAAAAGCATAAGTCACAAAGGCTTACTTCCCCTTATTTACCCTTAAACTATGTAGTTCAAAACAAGCTTCTGGGCCTCATCTGAGCCGGATTTACAGCCCAGGCCTCAGCTGACTGGAGAAGCCTGCCTTGTACATGGAAAACTGAGAAAGAAACTATATCCATCATCCCGATTTACTGACTGAATGTGTAGGGTAAGGAACATATCAGGCACACAGGGCAGGTCTCCAACACTTAAGAGTGCTGTAATTCCCCAGTGTGACTTACATCACCCCACAGCACAGTTCAGTGCAGAACTTGTGAGTTTGCTGAGGAACTCTTGCAAGTTCCTTAACACCAACTGAGCTATAGGAGATACAATAAACCACTACTGAAGGAACTAGAGCACACCACCCCAACTCTCTTAACAACTATTGTATTTCTACATCAAAACAAAGAGAAGAATAATTCTCTCCTTGCAAAAGGAACAGATGAAGTCCGTAACACTGAAGTGCAAAAATCAGCGCAAACATTTTAAGTCTGTATTACCCACAGAGCAGTTTATACAGGCCATGCCAGCAGTAGTCCAATCACCACAGCTTAACAAAAATAACCTAAGCAATGCAGCATCCAGATACTGTTTGAAAATGACAGAATCTAAACTAGATTTTTCTGAATACAATGGATATATTTTCAAAAAACAATCTTTCCTGGCTTACCATAGGTGAAACTCCCTCACTTTCTTGAAAATTTTCTGACACAAAAATGTTAAAGCTGCTACGAGCTCTTTTAGGTTTTCCAAGCAGATTCAATTCCTTTAAAAACAACAAGAAAAGTTATTCCATCTACCAAGCATGCATTTTTTCCAAAACTAAACTTAGCATTTGTTTCTGTATTTTATACAAAAATCAAACACAGATTCTTTCTTTGGTGTTTTATGCTATAAACTGGACTGTATGTCAAGATGCTCCTAGTGCTTTTCAAGACTAATGCTAAACTACGAAAAGCTAACAGCTTGAGTTTTCACAGACATAGAAAAAGCATTTAAAACTGATTCTTACTTCAGCTAAGTCTTCCAGAAACCAAAGAGTGTTACTAAATTCCACTCTGTAAGAAAGCCATGATGACAGGTTTTCTATTATTCTTCAGTAAGGCTTCAGTTTCTGGTGTGAAATACTGCCTGCTTGCAGAGAGGAGGGCACACACCTATCTGCGGGAGGTGAGAAGGTGGAAGAGAACCGGGTTTCTGCTATCAGAATGCTTTGCCTACAGGGATGATGGCTAGAGAATGAAAGTACAGCAAGTTATATATGCAATTACACTTCCTGTTTTCTCCAGTCATGACATTCCCACTGGAGCCTAGGTGCTGTAAATTAACATTTGCTTAGGTATTAGATATGCCAACTGAACTCCTTGTGGTGCCATACTCTAAAGGATCAGCATAACCATTTAGATTAAAAACTCCCTCTAAGTAGGGGTCTTTTAAACCAAATTCGTTTTGCTTTTGCCAATTAGGACAATGTCACACCAACAGTTTAATTCACAGAAATGAGCAAGAAATACATAACCCCTTTGACTGATTTTGCAACCAGACAAACCATAATATTATACCTCTACAGTGTTGCTGGTCTCTCAGGATTTATACATAAACCAGCCAAAAGGGAATAGGGAAGACGGTCCTTATAAAGATGCTAGTACAGGACACAAACAGATGTCACAGCAGCAGCTACAGAGTGGCAGAGTCCAAAGAAAGGAAGGAAAAAAGGCTACTTCAAACAGCTGCTACTTTGTAGGGGCCAGTGAGGTAACAGATACAAGGTCTTTGTGGAAAGCTATTTCTGAATGTCTTCCCATCTGACAAAAGTGTTGCTGGTCCAAATGTCTTTTATTACCTATCCTTTCTCTGGTAGCTCTAGAAATAGGGAGAAAAAAGCATAGAGCAGCTACGTCTAAGCACAAAGATATGTGCTAATTGTGTGCTCTTCAAGCACAGGAAAGCCACTAAAATAGCTGCTAACACTAGTAATTATTTTAGTCCATGGCATTTTGGGGGGGTTTGTGTTTGTTGTGTGTTTTCTTTTATTCTGAGTTGCTTTTGTATTTCTAAAACATGCTTCAACTCTGCTTTGTATACTAGACAAACAGACTTCAGGTTCCTTGAGAGAAAAGAAACCTGAACTTCAAAATACTTACTCTTTTTGCCTTGATTGATCTTCTTTTTGCCAGTTGTTTTCTCCTCTCCTCTTTCAAAGCTGCAGCCTGGGCTGGAGTCAGTTGGGCTTTATAAGCGGCCATCTGCTCTCCATATCTTTTCCAGTCTGTCTTTCTTGCTTCCTCATAAACCTACAGCACAAACCACCACCAGCCTTAAACAGATGCTCTCAGTCAGAAGCACTTGACCCTTACACAAGCTAACACTTCAAACCTATGAGTAAAAAGATTATGCTGAAAAAAAATTACCCCAGAACATCAGATTTTTATCTGTTTGATTCCCTGTTGTACATTTCAGAGACACAAAGGGAAAGGTGTCACTCACACAGAGTGAGAAGTCCAGAAGGGGTATGAAGGGCACCAGAAGGGTCCAGAAGGTCCAGAAGGGCACCTCAATTCTACTGAACAAAGACATTTCCTTTACAAAACTGCAATTATTTCCTAACTGCACTAATTGCTAACTGCAGTCAAGGAAGAACAATCATTACTTTGCTATAAATGGCATTTAAACTCAGCAACGATCAGCAAGTCCTAGTGTTGCTTTACATGAGCCCTTGAAAGTGCCTCTCCTGGAGAAACTTCACTAGTTATGACTAAAAGTGAATTTGATGACTCTTAAAGAAATCTACTAAAGCAAAAGAAGAGGGTCCTTTCATCAAAATTAACTGAGGTTTCACCTAACTTATACACGAGAGCAGAAGAACTTTACAAAACTTATACATGTAATGCAATGTTGCCATTCAAAAACAAAAAAGAATTGGTTTGTAGCCCCACAGCCACATGGAGTGAGAGCTGTGTCATTTCTCTGGCAACAGATTAAAACTATTAAAGCCAAGGTCACGTGTACAAGTAGCAAAGTATCTTCCTGTATTGGGTTTGCATGGCCAGATTTTGGTGGCGAAGGCGGTACAGGGATGGTTCCTGTGAGAAGCTGCCAGAAGCTGCCATGCCTGATGGAGCCAAGGCCAGCTGGCTCCAAGAGGCACCCGCTGCTGGCCATCAGCAATGGTGGTGGCGTCTCTGGGATAACAGAGTTAAGAAGGAGAAAAAGAAAACTGCACAACTTCAGCCAGAGAGAAGAGGAAGACCATGTCAGAAAAACATGTCTACCAATCCTAAGGCAGCGAAGGAGAGGCAGGAGATGCTCCAGGCACCAGCGCTGAGGCTCCCCTGCAGCCTGGGGTGCAGCCCATGGTGAGGCAGCTGTGACCCTGCAGCCCATGGAGGTCCATCGGGAAACAGTGATCCACCTGCAGCCCATGGAGGAGACCACGCTGGAGCAGCGAGATGCCCAACGGGGGCTGTGACCCTGCCGGGGACCCACAGTGGAGCAGCCTGTTCCCAAAGGACAGCAGCCCACAGAAAGGGACACACGCTGGAGCAGTTCCTGAAGAACTGCAGCCCAAGGGGAAGACTCCCATTGTGAGCAGCTCTTGGAGGACTGTCCCTGGGGCAGGGACCCCATGCTGGAGCAGAGGCAGAGTGTGTGAAGTTCTCCCCCCAAGCAGGAAGGAGCAGCAGAGACAAACGTGATGGACTGACCTCAGCCCCCATTCCCTGTCCCCCTGCACTGCTGGCACGAGGAGGTAGAGAAAGTGAGAGTGAAGTTGAGCCTGGGAAGAAAGGGGAGCAGGAGGAAAGGTGTCTTTAGATTTAAGCTTTTATTTCTCATTATCCTACTCTGATTTGATTGGTAATAAACTGATTTCCTCAAGTGGAGTTTGTTCTGCCCCGACAGTTACTGGTGACGGACCTCTCCCCGCCTCATTCTGACCCATGAACCTTTTGGTGCATCTCCTCTCCCCTGCCCAGCTGAGGAGGGCAGCTGAGAATGGCTTTGGTGGGCACCTGTCATCCAGCCAGGGTCAACCCACCACACTTCCCAAGTTATTCAAAGCTCCCAATTCTCCCAATTGTTTTCATGTCTGAACCTTTGTACATGCATGCTTTTTCAACTGCCCTTTAAAAACCAACCAACCAACAAAATGCACCAGACTAAACAAAAAATCCACAAGAGACACCAAAGCAAATAAAAACCCACCACCTGTAGTGTTCAAAGTACTCAGGGCAAGGATACAAGCTTACCTGCTTCTCTGATGCTGGTAACTCCTTCCACGCACCTGCTAATTTTTTAATCAGTTCCAAGTTGCTCACTCCTGTACATTATAATGAAAAAACCCAGAAATAAAGATCAACACTGTAGCTTTAGTAAGCTTCTTTCAATTTTCCCATGGAAAGCTGTCACAAGTATCATCTTCCTGCTCAAATGCATTTTTGTCCTTTCATAAAACTAATCTTACTGTGGCAGTCAAAGGGCACTGTAATATTTGGGGGATGGGGAAGAGTCACTGCTCACCTGGAACGAAACACACAGTAATGAACTGAAGCACCATTTCAAAGCAGCTATTATCACTCCACAACAATTTCATATTTTTTGTCTTTTGAGCTGGATCCTTTTCTACACAATGTAAGATGGTCTGAATTTGGAGGGGGGAGCGGGGAAAATTTCAGCTAAGTTTTTTAGCAGAAAGAGTCTGCTGAATTCTTCATTCAAGTATAATGTGACTTTATCCACCTGACATAACACATCTACTTTGATCTTTATTATCCTTTACTTACAACATTATTCAAAAGACCTTAAAAAAAAAAAAGTAATTTCTTTCTCTGACAAACAGAATTGGTGACACTAGTCAACTTTGGTTTTCAGCTGACTGCCTTTGCCTCCGGCTCTTGCACTATGGTCATCTGATGAGGCCTCCAGCCAGACTTGAATTTGTGAAGGGGAAAAGAATAATTAAAAACCAACCAACCAACCAAAGACAAAAAAGCCCCAATCAAACAAACAAACCAACCAACCCCAACCAAACCCAGGGGTGGTGTAATGAGGACATAAGGTTTTCTTCTCTTGAAAAATACTTTACAGGCTTTCCCTCTACTTCCCAATAAAAGAAAAACCAGCTGAGCTTCTCTCCCACCTCAAATGTAAAGCTCAGCCACCTCAATGGTGGAAAAGCATAACTAAGTCCTTCTCAGTAACCTGACTTCCAGAACTCTCGAAAAACAAGACAGATGGAGAGGTTTTAGTGCAAGTAGATCAACCTTAAAACCTTTGAAGATATGATGCTTTCACCAATGATAAAAGGAAACAAATAAATTTTTGGGTTATTTTTGACCATTACCTCTATTGGAACAAGAAATCCCCAAATTCTCAATTTATATATAAGATCCAGTACATTTATTTGCAGATTATTCAAATTTTGGAAATGTTGAAAACACTGGTATGTAACTACAATAAGCTCTGATAGTTTAGTTCCCAACCCATCACACTGTGGAACTCTTGAACTGGTGAGCTAAACAGGGTATCAAATGGTTTTACCTACTTAAAGCTACCTCAGGACTCACCCAATATGACCACAGTTCTTTAAACGTTTTAACCTTCAACAGCATTTCAAAACCAAGACATCTTTCCATTCTGCTGCTCTCTGGCAAGAGTGCATTGCCTTTAAGTGAAGCTTTTGATAGTACATCAAACACATCCACAGAAAACAATTTTCCTCCAAATACACTTACTTTTTCTTCCATATACAATAAGGCAGTCTAGCATCTCTAATTTTCCATTACTAAGCCTCAAAATAAAATCATACACAGATCATAATATCAGCAGAAGCGTACTTCAAACACATACAGGTCCAAAAATAACCGAGTATCACAAATTATTGTTAACATGTACTACCGAGGTGAGATATGTCATCGAGCATTTTTAAAGTTACACACACATGCTCACTGTGTGTGAAGCACGGAAGAGCGAGCAGGCACGTGCAGGCAGTGAGAATGGCTGTGCTGGATTCACGTGGGGAATGGTACGGATAAACAGAAGGGTTGGGTCTCTGAGATCACGACTTTAGATCCTTCCCGAGGTCCGGTTTTACAAACGGACAGGTTGTTCCGTCCTGCCGGCTCACCCCGCTCTGAGCGGGGCGTAGGCCGTAGCCCCGCTCTGGAGGGCGGCGGTGCCTGAGCCCCGGCGTCCAACAGCGCCAACCGCGGGCCCGCCTCCCCTCACACCTCGTACCTGGGTTTTT
Organism: Ptilonorhynchus violaceus; assembly: GCA_013397565.1. Lineage (NCBI taxonomy): Eukaryota > Metazoa > Chordata > Aves > Passeriformes > Ptilonorhynchidae > Ptilonorhynchus > Ptilonorhynchus violaceus. The sequence continues at coordinate 16,097 of VZRJ01004519.1, forward strand.
TTCCCTAAAAGCCGGACGGTTGTCTACCACAAAGCGGAGATAGGCGCTGAGGGGCCGCTTCGGGCGCTGATCCGTGCTGAGCCCCCGAAACAGGCACTGCTCCGCCGCGTCACCGGCCCTGCAAACAACGGCACCGCCGGTCACCGCCAACCCGCCGAGAAGGGCCCCCCCGTTCCCCGCTCCCACAGCCCCGCTCCCGTCCCGCACCGGAGGAGCCGCCGCCCGCCCGTGCCCGTGACCAGGCACAGGCCCAGCCCCACGGCCCGGCGCAGCAAGGCCCCCGCCGCCATCCCGACCCGCCGCGCCTGC
>VZRJ01004519.1:16415-32989 GCA_013397565.1 Ptilonorhynchus violaceus
AATAGAGAGATCAGAAACCAACCGGGCCCTACTTAACTAATTCAGTTGATGAGGTGTAGCCAAAAGCTAACCGCACGCTTTCACTGATTTCTTGGCAATGGCAAGCTTTTGGGTGCCGCTGTGTCTGAAAGAGCAGACGCTACAGCTCCGACCAGCTTTGGGGAAAAAGGAAGATTTACTTTTTTTTTCCCCCCCATAGCGTAGTAGACAGCACAGACTGAAGTAACTTTTCAGCCCTCCCCCTGAAAACAGCATTTGTATAAAAAGCACTAAGGGAGGAGCTCTGAAGGTGCAATAGTGGAGATGTTTCTCCCCAGAAATTGGATGGCTGAAGTTTTAAATAATTTATCATTTCATTCATAAAAATCAAAGACTTCGCTTCACACCTCTAAACCAGCATTGTCATAACACAGATTCCTTTTTTAATATTTACATATGCTTAATATGCCTTACCCATGGTTTTCAATACTCCTGATGGTTTCATACTGTGGTGGAAAGTCATTCTTGCATGCATGGCACAAAGCAGAAAGATTACCAGTTAAAGTACAAATGTTTTCAAACCATCCCTAACACAAACTGATAGACCAAAAGAAACCAAGTCAAACAGGCATTGCAAAAATTTAAATAACTCCTAGTACAAACAGATTACCACTTATCTGGAAAAAGTAAAAACTCTGGGAACACATTCTGATGGTCAGAGTTTTCTACCACCACCTGAGCAAGAAGCATAAATGATGGCTTTGCCTTCCTAGCTACATTGTCCTACTTCAAGTACAATGAAGCACTCAGTAACAAAAAAAATCCATTTATTCAGCTTGCAAGATGTAGTGAACAGGGGTATTTTAAGATTATTGGAGCCACTCCCAATCAAGCTGTTGTTTAAAAGGTCATCATTACATTACAGATAAAATTGTAGCACAGAAAAATGACATTTTTCCACATGTGACCAACTTAAGCTCCCTGGGTCAGTAAATCAGCAAACACAAAGCTCACATTCCACTGGTAGGAATAAAAGCTCCTACTGTGCATGCTTACCACCCATACCCCAAATTCCAGTTTGACAGATATTAGAAGAAAAAACAACAACAACAAAACAAAAAAAACCCCACAACCCAAATCAAATAAATCAGTCATCTTAAAAATGTATTTTATGATGACAAATTTCCCAACTGCAAGTCAGTTTTCTTTCATGTGAAAGATACAAACAGTTAGTCATCCATTTTTATTTTCAAATAACCAGCACAGTAGGAAATCAAGAATTTTTCTGCTTTTAATCTACCTTTTAAGAACAGATTGCCCCTCTCCAGCACTCCACACGCACAGTCTGAAGCAACTGAAGTGCAAGTTAATGGAAAAGTTACCTTCAAGCGTGAGTTTACTGTAACATTCTGATATTGCAAACACAGCACCTCGACAGACACTTGTGGTTATCTCCTCCACAGATGAATATTGGTGTACCATGGCATTAAGCTAGTTGAAATCCTGTATCCAACAATGGGCATAGCATGTTAAATTCATTAGGCTAAAGCTAGCATAAAAATTAATTGCAACCCAGTTTTAAGTAGTACATGATGCATGGCTTTACTGGACCTTCTGTCCACAAGACACATGCACACTTACTATTGGTGATTCTCTAAGGTTAGAACAAGTACTTTAAGGATATGTGCGAGTTAAGATACAAAAACAGCCAAGAAAAGTAGAAAATGTATTTTATTTATATGGAAAAGGCTACATTTAGATTTGTAAAAGGTCTGTGATAGTGTTATGTTGCCCACACGTCAAAAATCAGTTGTGAATAGCAACAAAACGGTTACATATCTTTCTACGTAGCAGTGCAATTAGTTCACATTGCAATAAAATTAAGTCAAGTATGCAACAGAATCAAAACCAAGTGTTTCTCCATAATCAGCATACAAAGAATTACAGTGCAAAGATCAATTTAGGTTTTAAGAAATCTGCAGTCAGTCTTTAGAATATCCTAATGGATGGGATACTCCAATTATTTTCATTATTAGCAGTTGTATCTTGTCAATACTGTGCACAAGCAAGTAAGTCTAAAATGAAATGACTTACATTGTAAATAAAATAGTCTATACAGTAGAAAAAATACAAATTATATAAGTATACTAACAAAAAGAAACTTGAACACACTTATGAAACGAACAACATACTTCAATGACACACATACAGTATTCATCACATGAAAACAGCTACTTTTTCCAGCAAAAATAATTTGGTTGCTTTACAACTGCATTATAGATCTTTTAGTCTGAAGATGCAGATGTCCAACTCTTAAAACTTGTAATAAATGTCTTCTGCAAAGCATACAAAGAGGATAAATATTCTTATCACAGTCATAAGGTTATTTTTGGAAGTTTGTCCTCCCTTGCTCCAGAAACACACTTACATGGGTGAAAAAAAATTCAAGGGGTGTCACATTGAAACCATAAACTGTGCTCCATTTCCTTCCAATTTCGAAAAAACCTAGAATTTACAGTACTCTGTGGTATATGAAAAAGTCTTCAAAAGTTTACATTGCATATTTCTGAGTCCATTCTCTTGCATGTCTGTTGTATCTGTACGTGCAGAAAGAAGGCATTACAGTGAAGAGCTGTTAGTGATACATTGACAATGGCCACGTGTTTACTTAATACAGGTGTTACTGAGCTTTCCACCTTTAAGCAATAAGCCAAATAACATTAAAATAGTCTAAAAGCCAAAAAGTACATACCCACTATGCATTCAGTTTCTAAGGTTACCTATCAGAGCTATCCAGACTCAAAACCAACCTCACAGGTTTCGCATTAAATTGCGTAGCCTTGTGCATCCTTCATTTGCATTTCAAAACTCCTTCCCTTATTTACACCTTAAAAGGAATTCATTGTCAATTACTCCTAAAGGCATAGGCTACTAACAGTCTGACAGAGTTTACACATTTTAGTTTCATAAAATTCAGTATAATTAACTGGGATTTTATTCTCCATTTTGCACTGCCATCTGCATTTCAGAACTTGAAAGGAAAAGTTTCTGAAAAGCACTTTTTACTAGGTTTTAAGTCTTGTGTCTTTTCCTTCTGGTATGAAGCTGATTATCTTATAATTCCACAATCCCAATGGTAAATGTCCTTAGAGAGTTGATAGCTTCCCCTCTGGTCCTTACATTTGCTACATTCCACTCTTCAGACTGGATTCACTTTCTTCTGAGTCATCCAGAGAAAACTGCTGACAAGTTTTTAAATCTTTTTCTTAAGATCAGTATAGCAACTCATGTATTAACTGGTTTTCTTCTTAAGAATATGCTACCATACAAGTCTTTGGATCTTTACTTATAATAAAATACCCATAGATAAATGCTCAGGGGTAACCAGCCATATCTTTCATTTCCTAAATCCAAGATGAAACAAAAAAAATTTAATAGGTGATCAGTGTAAGAAGATAAAGCTATAGTCAAGACTACACATTTTCTCACTTTCCCTAGCCATGATTAGTTTTTGAGATTTAGAGATAGAAAACCATCCCTCATTCACTTCCTTCACAAACAGGAGGCACAACAGCTGAAATCACTAGTAAGCAGGTGGGCGGACAAAAGTTGAGATACGAATGCGGAGAAGTTGATGCACAACATCCTCAACTTTATCTGCTTTGCAGAACAAGCTACAGAGTTGAAGTGTTTCAGAAGTTACATGATTTGACTGTACCAGACATTGAACTGTCAGAAAAAGGCCATTTTAATAATTCCTAGTCTAGGCAGAGAAATACCAGACCACAGACTTCCATGTAACTTCTATATCACTCCCTTCTTATCCACTGCTCAAGGTAAAAGCAATACTGAAATCTTCCTGAACCTGTGACATGTGACGAGCTACATGCCACTGCACACACTGCAAGAAGTCTCCAATGGCTCAATACTAAAAAATAGGTACCAAAAAACTCTGTCAGTTGAACATAAAGTCAAAAATTCTTCCGTACAGGTTTTACAACCAGAGGATCTGCAGCAGTGACAAATAAAACTCATATTTGGGAAAATGACTTTTCATGTAATGAATGTAAAACGTTACACAAAAGCGTGAAGGTTTTATGTAACTAAGTACAAAAACATTAGTTACCAACGGTTGTGTATGCCTACAGTTTTCTACTTGCCATGGCTATTCTCAAGATTTAAAAATCTAATCCTGCAGAAATCTAAGAAAAGAGTATTGCTAAAGTTAATATAGAAGGTGCATAGCAGACAGCCATCTGCAAGTACCACACACAATTATGTACAATGTTATACTCACTTTTCCTTGTCTGACTTGTAGATCTGTGCAATATCTGGTACTAAAGGATCATCTGGATTAGGATCACAAAGTAAGGAGCATATGGACAATAAAACTAAATAAAAGAGACACTAGATTAAACAAGTTAGTTTGCTTTATTTCTATAATCCTTTAATATATTCCAGTACACTGAAGGAGGGTGGTAGGAGGGAATTGGAAAAACAATGCATATTAGTATTAAGCTGTCATGTAGCAGTTCTGCTCAGAAATGTTTATACAGCATTATTTTTTTAGGGCCTAAGTAAACAATATCCAATACGAGCCTAGAGAATTTGCAACCCGTGGACCTGGACCTTTTGTAATTATCTCTTTCCTGCATTTTAACCTAGGAACATTAACCAAACTACAAACTACACAGTTACATATATATATTTGCTCAAACTAAGCCTTCCATCTGCAATTATTTAAGGTAACTAATATTGTTAATATTACATTGCTGTGCAGCACTCTATTTGTGCCTATCCTTTTCCACTTCTGTGCTGACAAGTTATTCTTTCAATAATGTGAACATTTTACTTAAATATGATTTCCATTTTGGGAAAAGTTTGATCAGTATTAATTGCAGGTATTCACTTATAATTTCATATTCATCTCCTGGTATTGAACCAAGGATGTTTGATTTTTTTCCTAACATTTTCAGGCCATACTTTTCAGGAAATTTCTATTTTTATACTCAGGACTAATATGCATACAAGAGTACAGAGTTAAATCATTCTGAAGATGTTGTGAAAGGAAACTTGATGCTACCATAAGAATCTGCTGTAAAATACCCTTTTTTTTTTTACCCCTGCTTGATCTTGTTACCCAAGAGTCCACATCTATTTTCAGGAGCAGCAAGTTCAGCCACTTCAATACTGACATATTTTGTTTAAAGTTGCCAGTAATATTAGAAAATCAGGTTAGAACACATGATCACACCAATCAGAGGTACTATCAGTATGCTGTAAACCTTTGATTCAGTAAAACAAAGACTAGAAAGGAGAAATTTCCATGAGTCACTGAGTTGATTTCCAGTTTATGAAATATGTAACATGCAAGCAGGTTAAAAGCACATGAAATCAGAACATGAGACCAGCATACTGCTCCACTTCATAACCAAAGAAGTGCTCAACAAGTGGAGAGATAGAAAAATTGAGCTTTCTGTTGTAGATGCCAAGTGTTAAACCTAAGTGCCAATGTTCATTTGCTTAATAACTAGGAACAAGACAATTTTTGCATAGCTATCAAACAACTAATTTGCGTGAAAAAATTATACCAACTACACCCAAGAGTAATTCATGTCTTCAGCAATGACTTCAGGAAACAGTATTAGACTTAGATTTTATACAGCTTGTGAGATTACTGCACGGGGCTGTGAGCATAAGAGGTTGCTTTTCCAAGGAGGTACAGCAACTGGACTTGCACAGAGCAATTTCCATTGGACAAAGACCAACAATTTTTGCTTTGCTTGTACACCCAATGCAGTGACACTGTTCTAAAAAAAGGCACACGGTTTAGAAAGCTTCCAAGCACGTAAGACATGATATTGCTTAACCTTTTGAGTCACATGAGAAATTTCTGTAATATGACTAACTGTGCCTTAGCATTTTGAAGATGGGTGAGGAAAAACAGCAGCACCCGCATCTTAAGCAGCTTTGGAAGTGACAAAATACGCCTGCAACAAAAGAACTGCTTAACTCTCAAACTCAATGTTCCAAAAATCTACAGTGTTCAACTTTTGAGAAGTTTAACTACAGGATGAGAATATTCTAATAAATCTTTTACTGATGACTTTGAAAGGAGCTACATTGCAAAATATTCATTTTACAAAGGAATGCAAACGAGAAGAAATTACCTCATTTTAAAATAAAGTGTAACTAGGACCTTAGCCCACACAAGGATACTCAGGCAACCCAAAGATTCATCAAAAGGCAATCACTTAAGCTCACACAGCATCAGTATCAGGGTTTCACATTTACATCCAAATTCATTTGATTTTGAAGCCCTGCTCATCAGTTTCTCCTCAGTTCAGCATGCACAGTCAGCTATAATACAAAAATCACACTTCAGGCTAATTGGACATTTATTATCTTGCCCAACTCAGTTTAGAACATTTTTTTGCCGTGCATGTATTTTTCTGTAACGTGACACTCCCAATAAACTGCACAAGATCTTGGATCACAACAAGAATTCCAATGGAATTTGCCCCTTCTGAAACATGCAGGATAAATGAGTTCCCACTGCCACCTCTAAGATAGTGCAGTAATACACAAAAGAAGTGCCATGGCAGCGTATGCAATTCATAAATGCATTATCAAATCAGTGAGTTTACCTTTAGAGACAGTCAGAGCTGGTGACCATTGCGATCTCAGGATATCAAGACAAATACTCCCATTACTGTTTATGTTTGGATGATATATTTTTGTTGTAAAAGCAATCTGTAATAAAAAATAAATAAAAAACAAGTAACATCAAATTAGGGTTATTACATTTGGAAACCTAAACATCATCCCTTCCTTTCCAGTTGTACTAGATCTGCCAACACAATTTTTTTTTACAGTCTTATCTGCATCTACAATGAACACGCTTTGCTCACCTTTCTGGTTTTAACTTCCAAAATTAAGTCTCAAAGAAATACAGAGATACAGAAACAAAAAACTGTCTTAAGTTCAAAGAAAGGACTTACCTTTGGTGGTTTGAAAGGATAGTCTGTTGGAAAGTGTACTGTGAGAAAAAATACTCCCCCTTGATATGCACTATCAGGCTGGGGAAAAAAACAAAACAAATAAAACACATTAATATAATTGAGCTGTTTTGGAGCTTCCCTTCCAAATGAAGATAACCTCCTAAAGAAAATCCATTTTTTCCCCAGTACACAGCCCACTATGGGCCTTATACTGGGAAAGCACAGAGGGAACTGAACCCTCCCACTGGCCTACAGAGCTACGGTAGAGCCAAACGTGGCTACTACTGCAGCAGCACAACAGGGCTACCAAGCACTGCCCATCTGGGGAGAGAAAGGGAGGGAGATCAATAGCTCCACTACACTGAAGGGAACACAAAAACCAGGTCCTCCAAATCCTGTCTCCGTGCAAGACCACAGCTGCTCTGATCCTCCTCCATCCTTAAGCTACGAACAAACTTACCTTAAGAAGTGGTTTCTCTTTGCAGATGCAAAGAGTAGGATTTTCCAACATAATTCAGATCATCATGATGACATCAGGGAGTTTTAAAACACACAACATCTTTGTGACCTGTACAAATCTGTGAACATGCATTTTGTTAGAAAACATGTGCACAGGTTTACGTCCAGGTTGCACACAGTTAATATATAGAAAATTTTGTTGTAGTCATCTGTTGAAGAACTTTCATTTTTATTACCTAAAAAAGTGAGTTGAGAAGTCTTGATGCTAAATGATAGAGAGCAGTTCTGACACTTCTGGTTAAGAAGAAAACCGCTCTCATTACACGGTAAGTTTTAAACAGGAATGTAGGAACTCAGTCTCAGCAAAGCTGAAGAAGATCAAGTTTTTGGGTTTTCTTATGGAAGGAAAAGCAGACTGTTTTTAAGTAAAATCTTTACCCTGGAAATTAACAGTTTTAGAGATGACTATATGACTATAAGAGGTAAAGTCACAAAGGCTCCACTAAGCCATGTTATCTTACACACTCAGAGTGCAGAGAGGGCTGCAGAGTAAGGCAGGTTATGTACAGTCATGCTAAGTCAGCATTAGGTAACCTCAGAAGAGATTGCCACTGTACTTCCAATTAGGTTTGAAAGGACCTCTTGCTTGCATACTAACTGGATTTTTCAAAGTGAAACTAAGCTGAAGATGAGAAAAGTTCAGTGTCAGAGAGGAAGCAAAGTGAAATCATTCTGTTTTATGAGCAAGGTATATAAAACAAATTGATGATACCCATAGACAGAAGAGGTTAGCCTACTTCCACACACAGGAAATGAATTCCGAAGGTAAGCTTTAGTCCCATGCTTTCCTCAGGCCATCAGAAAACATACAGAATGTGCACCCCTAATTCCTTTTGCTATCAAGATAAAGGATTAATGTCTGAAGTGTTTTGTTCCTGTAACTCTGCAGATATGGCTGAGAAAGGTTGGCAAGACATGTTCATTCTCACCCTTAACTAGAGACATCTGAGGAACTTAAAGCAAAGAAAATAATATTTCCACCACAGAATATGAAAGCTGAACTGCAAGCTGGAGAAGATAACGGAATTTAAGCCAAAATTTATGTGCTAGTATTTCCTTTACTCATGTCATCAAAGTCATTCAAGACAAAGACATTATTGGTGGCAATCAGCACACAAGCTTTTGTTAACTCTTCATTTGCTGCTTTGCCATTCACCCTTTGGCAGTGCAAGAGGGCAAGACTGCGAAGGCTTTGGTATGTGAAAGAACACAGGTGTTCAAGAAAAAGGGCAAAAGCATTAGTATATTACAGAAAAACAGTTGCTGCTGGGCCATGGACAAGTTGGACAGCAGACTCCAGCACACCACTGGCAAACTAGTAACTGATCTTACACTGCTTCAGAACAGCTGTGCTGAAAGTGGAGAGTTAGTCTCAAAGCAGACACCTTTATTTCCACTTTTCTCCACCATGTAATGCTGCATCTTAATGGATTAAGTATATCTAAAAATTTCACCTCGCACAGTGACTCAGCTCACCGTCCAAACTAGAAACTCTTCTTTCCAAATTATTAAATCCAAAAGGAAAACACTAGGAATACAAACTCCTTACCAGCATATTCATAAGCACACCTTCCCTCAGATCACATTGTTCTTTATTCTTTCTTTTGCTAAAATTGTTTTCAGTTTTCCTTTAACACTTCCAGGTTTTAAGCTTTTTTGTAATTTCTTGTCATTTCCTTGACAAGAGTCATAATTTCCTCAACCCAAGGAAAGCACCTTTCTCACACAAAACCCAACAAAAGTACCCACTGCTGGCCTGCAGTTTGCAAAAGCGATATGCTTTTGCCAGTCACATCACAGCTATCAAATAAGCTCTATCTAAAAGCCCAAATATGTCCCTGTGCATCTCCACTCTTGTTTTCAGTTACCAACTTCAATATTAGATTTCACCCACTCTTCCTCCTGTCAGATGGATAAATCTTTCAGAATTGATCTGATCATCTCTGAAAAGCAAGCTCTTTGCTTTATAGGCCCCATCACCAACTCAAACACCACAGCTAACTGATGAAGCACATCTAACTTCATGAAGAGGATGGATTTTTGAAGAGTTACAGAAAGCAACTGGTACCAGACTACTAAGAACAATAATATGACCCTAAATTTTCAATCTACACACAGCACAGCTGAATGTGGCTGCCATGTTTACATGGCAGTTACAGAAACCCAAATGAATCCTTCTGTAACAAAAAGGGAAGCAAGGTCTTACATTTTAAGGGGCAGGAATCATATACTTACAGGTCCCATAATAGTTGCTTGCCAATGAAACACTGAAAGTCAAGAAGATACAACAATTAGAGATTTTCTGAGCTTTTTCATAACTGAAATGCACTGAATGTACTAGGAAGAGCTTACAGTCATCTCCAACAGGACCGGCAGAACAGTGGGCTGGTGGGTCTCGCTGCAGATCACTTAGTTCCTACAAGAAACACAGAAATATTTGAAAGACATGAATATACACACCACTTGGCAGCATTCCTTCAAGAGTGGGAACACAAACTGATTTTATTAAACCTGTGGGGGGTTTTTGTGGTATTTTGATAAAATAATCAACACTTGAAATGCCCATTGAGACTGAAAAAGTTTTTTTGCCAAATGGTCTGCAGCTAACACTGTGCTAGAAATTAACATCTGAAAGAATTTAAGAGTTGCAATCAAGTTCATAGTAAGTGAAATACACTTGAAGGAGACAAAAAAAAAAGAAGAGGAAGGGTTTCTTGATTAGTCTGTAAGCTCACTGTTTAATTTAGAGTTAGGTGCTAATCTGATCATTCCCTTAGCTTTTGATTTTACAAAGGTTTCTGTATTGTCCTAGTCTATGTACATTAACTGAGCTAAACTGGCTCATAAAATGCTTGCAGCCTGCCTGGAGATGACATATAAACATAACGTAAAGCATCCTAACTAAACTAGAAACTAAAGGAAAAATATTAGCTCTACACCTTATTTATCATACCTTGATTCAATTCCCTGCATGCTTTAATAACTACTAAAAAAATTCCCAAGAAAGTTGAAACTTAAGCACTTAGAGGAGCTCTTGCAGTCAACTGATTCATCTCTCTTGCAGGAGTCCACAGAGTCCCAAATAATTTAAAATTATTATTTGATTACACAAAACCAGCTCAGCTTTTCATCTGGTTTATCATTGCTACTTCGAGACTGGCAGTAATGTTAGTTCATTTTCCTTGTTTAATTCAATGATGTCTGAATTTTTACTGTACTAAGGACAAACAACTTTTTCCAATTCTAGGCTGATAGGAACTGTGCTGTGGTAACTTTAACGACTGCACACAAATACTTCCTTTGAAATGAGTTAAAAGATGTGTGCTAAATCACTGTAAGTAATTCATTACTCAAAACACACACATTTAAGTCAACAATAGACATAAGCAGGTCTGTGAGTTTACCTTAAGGAGTAACAGTGGAAACATTTCTACTCAAAAAACACTAGTCAAGGCAACTACTTCCAAAATCAAGGTTCAAATTGGAACAAAGTTTAACTCAAGTGTAGAATTGGTGTACCTAAGAGTGATCAGACCTTACAGACAATTTGGAGCGTTAAAAAACTGCACTTCTCAACTGCTGTGATATATTTTTCCACTTGTGACATCCAGTAAATATTTCAACTCACTTTACCATGGACCTGACACTTAAATTCAGCCAGACTTACAGGTCCACTCTTGGTCCTGAAATCAAAGAAAAGCACAGCACCATATCTTACTACCACTCTCACAATCCTTGTGATTTAAAACGAGACACTTCTTTGATATACTGAAATAGCCCAGGTTGCCAACTTGTCAGCACTTTATTTTGTTGCTGACACCGTATGCTAGTCCAGAAACAACACCCTGGGCTAGACTTTAACTAGTAAAGGCAACAGCAAAACCCTTTAGAAGTGCAGTTCCCGTTTTAATCGGAGGATTCAAATTTCATTGAGGAGTGATCCAGAGAATCAGCTGTCTATGCAAGGCCAAGCCACCGCCAGTACACACAGGGAGTCAACAAATCTCAGGTTTCCAGCAGTCACCACAGACAAACATGACCAGCAGCGGAGGAGCTGTTACAGGCACCATCTCCTCTAATTTGCAACTCAAGATCTAACCTAACAAGAGAACATTAAGTCTTGTACACACGCTAAAAAAACCCCAAAACCAAACAGCTACACTACACTGTGCCAAAACAGGGACCTCAGAGTAACAATCACGCATTTTATAACAGCCATCGTTGATGGCTAAATTCAAGGCAGTAATGGCAAAAAATATGTAGCTTAAACTTTTCAGAAGGTCTCTAAAATATATGCAAACATTCCATATGCATATGGGAACTACCAAGCAAGAGCTCCAACACATGCCACACTATCCCAGTACAGCCAGGATAAACGTGTACAGAGAAAAACACTTAAGCTGAGGACAGCGGTAGAAATAAATCTCCTAATCCTCTCATACAAAATATTACAGGGTAGAATAGAATACTATTGGCTAGAATACAACCGGATATGGGCAAAGCCTCCAAATTATCACCTTCCCTTGCACCACACACACTCCCGAACACCCCCGTAGGCAGCATGAAGCCAAAATTTAAGATTCAAGTTTAACAGCTGTAAAACACAGGCTGTGGTGAGCTATAAATGCTGCGCACATTTCTGACTGTGCAGACTAGTACCCATGGTCAAAGAATAATAAAGGATGTATCTCACAAAAGTATAAAGCTGAAGACTGCAAGGCCAATTTAACACTTACATGCTTGATTAGCATCCAGGTTTCCCTCCCAAAATGCTACTGGAACAACATTGTGAAGGATATTTTGGTGAGAAGGAGATAAATGTTCTCAGCATAGTACTCAGGGACACTCAGTGACTTCGAGCATAAGTAGTAACAAAAATAAAAAAAGTGTCCTAAAAATGTCTTTTTTCAGTCAAAAAAAAAAAAATCAGAAAAAAGACTGCAGCTTATCAGAAGACCAAAATAAACTGCAGATAGCCTCACTAAAAGCTGTTTTCCTTCTCTAATCAACACAAAACCACAACCAGAACCTTTCTCCATGCTGCTATTTAAAATACAGAGATTTATATTTGTCAGCTATGTTCTTAATTTCTTGCACAAAATGCACTGTGGATCATAGACTCATTTCCTATCAACTCCATGCGTACACTGCTGCTTGGAACTGTGTCAAAAAACCCCACCGTGATCATACTTAAGACTAGTTAAAGAATTCTCTGTTCTTCACATATTTGGTAAATGTAAAGCACATATTTATCATAAGATTTATTGATATAATGGTCAGTCAGTAATAAATATTCTATTTTCATACATTGTTTTAATGCAAAAAAAATATTGCTAAATACGTAATATCACAGCTGAGGTTTTGAAAGCAAATTCAAACATTTTAAGTTAGAGCCAAAAAAGTTTCCTCGTTATGTCCATTACCATCTAAAGATTGCAGGTTTGAAGTAAAAATCTAAACCACAAATATCAATAATTTTCGAGTCAATTTACAACAACAAAAGTTATTTTCAACATAGATTTTCAAGTCAGTATGTCCTGTTAGCCTACACATATATGAAACACATACTGAAACACACAGACATAGTTCAGTGAAATAACTAAATGTTTGAATGCTTCTGTTCTTACTGAGTTGTAGGAGAAAAACAATCAAGCACTATGTACCAATAAGATAAAAACAACAGCTATTTTTAAAGCAGTATTCAAATCTATCTCCTTTCTGGTCTCAAAACCTCTGCTAAAATCTCTTTAAGGCCCATTTTTTTATGCCCATAACAAAAGTATGCACTGGTTTCATAAGTACTGCAAGGCAGCCCGAGCATGAACAAGCACATCAACCTCCCACTAACACTGGAGGAGCACCCAGGCACAGGACCTAGGATGAAAACAATCTCAGCTGTGATACAGAACTGACAAATTCTGCAATTAGATACCTGAACAAAGAATTTGGGGCAGAAACCCCAGAAAAATGGTTCTGCATAAGACAGATGGGCAGAACTGACCTATACCCTCACCTGCAGAACCTGACAGCCTGAATTATTTTCCGCCTCGCACAAAAGTCATGGTGTCTCATTTTCTAGAGGTGGCAAGAATAAAGGCTTCTTTGCACAATATCCCCTCCCAACTAAAACCTACACTATTTGATTTCATCATTTGCAACATCTGGAATTTACAATGCCCACAAAAACGTGTTATTCTTTCACTGCCCCAAGGAACGTCTATTCTATATCACACACAGCACAGCCGAGCTTTTCTGACAGTGTAGAAACACAGTGCCTCTCTCATACAATGGCAAATCAAAGCACTGAATAGGTAAATGAACAAGGAAACAGGCTCCTCAGCTTATGCTGAGTAAGAATCCCCTGACCCGAGCCTCTCTGAGGAACTCTGAGACGAGTTTGTCATGGAGATACCATCGACAGCTGTGCCTGCAGGGCAGGGCTTCATGTCCTCACTGTTCTTCCACCCACAGTACTGGATCAACATACTTCCACCTGCAGTGATCAGCTTCTTCCCTGTGTTCTTAGTTGCTGCTTTTTAAAGAAGCTCCCAAGTGCAATACATCTTTCTGTAACTAGTGTACAGTCTTGGAGTTCACATGCTGTCCTGCTTTGAGGAGCCCCTCGAGCCTGGTCAACCAAAGGTGGGATGCAATGACACAGATCCCAATGGCAATACTATTTAGAAATCACAGCCCCAACCAGTAGGACAAAGAATGTGCTTACTAACGTTCTACAGCTTTGCTTTCTTCATAGGTGCTGTCATACTGAACATGCAAATTATCAAAATTACTGTGAACAAACACTCAAGCTTGCCACCAAAATCCCCTAGCTGTGTTAAAGCACAATTCTGAACCACCCTAAAGCCACCCAAGGCTTAACTTCAGACAGTATGTCTAGACTGACAAGCTCCCAAGCAATACCACTGTGTTTTCTGACAGTACTTTGTTCTCCAAACAATTCCTCTAGGTACTCTGTGAAACTACAGCATTTCCTCTACTCCAGATCTTATCCCTTCCTATCCTCGGGATACAACATAGCTATCAACCTTTATAGCCAGTCTGAAACACCAGGAAGTCAGATGGGATAAACGCACCATCATACAAATACATTTCGACCAGCATTAAACTTCCAGTTCCGTGATTTTCAGGAAAGCACTATGTATGACAGTGACATCAAAATAGCTTGTCTTTTCAAACTTCTTCCCTTCATTTTAACCTTCCATTTGAAACAAACCTATTTCCTTGCCATTCCCTTTCCTCTTCTATTTCTCCAGAGATAGGCTGCTGGCCAAATCCCTCTAGTAGAATGTTTTTCTTCCCCTGGAAAGGCAGCAGAGAGTGACGAGAGTAGTTAATGAAAAAAGAGAAAACCAGCAGTAGTCATTTCTGCAGCAAGCTAGAAGCAAGCAGTAACTACTTCTGAATTTAATCTCAACTCTTCTTGGAGGTCCTTACCCAGTATCTCTTCATGTTTTGGGTAGAATCTATTGCATAACCAGGAAATCTCATAGTACCTCACAGTCAGCAGGTTGGAAAGCATCACTTCATTTTGAAAGAGTAGAAACAGGATTTAATAAGACTAATGGGATCTAAGATACTTTCATAGAAAGTCTAACCATAATTTCACATCTATCAAAGACAAAGTTCTTAAATGACACATTAAAGAAAGTTGTGGCTTTCCAATATGTATGAATGTCTCTAAAGCAGAAAGAAAAGTTACACAAGGAATGTGATAGAAGTACGAAGAATAATCCTATTCTAGCATGACCTCACTTGGAAAGCCACAAACTACCACTATCTCAAAAATACAAGAAGATTACCACTTTCCTCTTTGTCTGTTTACCTTAGCAGAAAGCTGAACAAGAAGTGGAAAGAGATGGTATTCAGAACAATCCTTTTCCTGAAACATGAGGGCAAGATGTTAAAAAAGAGGTGGGAAATTAAAACGGTGACAAAAGGCAAAGCATTCCCATAATACATGGCTGTGTGACAAAGTTATTGCTAAAGAAAACCAATATAGTTACTTATTAATATTTGATATAATGGTCGAATGTAACATTCATGACAAATATGGGATACGAAGTAACAAAAACGTCCCTTAATTGCACTGACTGTAAAGGCATAAGCTTTGTAGCACGAGACATGACTACCAACTTCTGGTAGAAATCCATCCAAACAAGTTGGTACCTACAGTGGGGTATCCCAAATCTGATCACTATGGGGTTAATTGGTCACTACAGAATCCTATTTCTGCAATACCAATGACTTCTAAGAGCAAAAGGGAATCCTGAACAAGAAATTACAGCACCGTCACAGAACCAGGACTTTTCCACTGCCGACTAAACACGGCACATCAACAGCAACCAAACACCACGGATTCTGTTCCACGGCCACAGCACCAGCCTTAACTCCCCTCCTGTCCCGGCCACCGGCGATTCCCTTCCTGTCTGTACTGAACAGCGACCAGCTCGGCCTTGCCAAACAAAAGGAAACTAGGAATTCACTCCACAGCTTGAACCTGGCCATTTACAAATACCAGCCCCAAAGACTACAATTCGGGTACGTTCACAGGTCACACCAAAAACTATGCTGACAGCACTTCTCAACCCGGGCAACAGCCTGGGCACAGGGCTGACCCGCCGCGCACACCGGGAGCGCAGCGTTTAGTGACCGATGTTGTACCCGCGCCTCTGCTGAAGAGCCCCCACCGGCACCCCGGCTGCACCCGCCCCGCGCCCCTCGCAGCGCACCGCGGCTGGCCACAGACGGCGCGGCGAAGCACCGACTCGGGCTGCGGGGCCTTCGAGGAGGCAGAGTCCCGAAACCGTGAGGCGTCCTACGAGAGCCCCCCCTTCTCCGCCTCACGCCCGCTCCCCTTCCCCGGCTGCCGGCGAGGGAAGGACGGGTGCCGGCGGAGAAAGCGCGCGGCAGCGGCTGCCGCAACGCCTCTCGCTGAGCCCGGTCCGGCTGCCGCCACGACCCCCGGCAATAAGGGGGCGGCTCCGGCGGCTCCCCCAGGGCGGGGGGCCCTTTCCGCCCCCTCCCACGACTCGACCCCACTCACTTTCTGTATCC
>VZRJ01004519.1:33064-53501 GCA_013397565.1 Ptilonorhynchus violaceus
GGCGTCTGCGAGGCTCATTTGGAAACCAGGAGTGCTTGTGTCTAATGACAAACGGGTGAAGGTCACGGCCTCCGCCGGCACGCGGAGAGGCGAGGAAGAAAGTAACCGTGTGGAGCTTCAGAACTGCATACAAGGAAAAGCTGTGTCATATTCATGATGCTGTGGGAGAGAAGCAGGAGACCTGTGTGGTTGAAAAGGTTATTGAATGGGTCATTATCAATCACTAAAGTCCGAAGAGTCTTAGGTCGAGTCCAACCCTAAACTAGGTCCCAGACTAGCAAGTTCTTAATCAGGTATAAAACTTTGATAATACTTTTTTAAGGTAAAGAGTAGTAATTCTCACATCAATACCCAAGCTTGTGAGTTTCAAGGCGAATGTCACTCAGAGGATATCACTTTTCAGCTCATCTCTCCACAACTACACAGTAGAGGGCTCATACAATGATCTGTCTTCAGCGTTTTGCAGAGCTGTGGGGCACTCACAGCATCACTAGCAGAGAAAACGCGGGGCCGCGCCGAGCCGAGCCGAGCCGGTGCGTGCCCAGGACGCACAGCGGTGCCCAACACCCATTTTACAGCTACAGAGGCCTCCCCGAGGGCCCTGTGTGGGGCGTCAGGCCAATGACAGCGCTCCTTCGCTCCTCCCTCCTCTCCGCGGTTCCGTTCCGCACGCCCCACAGCCACGGCCTCTCCCCGAGCCCCGTGTCTTGCCTTCAGGCCTTTAAGGGGCGGCCCCGCCGCCATCTTGCGGAGTGGCGCGTGCGCGGTGCGGCCTGCGCAGGGTGCGGCGTGGGAGCAATGGGGCCGGGGCAGAACAGCGCCGTGCGGGGTATGGCCGGCCGGGGGTGCGAGGTGTGGGCCGACCGGAGCTGCGNGCACATCGATAAAATTCCTCCTGGGGCCGGGGAGGGGGCGACGCGGTGTGGTGGCTCGGCCTGGGGGACCCTCTCCGTCCCGCCCCGCCCCCGTGTGAGCGCCCGGAGCCGCCGAGTTCCGCGCCGGGCCCTTGCGGGTGCTTCGACCCTCGCAGCGGGCCCCGCCGCCCGCCGGGTTGTAGCTGTGGGGGGGACAGCTCGTTTCAGACACCGCTGTTTTATTTCTACCTTTCCCCCTGTTTGGGTGTGAATTTCATGAAAACCTCTAAATTGCAGAAGTTTTTCTGGCTTTCAAAGGCTGATACTGTGCAATAGAGGTAACGGTGATATTTGCGCTGTGTGATGATTGACCTGAAGCATGCCTGAGGTAGCGTTGTGTCTTTGAAATGCTGTTGCACAACCGGACAGGATGAAAGAGTTAAGCTGGGTGGAGGAAAGAACAGAAAGCTGGATTACCTAATTTTTTCTGAAAAAATGAGCTTCACCTGCATGACTCTGGTTTCCACTTGCAAAGCTGCTCATGGTTTATGTCTTTAATTCAGCAGGCAGATAGCTTGCGTTTGGTTTTTTTTCGGGGGGCGGGGGTGAGGAACGGTATACACTGCTCGTACAGAGGGTGTTGGCAAAGACATTAGTCTAAAATGGGTTATAGTGATGGAAAGCTATGCTTATTAAAATAATCAAAGCCCTGAGGATGACTTGGTAATAGTTTGCATCCAGGTTGCATTCCCAAGGGCAGTTTGCTGTCTTTTATAAGCTTGCAAGAATTAGAACAGTTCCTATACGCTAGGAATTGAGAAGAAAAACTTTGTGGAGATGGGAGAAGAACGTGCTCCTAAACAAACTGAAGATATCTTCATTATTTCAGGAAAGCAGGGGAGCAGCTGATGGGAGCAGTCTGGAGGGTGCTCTGTTTAGGAGGAGACAATATTACGTTATTGTGATTTCTGACAAGATTAAACTTGATCAGTGCCTTGTTACTGGCAGGTCACAGTTCTTCCTCCAGCTTGCATGTGTCTCAGGCTGCTAAATTTTGAAAATCATTTATTCCCTACTGAAAACTAGACACCAGAAACTTACCATATATTTGGGAGATTTAATTTGTGGTAGCAGTGGGGGAGTTAATTGCTTCTGTGCGTGTGTGCCCTTTGGAACGCAGTGAGTAGCACAGCTAATGCTTTTTATTGTGAGAGGTGTGGTTGGTTGTAGGTGTGACCCCCACCAACCACACATCTGATCACGGCGATTTGACTTTTTCTGCTTATTGGTGAAATCCAACAATCTTTTCTCCCTCAGGTGGCCTCTTTACCATATGACTTCAGTTAAATTAAACCTGCCAGTAGTAATCCTATTTTTTGTGGATGCTGTGGAATGGTAGAAGTGATTTTGTTGGCTTGACTGCTTGGTTTTTGCTGTTAGGCTTTTTGTGCATTCAGTTATCCTGGATGACTCTTCAGTAAGCAAGTATCATGTGTTTCTCCAGCATGGCCTTTCGTTGTGGGCAGTAACACTGCTGGACTGTCATGAACTCTTGCACAATAATAGTCTCTTCATTGGCAATGAAAAGAGGAGAAAAAAGCTTGAAAGTTACAAGCACTTCTGGAGACATAAAATACAGTTTTTCACGTCTGGAGTTATTACTCTGTGACTTTTGAATAACATAAACATCTTCTAAGCAGCAGAGGTAACTTGAAAACTGCCTCTTAGGACTGTCTTGGACTAACTTTGTCAGGGTGTAGCTCTCCCCCATATTGTTGACAGCTGCTGGAATGTAAATTGATCTGGGTCCTAGCAAGGGTCTTAGTGGAGCCAAGAACACTTCAGTTTCTTTGTGCACTTCTCAGTGCAGATGGTAAATGTTTTCCTGCAGAGAAAATCTCGGCGCTCTCCAGCAGATCCAAAAACTACCTTTGTAGCCTAGATCTGGAAACATCTGGAGCAATGTTCTGAACGTTCAGAGAGAGAAGAGAGGAGAAATTTTGATATAAATCTCTTTTTCATTAAGCATATGTTCAAAGAATACAGAAGAGAATAAATTCCTGTCAGTGTCTTATTACTGTTCTCATCTTCTGATTTATTTCTGTGCACTGCCTGCTCTCCTGGGACTTGATTCTTTGAGTTTCTATTTCCTTCTTCCCATCTCTCTTGCCTTCTCTTCTTTGTGTGTTAATTTTTCTGGAGTTTTAGCCAAACCTTTTTCCATTATTTAGTGCTTACAACATGAAAACAGTTTTTCTGCCATGTTACCCAGGCCTGTTGTGTCTTGTAACATTGTGATTTTGGATTATACCATAACTGAGGGTTTTTTAATAATAACTCAAAAGTTGCTTATACTGCCTTTTACTTCCAGAAGAAATAAAAAACCCTTGACATTCCACATCAGTGTCACTCTGTTAACAGATGCCTCATGCATGACCTTAAGAGTTTGGCAGCAAACTGTTAAATTGGCACCAGAGGTCTCTTGAAATAGAGTATTTAAAATTATCTGAAAAGTGGTTTCCTTCCAGGTGCATTTTATGGTTAACTTAGTTAACAAGATGAAATGGGTGTTCCAGCTTTTCGAGATCTGTTTGTGAAACAAGACAAAACTTACTGCAAATTTTCATGGTGTTTATTAAGGCAATTCTGGAATTTAAAGACTAAGACTGCTTTACATGTTTGGATTTAATGTATTACCAGTTGATATAATTTTCCACCCTGAAAGTGGAAAAGAGAAGTGGCTCCAGGGAAGTGATGAAAAAAGGTGATACAGTAGAAAAGACATCACTCTATTATAAGAAAAAAATACCTGTAGCTATTTGTATGTATACAACTTGCCCGTGTGTGTAAAAGATTACTCTGGCCCTTGAGGGAAGAGGTGGAGGATCACTGCGAGATGAGATGACAATTTTATTAATGTTCTCTGCTTGTTGAGCTGGATCTGCTGTGCACAGTTATCTGGGGGGTGGCCCAAGGGATGTCAGAGGGATCTGGGTTAGCTGCAGATGTGCAGAACAGCTCTTCTGAATGTGCTGCTGAATTTTAGTACAGACTTCTCTTGCTTGTGGTGAGTCACAGAAATATTAATAAATTTTTTTTCCTCTTCTGGTATGCTAAGTTGACCTGGTCTTTTGGATAGGTGCAAGTAAAGATCAGCCTTAAGGTGCAGCACCATAAAGGGTGCTTCAGTTACAGAAGTCATCCTTGGTCTTTGTTAAAGTCACTCCTTCCCCTTGGATTCCATAAGGGAATGGATATGGCCCCCCTGTCCCCTTATTTAAAATATAGGTGAAGATTTGATCCATTGGCAGTGCATTGGTAGCAGTTGGGCAGTCCTTGCAATTGCTGCTTTCCTGAAAGCCCCGCAATAGGCACTCCCTCGGTTTTGCTCTTGCTGTTGCAGCTGCACTTGACACATCAGCAGGGGTCACTTTAAACTTGTCAGACCCAGCTTGTCCGTGAGCTTGCTGAGTACCTCCTCCCTGGCACAGCCCTGCTCGAGTGAGACAGGGAGAGGGTTCTGCAGTGGCTTTGCTTGGGAGAGCTGCTGCCTTGGATTTAAGCTGTGGCTGTTCTTTGATTAGTTTGGGCTGTTGTGCTAAATTAAATCAGATTTTTATAGAATCCTGTTCTTCATTTCATCCCCTGACTTCTTTATTAAAATTAGTGCATTACTCTGGCTACTGTGGGGGATAACTCACTGGATGGGTATAAACCACAGAATTCACAACATGGTCTCTGGGGCTTTTATTGTTTTAAGGAGTTTGGGAACAGGGAAACATAGCCTAAATTCTTTGATGTTAAGGATGATTTTCTGTATCTTAGTATCCCTGTGACAGGGAGGGTTTGTCACTCATTTGCAGGGCAGGTCTCAGGATATGTTGGTCTCTTCTGTGTCATTTACTAAGAAAATGAACTCTGAA
This sequence comes from Ptilonorhynchus violaceus, assembly GCA_013397565.1. Classification (NCBI taxonomy): domain Eukaryota; kingdom Metazoa; phylum Chordata; class Aves; order Passeriformes; family Ptilonorhynchidae; genus Ptilonorhynchus; species Ptilonorhynchus violaceus. The sequence continues at coordinate 37,842 of VZRJ01004519.1, forward strand.
GGATTTCTGTATCTTTTACTCCTTTAGTAAGACTCCAAAGAAGTGCGTGCCTTCCCTCATCTCACAGGGCTGCAGACACTGTACAGATAGTTTTCTAATTTCACCTATTGGTACAGCCAGATGCCTGTGGATCGGAGTGGTGCCTATAAGCTAACACAGTGTTTCAGCTGAGGAAAGGGCTTGGTATAGATTTTAGGAAAGTCTGTGGGACAGAGGCAGAAAACCTTGATCCTTTTAGTCCAAGCTCACAATGGAAATACAGCAAGTCAGTTGGTCATGGAAAGTAGCAAGAACTAACAAAGGCTTTTGTTTCTTCTTAGACTTGAATGTAGTGATGTGTATTGCTCCAAAGCAGAGAGAAAGCAACAGAGCCACAAAAAAGTAGGAAAACTTCTTGCAGGAATGGAAATTATACTAAGAAAGACTGCAAAAATTTTATCAGTAAATAAAGGGAGGAAAAGTGAGGATGAGAAGTGGTAGAAAGAGGATTTTTTTTAATGACAGTTGTCTTGCAGAGAGTCAGGGCCTAATCTAATTAAAATAAATACATGCTATGATTCTTAAATACAATCTTTTTGGATCTTTGTTCTTACATGTATACCACAGTAGGGATTTAATCTAAGATGGCTTTTGTTATTGGTGGTAGTATATTTAATAATTTCCCCATTGCCAAACATCTGTTTTTATTTTTTTTAGTTACAAGATGCATTATGTTGAAAGCTACTCAGTGCTCGTGCCTTAGAGGGGATCCTGCTTGGGTTGTTGGTGCTGACTGTTCTTCTTCAGTGACTTTACAGCAACTGAAACAAACGACACAGGTTTTTTGCTGCTACAGGATGTACTTACAGCTGGTTTAATATGCTGAACTTGGAAACAGTGTGCTACTGATGCTGGTATCAGAGCTGGCTAAGTAAAAGAGTAAAAAAAAAAGCCAAACCACAAAAACCCTGCCAGGTTAATCCTCACCCTCGGGTAGAAAGGACTTGGGTGAAGTAGAACTCTGATTGGTGGAAAAGAGTAGATTAACTAGATGAGTGTCAAAGGAAAATACTCTTGTAGAGAGTTACTACTACAGAACAAAAAGGTCTGTTGGAAAGTAAAGGTGTTGCTGCAAGCATGAAAACATTTACTGCTGAGCAGTTTTAATAGAATATTGTGGTCAAAACCTGATAGTCTCTTGTTTTTTCTTCTTTTATTCTAGTTGAATGGATTGCTGCGGTCTCCTTAGCTGCTGGAGCAGCTGCTGTTGGATACCTAGCTTACAAAAAATTTCTCTCTAAAGACAAATGCTGCAAAGCAATGGTGAATCCCCATATCCAGAAGGATAACCCCAAGGTAGTCCATGCCTTTGATATGGAAGATCTGGGAGATAAGGCTGTGTACTGTCGTTGTTGGAGGTCTAAGAAGGTAAGAGAAGAATGAATGGTCCAGTGTCCTTCATGTGCATGCACCTTTCAGCAAAACTGTTTTTAAACTGCTTTATTTAGAGGAAAGTAATCTCTTTTCATTTAAACTATTCTGCGTTGAGATGTAGCAGTGTTCTAATCTGTAGAACTATGCAGATTCATGCTGGTGCTCAGAGTAAAGCCTGCAAATCAGTGCTAATAGTGGACAAAATGTTTCTGTAGCTCTGAAGATCTCTTGAAAGGAGAGCCACTGCCTGGAGCACAGTCACGAATGACAGATACCCTTTTGTGTGCTACCTGTGCTAATACAGAGGCTTATCCAAAACTATTGGCCTGTTGGCAGTAGGAGCTCAGGAAACACAGTGTGCAAGGACCTTAAACACCTTTTTTTGGAGCAAGTTGGAAGCTTAGTCAGAAAGTACCTTGCTACTGGTACATGGTGTATGCTAGTGCAATCACAATGGCATACTTTAAGTTCCTATTTTTGAGCAATTAAAAGTCTGGCCTTGATACTGGTCTAGCTTGCTTGCATTTTAAGTTGAGTTGCCTTAATTGCCTGAAATTAGTGGTAACCTAGCCTTTCCATAACACTACCTCAGGTTTAAATCTGATCTTAGAGATGTGTGACACTTGGTGTAGCTGAGATGGGTATACTTCTTCTATAGTAATAGTTCTGGGATCTGTAAAGAGAGAAAGCAGATTGCATGATTAGTCCTGTCCATTTACCACTGGTGCACATTTAAAAGCTTTATTAGAACATGCCAGTATGTGGAGACTGAGATAATACAAACCTTCCAAGCCAGATAACTGCCTTGAAATCTAGCTTTCTCCTCCAGTGAACTGAATAATCCACCTCTCAAGTCTTAGACATTGGTCTAATCAGGCCACACTCATCAATTTCCAGATGCTGTACCATCTGGTTCTTGCTGTTGTCAGATCTGACTTCATGACCTCACGGGTAACTCAAGAGCTCACACATGTGTACCTGAATTCAGTTTTACAGTGTAACACTGCTAAGGATTAAACAGCATCGTGACTTGATTCTAAAATAGTCCTGTGGAGATGGGTTTGTCTTCTTTGTTCTGTCTGAACTGAAAAACCTCCACTTGAGCTCTGGTGTTTGTGCTTTCTGCTTCTTAGTCAGTCTTCTAAACAGAAATGGAAGATGGTGTCTGGTCCTAGTGGTTGCATTGCAGCTCCTGCCAACTGTTTGCTATTGTTCAATATTACCTTTTTTTTTGGTGTGAAATAACCTTAAGTACATTATGGTATATGGTTAAGGGTATTGTCAGTTGAGGAACATATTGCCCTACTGATTTAGAAAGGAAGTAGATGAGGCTATTCCGAGTGCATTGTTAGAACTCTGGTCTGAAAGGTTTTGTAAAGGCATTAAGGCGGTCAGTGAAAATTTTGAAAGGCATTTGTTTTCTTTTACTGCTATTTAGCGAGTATTTTAGTCGACATGTTCTGCTTCAAAGACTGTAGTTTCCAGTTTTGTTACCTTCCTCTTGCCTTGATGGGCTTGTCTTGCAGCATCGGTAGCATAACCTTTAAGATGATTTGTGTGCTTCTTCTCATATTTGTTATTGCCAAGCAGTAATAAAATACATCATTGTCACATGCTTGTCATCTCTGGAAGTTGTCAGCTAGCATTATCTGGCTCTTACAGTTTTCAAACTGTTGAAATTTGTAGTTACATGGTGTTGGGATGTGGAATGTGCGTGCTTTCAATGCAGGAAATTACAATTACTTCAAATACATTAAGTATGTGCTACATTGTTGTTAAATAGGTGCATATAAAGGCTAGAAGAAATGTCCTTTTGTATCACTGTGTGCACTTCTCACCAGATTCAGGCTCACCTGAGGCATGAGGCTGTTGGTAGAACCAGTAGTGTTAGGAACCATGGGCTGTTTTTGTTGCACTGATGGTGTGCATGTACTTACAGCTGACCCTGCGTGGTGTTCCTCCTCTACAGGGAATAAGAAAACAGTTGGACTATACCAAGGTATTTTTGGAGTAAGTCTTGAAAAAAGAGCAGGATTATTTGCAGTTGTTTTTGTTCTGGGTTTTTTTTTCTGAAATAGTGTACCAAAGGCTTTTATGCTGGCCAGAGTGTTTGTGGAATGTATGTGTTTCAAAAAACCACACGTGGTATCTTCAAATAAGTTTGTCTTGGGATGTAATTATCTGTTAACAATGGATAGGTAGTTCTTTAAATGACTCTTTTCTATTCAGTGTTGTGCTCTGCAGGCACTTCATAGTTGTTCAGTTTAGTGAAAAAACTCAGTGTTAAAACTTATCAATGTAGAGGCAAGAGTTTTGTCTTAAAACTAAACTGTAATTAGAGTTAGAACACTTGTTTTCTTACTTACCTTCATTTTTAGCTGTGGGTTGGAGGAGGAGGGAATTAATTTGCTGTCTCTTACAATGACCTGTAGCCTCTGTGTCTTCCAGAGAACTATTAGTCCCCAGGCTGTGGGGTTGAGAAATACTGCTGCAGATTATCAGCAGAAATAGTGATAGAGAATCCAAACCTGTTCAGTGTCAAGGGAAATCAGCTGAGCTGTCCAGATCACTAAACAATTCCCCCCAGGGCTTGAGCTTTCGCCACTGTTGCTAACCTGCTTTATCTTAATCAGGGATGAACACATTGTGTCAGGCCCAATATCCATCTATGGCAGTATCTGGTCTTCAAGGTGACCAAATGGGTGCTCTGGAAAAGTGGTGTTTGGTTTGGGTTTTTTTTCTGGAGAAGCTCAAGTCCAGTGTACCAGCCCCTGAGAGCCAGTGTTCTGAGACCAGCTGATCAGTAGGATGAATTCAGAAGAGTCAGCGTTGGTAGCTGTTAAAGATGTCTGGATGCTATCCGAAATCTAGGAATCCCACCATTTTTGTTGCTTGAAAACTTGAAGTGATGATGTTGCTGTAGCTGGACTTTGGGTTACCTCCTTGGGGCTTGTGAGATGTTAACATCTGATGGAAGCTGTGTCATTGCTTCTGTGAAGACCAGTGGACTGTGGTGTTGCATGGAAAAAAACTGGCCCAGGAATATCTGCATTGGAAGCTGGTCAGTGTCCCACAAAGATATATTCCTGTTTGCCCAGATTTTGTCCAAGTATCTGTCACTACTTACTCATTGAGTCACAAATGACTGAGGGGTGATAAGGTTTCTGCATGAATCAGCTTCTGTGACTATTCTCTGAATTCAAGGTTTCTTTATTCAGAAACATCACCTGCCATTTTTAGCGTAGGTTTTGACATTTTGTAACTGTGAAAAGTCAAAAAAAAACCCCAACCCACCTCACCTCTTTCCTTCCCTACCAACACTACCGTACAGAGCAGGTGGGGTTATTTTTAAAGCTCTGTGTATTGTTTCATTGTATTGGCTTTGTGCACTACTTTGAAATCTTTTATTCTAACTAAGCGTGGGTGATAGGGTTTTAAGGTTTTTCAAAGACTGTGACTGAGGTATGAACATTGGGATCAGTGGAACATGTAAGACTGACTGATGCTACTGCAAGAGAATAGTGCTGTTGCAAAGGCAAAAGCTGAGTAATGCCCAACTTCGAGTCCCATTACTTCTAAGCAAACAAAATTGTAACTGAATGCAAAATAAGTGTGTGATTTCTGTGATTGTCTCCAGAGTTTCCCATACAGAGGAGGCATAATCCTGAAAACGCACCCTTGAGAAGTGGTGGGATCCAACCTCAGTCTTGTTGCCTCACGGAATGTCTTTTGGCTCTTGCATGTGAAAAGAGCTGCCCAGGAGCAGCGGTTGTCACTGCTCTGGGACCTGGGCAGTTACAGCTGGCTGAAGGAGTCCCTGTAGTTCTTGCTCTGACCAGCCTGTTCTCGGGTGGGGTTTGTTTGGGGTTTTTTAATGGAACAAACATATCTTCAAATTACTTCCAACTGACGTGGCTCTTAAGGGCAGCACTGAGGAAGTGCAGTTTACTTCCATTAGCCAGTCAGAATCCTAATGTGGAAGCCAGCTTGTGCAGAGGGACTGTTGTGTGGATGAGAGAAGCTGGCTATATGAGGATGGAGCAAAGCTAGCTTGCCACTGCAGCTGACAGGAGGCAGGACTAGTTTGTAGGTGTGTCTCTCATTTAAGAGGTGAGCTGGGGAAACTGTCCTTTTTCTCATCATATGCTATGGAAAACCAGGAAGATAATGGAGCTGAGGATCTCTTCGTGTTTTTCTTCCTCACCCCACCTGGTGCTGCACTCAACTCTGCTGTTGCCTGGGAAAACAGAGTGTGGGGCAAGGTTGAAAGTAAGGTACTCCAGGTGGGTTACAGCCGAAGGTCTGCTCAGGCTGCATTTTCCTCCTGCTCCCCTGAGGCAGGAACACCAAATAGAATGGAGTTTGGTGGCTGCTTTTTTAGAACAAGCCTCTTGTCTGCTCTACCCTAACAAGGATAGGGCTAGTGTTCGGCCAAAACTCAGGCAGACCCGAGATGCCAGCACAGAAGTTGTGGTCTGTGGTTGCAGTGGATTTAATGAGAAGATGTCTAATAAACTTGCAGCCTAAATTCTTAATTCTGGCTCTGGATGTACTTTAGATGTGTTTCTTCTTTCTTTTTTCAGTTCCCGCTGTGTGATGGCTCTCACACAAAGCACAACGAGGAAACTGGCGACAACGTTGGGCCTCTGATCATCAAGAGGAAGGAGGCATAGAGTGGACAGTAGAAGCTACAGAGTAATCAATGTCTGAGAAATCTTCTGCTCTCTTGTAATTGGTGGAAAAAACCGCAAATTCTTTGTCATGTCACTGAAGACTTCCCAATGTAGTATATACATCAGGCTTCAGCATGTGTTTTCTCTGGTGCTTGTTGTTTTTCAATCACTACAATGCATAATTTACTAAATAGTCATGGTTTAAATTTTTTGTCCTGTAAAGTGTGTGTACCCTCTCACTGAGTGTGAAACTGAAATGATGCACAGAATGTACTTCATCAGGAAGTAAGTATTAAATTATTTTCAAGTACATGTCTATCAAAAGGTAGATAGTAAAATCCTGGAAAGGTTCTAAAGTCACAGAGCTGGATAGATGTCCATGTAAAAGGCAGTGGCAGGGAAGAAATCACAGTGCCAAAATGCATCTTAATCTCTGATTATGCTGCATTTTCTGCAGGTTTCACGTTTGGCCTGTTGCACTACTGTGCTGTGGGGCTTCTCTTAAAGAACAAATTCAAAATTGCTAGCTATGAACAGAAAAGGCTGAAGGTAAAATGGGGCTAGAGGGCAACTTTACCTTGGATTTTACAGCAGTGTTGAAACTTCACCCTACTTCCATATGGTACCGAGAACATACTATCCAAACTGCAGGCCTGCATTTAGAGTAGGATTAGGAAAATGGTCTCTGAGAGCTTTCTTAATAGATAAATGGAATGACACAACGTGCTCTAAGAGCGATGCGCAGGGGGTGGCAGGGTTGTCTTTGCTGCTAGAAAGCCTTAGTTTCACTTGCAGTCTTGCGGTGAAGCCAGCTTCCCCAGACCACGGGATACTTCTGTGGGGAGGCTATGCTGATTGATTCCAGAAACTAAAATGAAAACTAAAACCCCACCCATCATCACCATCTGCTTCACTATTGCGCTGGCTGGCTCTGGAAAGCTCTTCCCACTGAGGAGGGAGGAGGCACACCTTTCTTACTATGTGGCCTTAGGCTCTATGTGTCTTAAATAACTGCTGCCTCCCTGGGCTGCTAATGTGGTTCAGCTGTTTTTACCAAAAAAACCTGGCATGGACAAGGAGAGGCTTTGGAAACAGATAGAAACAAGGAGGGAGGGAAGGATGAGACAGGGAGAGCACTTACTTTCCTTTCCAATGGCACTTGTCTGCTTGGCTGACATGGTTGCATTAATGGCTATCATGTTGGTTTCCTTAAATAGCTTTGATTTATTAACATGCAAATGACTACAAAGCAAAACCCAAAGAGTGGGGTGGCAGAAGGCAGTTTTGTATTAAACACAGTCCATTAGGGTAACTGTGGCCTGCATAAGATTTAGCTCTGAATGTCCTAGGACAGAAACTACCTCAGGGCTAGATGAAAGGCCTTGTTAAGAAGCTGACATTTTAGCCTGGACACTTAAGGATTCTTTAGATGATCAGGGTAGGAGAGGTTTTATTTATTTTATCTTTTTGAGGGTGGTTGGTACAACTGGTTAAAACTGAAGGTGTTTGGATATTCTCTATGTGAGGCTTTCAGAGGCTGAGGTCTTGGCCAACTGGTCTGAATTTGGGCAGGAGGCACAAAAAGTAAAGAAGGCACAGGTAGAGAAAGGGTTTGCAGGTGAAGTGTTGTAGTAAGGGCACTACTATCTGAGAGACCTCTGCTTGAAAGAAGTTGCAGTCAAATATGTTAGTTTGTCTTTTCTGCCTGTCTTGAGTGTAAAGATACTTGATATTTTTTACTTTGCTGAGTACTACTACATATGGAAAGTTGTTTTAACCTTAAATTATCGAATCCATTGCTTTTATCCAAAGCAAAGTAACTTCTGTATTATTAGAATATGACACTGGATATTTCTGTATTTTTGTCAAATACACATTCAAGCTCATCTTGATCTCAAGGCTGTAAAGTCTGTGTTCTCATGGGTGTGCTGCTTCTTTGAGTAGTGCTGTACACCAGTGCTGCTGTAGTCGTGAACCTGTGTCTGGAGTGAGTTTTCCTTCTGAGACTCCTTTTCCTGTCAACATCAAAGCCTGGCTGCTCCTGAAGGAATAGCAATTCAGTGTTAGTGGTCTGAGAGATGGAGTCCTGTAGTTTCAGATGAGTCTCCTGAGTCATAAAACTATTGTGTGGAGTTTGCCAGTAGAACATTTCCTGGAGTTTGGGTGTCAGGGAAGCGGGCCTCGTGAGAAGTTTTTATTCCTGGGAAGCAGAGTTGCAGAAGAAGAGTCTATGTAGATTTACATCCTGGTGACTTTTGTTTTGGAGAAGTGTCGCATTTCTGAATGTTGATTTGAAGTGGTCGCATCTTGAGGTATGTACAATTTCCTGTACTGTACCTAAAAGTTCCAGTTATGTATCCAAGCTGTTCGAACGTGATGATGAGGAGAGAGACTTGGATTTGAGGAAACAAACTGACCAAGCAGTCTTAATGATCATCACAGAGAACACTTCATTTTTTCCTTTAGTACCATAATAGATCACCATGTTCTGAGGGGCTGAGTGCTTGACTGTTCCAGTGTTTTCCTAAATCTCTCTCTTTAGTGCTTTCCTCAAATAATCTCTAGAGTCTGAAGTGTGTTGGTTACATTTCTACCAAGTTTTAACCATAAAGAAATGATGCAAATGTGCGATTTTGACCTCACATTGAAACTCCTAATGGAAATGTGGTACAAATCCTTCACATTAAAGCAGTGAAGAATTCCTGCTGCAGAGTAAAACTGTTTCTGCTCCTTCTTGTTATTTTCAATATGTAAGTGTCTGTTGGGAAGGTCAAGAAATTAAAGTACTGATTCTTGAGTAATTGAGTGTGACTCATCAAAACAGTGTGAATGTCAAGTATTTGAGTCCTTCTGCAGTCACCATCCTTGAACGGGAGCGGCTGTCAGGTACAGGCACTTCTGCAGGTTTCACTGGTTGTCTGCGGGCTGGGGCAGCAGTGGAGGGCAGCCCTGCAGCCACGCTCCTCTGCTGGGAGGAAGGGGAGGCCGTGTGATGGGGCCTCCATGAGGGCAGCGCTGGTTTAGGGGCTTTCTCTACAGCCCTGGATTTAAGGGGTTTCAGCAGCAGTGCTGGCTGGCTCAGCCCAGGCCGCTGCTACATAAATATGTTAGGGACTAAGCAGCTTTTCATGCCCAGAGGCTCATGGACTGGGAGTGTAGGAGTTGTATTGCCAGTTCCCCGACAGCCAGCTGCAGAGCTCACCGCAGGCCGTGCTAAAATTGTTACCATATTGTTGCAGTTTGGGCCTTGTTCTGGTGCTGTTGGGGTCTGTGAGACTGACTTTGTGCAGCAGTTAGACTGGGATTTTCCTTTAAGTGTAATGCAGCCCAAGACATGGAAACATGAGTCACTGCTGTATCACAGTTGCTCACTCCAAGAAACAGAACATTTTATAATAGCAGGAAGGATAAGAATGTAGGCATGAAACTAAGCATTGGTGTTGCAAAGGAACCCTGTCAGCTGTCTTCTTAGCCCCCCTGGACAAGGAAGTCTCATGCTAAATTTGGCTTTTGTTTCAACTCCTGAAGCTTCAAGGCTGACAAGACCCACGCTGAGCCCTGACTTGATTAGGTGGGCAAGCACGATCTCCCCCTTGCTGATGGGCAGAGGGGATGCCCAGCACCACTGCCTGGAGGCTGGTGCTCAGCATCCCTGTTTCAGCCTGGGCACAACATTGCATGCAGACCTGCGCTGACGTATGTTCAACTCAGCAGTGTTGGATAACTGTTCCCCCCATTGATCTCTGCACCCAGGCTTGTTCTGCCGTGGTTTTTCTGCATTGATGAGTGGCTGCTTTGTACTGTCAGAATCATTTGCCCAGAGCCATGATTACTTTAGGATGGGTACCTGGGGCTGCTGCTTGAAGCTCTCTGCTGCTTGTTTTCTGTAGCTGCACTGCTAGGGATGCATAGTGCATTTCTTGGCAGGATGATTTCCAGGCTGCCTAATGCTGAGGCTAATGCAGAGAGCAGCTGAATAAAAACTAAATAACATAAAAATAAACAAACTTGTGGAGAGAAAGAAGAGGAAAAGGGAGGAAAAAAGTGGCAGATGGGAGGAGAGCGTAAGTGAGAGATTTAGTATCATGTAATCGTACTACATGGTAGCAAAAAGGAAAAATCAATGACACAATGGTGTGTTGCATTTCATTATACGCCTTAATAGAGCCAAGCATAAGAAGTATAAAGTTCTTGCTTCTCCAAGCTGAAGGGGTTATGTGCTTGAGCAGACATCTGTGATTAGGGTTTTTCTTCCTGAACTGTTTGTGAAATCCCTCAGTACTGGACAGAAAGCAATGTACACCCATGTGGTGCGTCCTGTTAGCAGTCTAATGTTCCTCCACGCCCCTCTTTGTAAACTCTTTAATTAGATGTGCAATGGAAATAAGTAGGAGTATTTACCACTATGCCCCCAGGAGTCAGTAAACTCGCAGTAGGTTTACAGGACTAGCAAAGCAGGATGCAGTCCACCTTTCCCATATGCAGTTTGGATTGGTAAGAGGATTTACCTAGCTTCTCAAGCAACTTCTGTTTCCTTTCATACATAAAAGCTGCAAAGGTCTCACATAAGCACAGGTAGTTCATGTCTGTCGTTATGTTTTTCCCAGCTGAAGACTCAACCATCCCTCTTTTTCTATTTGACATTGCACTGCCCTTAATCCACTCTGCTCTGCATCCTTTTTGTCATGCAGACTGCAGTTTTCTTTTTGCTGTTTTTGTATGTGTGGCAGACTTAAAAAAAAGTGCCTTCTTCTCTCCAGGAACAGCCTGTGCAAAAAAGCTTCCTGAGCATCCCAGAAATTATAGCTTTAATGTATAAAGCATTCAAAATTCAGTGTACTGCAAGGGTCTGCTCAGTAACTGCAGTGTTTGTTCTGTTCAGTCGAGTCAGCTGGCAACAGGCAGCGAAATGAATGATAAGGTCACTGACTGCGTAACTTTTCTCAAATACTTTTCTACAGCTGGCAAATATCACCATACATGGATAGGACATGTTCAAGATGCACTGTCTGTTCACCGCCAAGGCTCTTGCTCAAGACTCGGGTACCAAAACAACAGCCAGCACAGACTTCCACTGCAGTAGTTATTAAATTTGTTGCTCTTTTCAAACAGTGTGATCTTGTTCTTTCAATCTCATTCTTGGCTCTAACGGCTGTGCAGGTTAAATTACTTTTCAAGGGTTGTGACTTTGTTGCTTTGCAAATAAATTTTGGCAGTAGAATACCATTTAATAGAAGAGACATCTTTAATGCCAGTGGGTTTAATCAATAAATAAGTGTTTAATTTTACTGCAGGTGGAGGCAATGTCAGTCACCTCTAGGGAAAGACAGACAAGCATTTTAAATAAACCTCTTGACATGTTAATCACCTTAAATCAAGTTCTGGGCTCATCCTAAAGCATTAGGATGTGACTGGTAAAATGCCGTCCATGCATTTGTAAACCCTGAGCGACCCCCAGGTAGTGAAACAACACTGTACTTGGAAAATCCCTGTTAAGAAGGACAAAGGGAGGATCTGTATGTGTGAGCCATGAGATCAGGAGATGGTACCAAAGACATTGATCTAAAGTTTCTGTTTCAGAAAGAAGCACTTCTTTCTCGAGGATGCCAAAGCACACACATCTGTCATTGCTGTTTTCTAGGATTGGAGGCAACTAAAGCGTGTTTCATCTATTTAGACTCTCCACAAATCATGGTTTAATTCCATCTTTCACACCGATAATTAATAGTATGTTCCTATTCTCTGTGAGAGACGAGGTATGGAAGCTGGACTCAATATGTGGCACGCTGAGGGTACACAGAGCAACAAAATGACATCTTTTGTCTTTCCCTCAACACTTCCTGCTGCTTCCCAATGCTTTGTTGGCTTTTTTTGGCTGCAGGTGCACATTGGGTGATGATCTCAGGCAAAAGTTAACAGCCTCTTCAGGATCAATTTCCTGGGCCACGACAGCCGGTTCCATCATCAGCAGCATCAAAGGTTTGGATTATTTTCCTCTATGTGCATTAGCCTATGTTTATCCACACTGAAGCTCCTATGCCAACATTGTGCCTTTTGTTCAGTTTTGTGAGATCCTGCAGGACTTCTTTGTCATTGGCATGGCATTTGGCTACCTTAAGGAGGTCAGGAATATCCATAAACCTGGAGATTCTCTGCATTCTCCCTTCTGCAGGTTGTGAATGAAGATGTTGAGTAAACCAGTCTCAGCAAATCCCACTGCTGCCTCCTCTCCATTGTCAGAGCCCTTCCATTTGCTTCACACCCCTTAAACTCCTCTCAGTTCAAAAATGAATCTTTCCTTCAAATATTTTGCTTAGTTTTTTTAGTGATCACCAAGAAGAAAGCCCAAGGATTCTGAAGAAGAACTGTTGAAATGAGCTGCTCACTTTTATAGTCCTCATATCTTTCTAACACAGTCCTCCCCAAATTTACAGCCGCAGTTCTGATTGTAGGAAAGGTGATTCAGAAGATATACAACTGCCATGAATTAACCTAGCAGTAATTTTTTTAATGTACCACATTATCACGGAGAGTGTAGGTTGGCTTTTGACAGCATCCCTTTGTTTTCATTCTGGAAATCTCTAGATGGACCAGTTGCTAGGGAGGAGAGTAGTGTCAAAAAGTTTGCATCAGTTTGCCAGGTAAAATATTAATCATTGTGGGACCTGATGCCTAAGTGACAAGGCTGTAGCTAGGAAAGAAAGCAGGCCAGCACTGTTGAGTTTTACACTTGCAGCAGACATGGTAAGTTTAGATTTTCCTTTACTTGACAAGAACGAAACAGGACGGAACTTCTGTGAATTTCACAGAGAATTAAAAGCCGTGAGCGATTTTAAGGGGTCAGAATACAGCAGCAAGTGAATGAGTGGGGCAGGCCCTCCTGCCTGCAGGAGCCCCACTGCAGATGCTTTCGCTGTCCAGTTTATTTGTCCATCACCCAAATTATTGGTTTGGGTGATGGACATTTGTTCTCAGGACCACATGTACGGCCCAGGCCGGCTCTGTTGCAATCTGTTGGGCTGGCAGGAGCTACACAAATGCAGCCGCCTGATGCAGGAAGTGGCTCTGTGGGCAGCAGGATCCACATCTCTCGCACAGACCTTGAGCAGGAAACACTTCTCCAGCAAAAGAGCAGTATTTTTGGTGAGGCGTGGAAGAGGTGGCTGTGAACCATGCGAAGGGACACTGAAAAATCCAGCAGTGTTTGCTCTCAGCATGCCTCTAGAGTACCAATATTTTGGCCAAGACACAGCCCCACTCATCTGTTTACCTAATGTCCTCCTGCACTTCCACTGAAGTATGAGCTTATTTCCTGTACTAAACTACCGCGCATCTTGCGGTTAGTTATTAACTAGCTGTTGTCTTTGAAAAAGGCCTTTATTTCAGCAGAAAGTGATTCTTTTGTAATCCTCGCTCAGTTTGGGGCAGCTGTGCAGTCTGCTCGTGACACATCCCCCTGGCAGCGCAAACGCAGGCCTGGTGTTTTCTAGGCATTGTTAGTCTGTACATTTTCATCAGATTGAATGGCCTAAGATTGATTTCCAGCAACAGTGAGAGAGTAATCCAGAATTAAGCATAATTTTGGCAAATGCATTTCGTTGGGGGGACGTGGAGGAAGTTCTCAACTAAATGCCCCTCCTTTAGGAGCTGCTTGCAATCTCTTCTGCTTTCTCTCGGAGTGCAGCCACACAGCCTGGAGATGAGGGGTTTCCTTGGGAATCTTGCAGGTAGGTTCAGCTTTCAGTGCCATCTCTTACAGTATCACACTATGGAGAAAGGAATTATTTGCCATTTCTGCTATTCTCTCTGTTTCACTTGTTTCATTTTAGGAGAAGTTCGCAGATAAGATTAGTGACCTCCGTGTGCGAGGGTGGAATGAGTGAGCAGAGGATAGTCTCGCGTCACTCGATTTCTGTGTGCACGAATCTGACTAAAGCAAATATCAGGGAAAAGGAAAGAGTCAGTGTTTGCTTGTTCCAATTACTCATGCTTTCGTATTTCTTTTAATCCCCTCCAGGCCCACTTCTGTTAACTGCAAGGATATCTAGTAGCTATCTGCTTAGGACTAGGTGCTTGAATATCTTTAAATTCCAATTTTTTTGCCTTTTAATTCCATTCTTTTTTCCATTAAGATTTTGAGTTCAGGCAGATTGCAGTGTTAGATGGGCACTTAGACAAGTTCGAAACGCCATCTCTGTTTTTCTCCCTGTGTTTAGAACCAGATTAGCTGAAGTGTCTCACATCTCTGCAATACCTTTCTGCAAGGCTCAGGCTGGGACCGAAACCTTGCAGCAGCTGCTGCTGCCAGGACTGGGAGCCTTCTCTCTGCCAGACACATACACTTGTGCTTTTTTTTTCGCTGTACTCCTCAGTAATTCTTGTGCAAGGGTTGGCCAATCTGTGGTATTTCTCTCCTGTGCTAGCACCCCCCTGGGAAAATTCATCATTGGGAATCTGAAGATTACTCCTGCACCCATCTGACTCCTAATCTTTAGGGCTGGACAGTAATGACTGATGAGAAAGGAATATTCAGGAGGGAGAAACGTTTCTTGCCCAGCCTTGTTACTTCAGAAAGGATCTTGCTGAGTTGTAACCCGTCTGCTCCATCTTACCCAATTAAGAGTGTAAAACAAACTGGTCCATGAACAATGAACTAAGAAACTCAGTTTCAATAGATTTATATGTTTTGCTCCCCTCTCTCACTCTTCAAGTCTAATTTTCCCTGTGACCTTCCTGATACGTTGAGACCTTAATTTCCCCAGTAAATCTCTCAAATTGCCATCACTTCTCCCAACCACCTGCCACATCTCCCAGCTATAGGATGGGGAAGAGGTAGTAAATAGCCAAACGTATATCATAGTTTCTCTGATATCAGTGGCAATTCCTGAGTATGCATCAGGCCATTTTATAAAAGCTGGGAAAATAACATATATCTGCTAAAACTTATTTTCTTATCTCTGGCCTTTTTTTCCTGTTTCTGTGTCCTCCTAATGCTAAACACAACTTGATACTGGCAGATATCAGAGCAAAAGTGCAGATCTAATATTCACAGAGGTCTACTTGTTTTATAAAGGAAAGAAACAGTAAAAAGAAAAGGCAGTAAATACAGGCTGCTAAACAGAGGTGATATATGCCCTAGTGAAAAGAATGGTTAATGAAGTCTCCCAGCCAGGCTTTGGGGTCCTAAGCGTGAATGCAGGTCCATGCATAACTTCCTCTGTCCATGGGGAGGTAAAATCAGCTTAGAGATGAATCCCTTTTCCAGTTTTGATCTGGTGTTGGGCCAGGTGCACTCATCTCTAATGCAAGACCAGCATCTACAGAGTGTGGTAAGGTTCTGGTTCAGGCTGCTTTAAGGGTTCACTGTAAAGTGTACAGGTTTATACTCTTCACATGCTCGGTTGGATTTCGCTTGCAGTCACTCCGATCTACTGGAGAGAAATTAAACCTCGGCGTGACGGTAAATTTATTTAAAAATGAAGAAGATTTGGGGGGGTATTGCAGGTTACCGAGAACCAGCGGAGCGGAACCACCCCTGCCCACCACCGCACGGCTCTGCCGGGGGAGCGAGGGC
>VZRJ01004519.1:54273-114710 GCA_013397565.1 Ptilonorhynchus violaceus
ACCTGTCCGGCGGAGGTGCCGCCGCAGCGCGGGGGGTCGGTGCTGGGGCCTGGGGCCACCGCGGTGCCGAGGGACCGGGGCCTCTCTGCGAAGGCCGGAGCGGGGGCCGGTCGAGCTCCCCCGCTACGCACAGGCCGTGGACGGAGCGGTGTCACCGCTGCTCAGTTTCATTATTCTGGTGATTTCCTAAATTGCACTGGTCTGTCAGGACGCGATAGTTATCAGGCACCTTTAAACCGAAGGACTTCAGCCGTGCAGCTTCATTTTATCAGGCACCTTTTTAAAAGTGGAATTCAGCATGGTGGTACTCTCAGAACATATGTTGAAACCATGATTTATCTAATGGGAACTCCCAGACCTATGGTTACCAGAAACTTCAGCAAAATATTAGTAAGCGATTGTTATTTGCTTGTTTATTTGATGATAAATTTGAACCAGTGGCTAGTAAGTGATCTAATAATACAAATGCATGAGGATACAGCATTTTTAAGTGTGCCTTCACTAGCTTTAAATTTCTATTTTGATTCTATGTTGAGGAGTAAGGTGTTGGCCCTTCTGATGAAGGGGCCTTTTAACATAGGTAGTGGTCAGTGCCTAAGCAAGTGGCCAAGTTAATGTTGCCGAGTGGCCTTCTTCACCTTTCCAGGACATCACACTTGGGATAACTCCTGCCTCTCAGCCATGTGGAATGTACTCATCCATTCAACTCGATGTGCCCTTTGAGAGTAGCTGTAATGAGTACTTGATGTCATACTGCCTTTGAACCCTGTTGGTAGGAACTGCCCCTGCTGAATAGGCCAAGGGCTGAATTACAGAACCCTGTCACCCATCACTGAGTGAAATTATAGCACTAATGGCACTGTGAGTTTATCTACAGCCTGCATCCATGGTGTGCCTTGCTGCAGATAATCTCGACAGAAAAGTCATTCTTCTCCCTGCCCCTTCCAAGGGCTGAAGTTCAGAACCCTTTCAATCATCAGTGAATGGAATTACAGCACTAAGGGCACTGTGAGTTTGTCTTAACTACAGCCTGTGGCCGTGGCATGTCTTGCTCTTAATCTCCACAGAAAATTAATTCTTTTCCCTTGCCCCAGCTGCAGCTGGTGTAATAAAATGTAGATGGAGGTGAATTGGATCCTTGAAGCTGTATGTCTTCTTTGTTCATATATCATAACATGAGGTGGGATCAGGCAAAAAAAGGCTCACTTCAGGGAGAGCATCACCTTTGGCATGTCAGTCTTACTGCAGCTGGATTGAACAGCACAGGTGATCATCTATAGTTCGGGTGCCACTTCAGTGGGTTAGGTAAAGCTAGGTCCACTACATCTCATGGGCAAGACCAAGATTTTTCTGCAGAGGTACCACCATGGTTGATGATCTCAGAAACTGTTTTACGTTGAAGTGAAAACCAAAGCTGCTCTGGTACTCACAGCTCTCATTTTTGTAACTCAGCTTTCCCTTCTATCCCCACATACAAACAGACAGAGGACTTGAAGGTATACAAAGTATTTTTAACTTTTATTTTTTTTTTTAGTAAAAGTACAGTGTAAAATTTCTTTGCCATAGGGTTCTGTCCTCGTGAATAACCTTCCTTTTTCCCTTTGCTCCCTGTGACTGTTACTGCCTTGCAAAGAAAGGCCTCTCACAGCCTCTCTGCATGCATGTGTAGACATTCGGCTTCTGTGCATTGTGACTGCCCTTTTGTTGAATGCTGTGTGCGGTAGCGCTTCCCCCACATAAACCCTGTGTAGTAAGTGAAGTAACCACCTTGGGTTGTGGCTTAATTCTGTAGGCAGGTAGAGAGAGACAGGAGCTGATGTGCTATGCAACCTTATAGAGCCTCCCACATCTGGCTGTGGTTTGGTGCCTGTACCTGTGAAGTGCTGGGCATCCTAAGGCATTAGTGGGATTCTGTAGCTAAAGGGGCCATTCTCCTTCAGAGTGACTTGCTCGTTCGATTGCATGCACAGCAAGAGAGAAATGTTTGTGAGACATTTCAGGATTTTATTTTCAGCATAGTTCCGTTGCTTCTTCAGAAATGTTAAGTTGCTTTTTCATATATTAAAACAGTACTTACTCCCTATCTGTGCTGAAGAACCCCAGGAAGGCTGCAACAAACCCATGACCAACATCCATGTGTTAGTATGATCTGCAGGTGATGGTGTATCTGCTGCTCCTCTTGTTGTAGATCAGAGGGAAGGTTATGGAGTTTACATCTTTGTGGTGAATGTTGAAACATGACTCTGGTTTTCAGGCATGCCCTAGTCACAGTGTAGGTTCTCTGGTCTGTCGAGAAATGCAGAGAATGAGGGAACTTCAGACATCAGTTTATATTAAACTCTTCAAGTAATATGTGTCAATCCAGTAGTGTATGGATTCTGTTTCCAGGAGTCTTTACCTGGTCTTTCTACCTTGTAGGTTGTCTACTTGTCTTATCAAAGCCAAAATGCAGATTTTCGAGGAGTATGTGTTATAAAACCTGTTTTAGTGCTGTGATTGTTAGCAATTCACAGGTAGAATGTGTGCCATTCAGATATTTGGTGCACTTTGCAGAGTGGTTTCCAGCACGTGCAAAAGGGTACAGGGAGGGGGAACACAAGCTGCCATGTCTTGAAGATGTGGTAGTGTGCACATTGTTGTGTGGCAATATTTTTCTTGTTTTGGAAAGTAGATAAAATCCAACTTTGAGCAAGAAATGTGACTTGAGAGCTGTTTTACACAAATGTTAAAATGAAATCTTTGGCATAGCCAACTACTGAAACAACTATTCTAAGTCTGGTGGTTGTTTTAAAGTAAATATCTTGGTCTCTAAAGATTTTGTTTAGCTTCCAAGACTGCACAATAGAGCCCATTCATAGATAATGGTTTTTAAAAGTTGAAAACACAATTGCTGTTACAACTGCTAACTCTCTTTGGGACACAAAGCTCCTGGCTCATTTTTTTGTTTTCTCACGTGGTAAGTTGAAAATGGAACCTATTTTGGATACAGTTGACGTTTTTGCTTCCCTTCTAAGCAAAATAAATTACTGTCTGAAAAGCTAGAAATTAATCCTAGGGGAAAATTTCTTTTCCAGAAGTAGGTTTTTGTTTTTCCCTTGCACCTGATGATGCAACTCAGTGCACATTTCAGAGGGATGCAGTTATGTTTCTCCATTCTTGCAGACATCCATCTCTTGAGTACCCTTGGATACTCAGTTGCATTTCTTTTGCAGGTACTCAGAAATATTGGTGACTAGAGAGTCATTAAGGCTGTTTCATGAGGGTATTTTGGAGGGGGTTTTTGTGCAGGGTCGAGGTAGGTGTTGCCTGGCTGAGGTGAAATTCTGTACTGTAATTATGGGTGATGCAAATAGTAGCATCTGATAGCTTGGAGTGCTGTAGGGGTGCTACTTCTTGTGGTAAAGACATACTCCTTCTGTGCCACTGGTGTAGATGTACATGCACAGGACATTTGTTTCTGTTCTAGTAGTGAGAAATGCATTAAATGTGGTACTCCTTTAACTTCTTGGCATTGTTGGAAAACAATTTAGGAGTTATTTAAAAAGGGAGTGTCCGCGTAATTTTCTTTAGTTAATGGTGGGGTTTTTGGGGGTGGAACTTTTAATGTCAAATTCCAGTACTGTGTTGGCCTCGGGCAGAACTAGACCCAGGAAATCATTCAATGGCTAGAAATAAGAGGAGTGCAAACAAACCTCTGCTAAGGGTTATGTGTGGGAGCTGACAATTTTGTCTCTACTGTGTGTGTACTGGAAGCAGTACAGCTTTTTAATACGCTGTCCTTGATGGTGAAGTCGCTATTTCTGGGGGAAAAAAAAGCAAAAGAAATGCTGTACTTCTTAAAACTAAGCCCTGAAGGAAATGCTTCTCTTCTAGGCATACTGCAGCATCCAGATGGGACTGTCCTGAAGCAGTTGCAGCCACCACCTCGTGGTCCCAGGGAGCAAGAGTTCTACAACAAGGTGAGGGTCCCACAGTGTGGAGGGGGCTGGCTTGCTCCATGTGACATGAGGGCTGTGCTTCCTGTAGAAGTACATCCTTATCATTGCAGTTGGGAAAGTGCAACCTAAATACCCTGCCATGGTATCTGTGTGCTCTCTAGAACTTTCTGCTCTTTGCTGTCAGTTCCCATGCCAGACCGACTTCACTCACAGGATTTAAGCTTGCTTATTTCTTCATGGGACAGCAGAATTTTCACAGCATCTAAGATTTTATTGAAACCCTTGTCTTCCATCTATGTTTAAAGGGTTGTATGTTTGATCCCAACTTTCTCATGTAGCTGAGTCTGTCAGAATTGCTTGCATCTAAATTTAGCATGTTTTACGCTTCTGCCTCCTCTGCTTTGCTGCTAAAAGTATTGTTCTGTTCACTCTATTAAAACTATTCACTGTATTAAAACCCAACTCCTTTAAAAAGTCAATAAAAGTCAAAACTCGCCAGTTGTTTTAACTTTAGTTGTTGTATTTTTCCTATTGCTTATCTTCAGTTTGCTTTATCAGTAACTTTAACAACACAGACCATGAAAGCTGTTGCTTTCCCGTAAACAGTTTCTAGAGCCTGTACTGCCCTACCTGCCTGTGATTGTCATGTGTTTTTCCTGTGTCAGATCGATATGCCATCCCTTTCCATGGCTTATTAGGTACGAAGAACTATAGAAGTCTTCACGCTCAGTGTAAGAGGAACTTTGAGACCCTCTACTTGTTGTGGTGTTTGGCTCGGATTCTGGTTGGTTGGTTGGTTTCAGTGGGTTGGCTGGTTTCTTTTTCCCTACAAGGGTATTTATTTAAGTTACCAAAAGACCTTGCAGATTTTGTGGAAATCTCTCATGTAAACAAACTAAGCAAGGTGCTTTTAGTGAACAGTGTGTTTGCATACTAGCATTATTTGATAATTCTTAACAGTGGGACAAAACAGCAGCTTTTGAGTTACTAGGATCCAATTAAACTTAAATGTAAATATTTTTCTGAGTTTCTCAGTGGCTCTCATTGAGATGAGGTTAAGAAAGATGCCGTCCAGCCTGAGTGGTAAGTTCAGTAGAAGGAGAAAGCTTGAACAGACTCCTTTGGGCACCAGGCTACTTACTGTGCTGGGAAACCCTGAGGCAGAGACAGTCACATGCTATCCCTGTCTAAAGCCAGCAGGTAAGAGGGGTAAGCTCAAGCATTGCTTGGACATGAACCCTTCACAGCAGAGACTTTATAATGTTGCCTATTTAATCTTAGACTCATGTGACAAGCTGTGAGCAAGACCCTGGGGAAAGTCTTTGAGAAGGGGTTCTGTGTTAGTGCCCTTGTTACTGTGCTGTGAAGAAGTCGGGTCTCAACGGTAGTAACTTGCAAAGTAATCTTCAATTCTGTCTTCTAAGGCCTTGCTGGGTTGCTTCCAACATTGAATTTTTTTGGTTGTAAGCCTTCTTGGAAAGGAGTTGAGCAATTCTTGAAAAGTAATAGAGAAAGGGAGAGGTGTATACATGATTAGTTGTGCGTGGACTAGAAGGTGTTTTTGTGGGAGAAGGGAAGGAGAGCAAATACATATGTGTTGTATAGGTGAAAGTACAGGAGAAAGGTCTGGGGGATTTGTTGCTTTTCAATTATTAACCGCTGTCATGTTTGCTCTTGGGCAAGAACTGTGTGATGCAGGCTAGAGATATCTAAGCTCTACATATGGTTGTTACAGGATGAGGATTGCTGTGGGTTGGGAGGTTCAGGGTACAGTTTTACACAGAGCTTGAGCTGATCCAATAGCTCACTGCTGCCGAAAGGGAAATGCCCTTCTTCCCATTCCTGCCATTTACCTTGTACCGTGATGGTGCTTTTTGGACATTTATGAGCTGATTTGACCTATTTGACCTATTTGAAAGATGGCAAAACTTCCTTGTCTTAGTAGTCTTCTGGCAGTTTAGGTAACTAAACTGACAGACAAGGGGAACAGTGGCAAGACTGCCCTGCTTTAGTGACTGAGTTCAACCCAGCTAATGGGCTATAATCAAAGAGACATTATCAACTTGGAGGAGGCTGGTGAGCTTCCAGAGAACGGAGGAAGGAGAATTTTACCACTCCTTGAGACAGGGAGTGGTTTAAAAGGTGGCAAGGTACAGGAGATGTTGAGAAACAGTGCAGAAATTAAACAAGTGAAATAAGACTGAGTCCCAAGGTCTCACTTTGTCAGGGCTAATCAGCAGGTCGTTGATAAGATCAAAGCAGAAGGTTGTCCATTAGTATATGTGGATTAATTGTAACTTTTTTTTATTTCTGCTCCTGTTTTTTCATGTGTGCTTAGAACTGTTTTGCCTGTAGGTAGATGAGTTATTGCCCCCTTTACATGCCACCTTATACTGGCATGAATGAAAATTAGTACTGCAGTACCTGGGTCAGAAACAGGTGGGGTACCTTTACTTCTGGAAAAGCAAACCTCCTCATGGGAAGTAACTGAGAAGGCCTGTAGTTTATGGTAGCAAGAAGATGAGCATGTCTCAGTTTCAGCTGCATGAGTCAGTTGGAGAGCAGCATTCGCAGGTCTGAAGCAGAAGTGTCTTCCAAGAACCAGGAAGTGGTATTTCAGTGTGCAGTCCCAGTGCTTGTGAGCTGAAGGCTGCAGGGAGTGTGTCATGATTGAAGAGAATGAGGCATTAAGAGACAAGTTTGACTAGAATTCTGATATATTTAATGTGATAGTATCTACCTCCTATCTTCTGTTTGGACCGAGAAAGTCTTCTCTCCTGAAACTGCTGGATTTGCTTGCAGCTCGACGTGTGAGCATGACAGGTAGAAAGGTCTGTGTCAGTGAATCATCATAAGTTTTTTCCCTTGTTATTGATGGCTTATTATCTGTTGAGCATGAAGCTGAGTACTTACCAATACAGCCAAACAAAATGTACTTCCGTTTTGGAATGGAAGGTTGAGCAAGACATGTACTGCAAAATACTAATAGTGATCCGAAACCTGCTCAGAAGCGGGTGGCAGGTGAAGTTTGGAAGAATTTCACAGGTCTCAGTCAAATCTGGCAAATTGCTCAAGTAATTCCTACTCGGGCTGCTGTCAGGTTACCTTTCGGTTTTCCTCATACTATGTTTTCAGTTTAGCGGTTAAAAAGTACAGGTCTTTTTTCTTAAGAGATTATTTCATTAAGTAAATCAAACCTTTATCTCTACTACAGCAGTATGTGTCATTCTCTACTGACAGGGAAAGGGCTTGCAATGTGTTACGAGGGAGGGGAAGAACAGAGCATGACAAGATTATCATGAATACCTTCTATGATAAAACGTAGTAGAACAATGAGCTGTTTGTACTCGTTAATAGCTTACTGTG
The DNA here is from genome assembly GCA_013397565.1 of Ptilonorhynchus violaceus. Taxonomy (NCBI): domain Eukaryota; kingdom Metazoa; phylum Chordata; class Aves; order Passeriformes; family Ptilonorhynchidae; genus Ptilonorhynchus; species Ptilonorhynchus violaceus. The sequence continues at coordinate 61,578 of VZRJ01004519.1, forward strand.
CACTGCTTAACTTCTCATTGGAGTGTGACTGGCTGTAATGTCCACTTGCTATTGAGTTCTGTAAATCTGAGTAATTATCAAATCAAAATAATAACGTTTTAATTTTGTTCTTGCAAACTCCCTTCCTGTACCTGAGGGTGTGAAGTCCTTACAAACATTGCCTGCATAACCATGGTGTGTTTTACTAGGTATTCTGGTACCCTTATCTATGTGAAAAAAATAGGAGTTCTTTTAACCTTGAATAGCTACAAAATAATAGGTATGAGCAGCAAGAGAATGAAACTGAAGTATAAGGGTGGTGTTTCTTAAGGACTATATACACTGCTGATCAGTTGTTTCTGTGTAATGGCAATGCTCTGTGAGAATGTGTAGGTGGAGCTACTCCAAAGGACTGCTTTTAAAGGAGTTTTGGGATGGAGCAGTATATGGTGATGTTGGAACAGGGAAATAGTGTTGTTTGAAAATGTGGTAGGGACCCTTTCCAGTTAAAGAGACTAAATTGGTAAAAGGCAGTGTGAGCTTATGGTAGGCTGCCTACACAAGCATGCTAAGAAATCAACAGAAGTGGTCTCCTCCTCAGTGTGTTTTGGGATTTGGCTTCAGCCTGCTTTATACCAGGGCTCATTTATCCATGCTGAAATGGTCTGATTTAGTTCAGCAGTGCTGGGAGAAGGAGGAAATCTATCAGCCTTCCTATGGTGATCTCTTGTGCCAGGTGAGTTTGATAGTGTGAGAACAGCATCCTTTGAAAAGGTTGGTGCAGGCACTGTGTGAGGTAGCCCCCTGCTCCTGTCTCAGCCGTGCCGGGCTGTTCCCCAGAGCACTCTGTGCTAGCAGAGCTCTCTCCTCCATTTCAGAGCTCTCCTCTTCAGCACAGGGCTCTCCTTAATTTGTCATGTCAACATGGTAGCACTGCAGAAACTTAAATAGGGCAGCTGCTTTGGTGGGCACAGAAGGAGAGAGATTGGGCTGCAAGGAGGGGAAGCTGCCCCTCTGCCTGGCTCAGGTAAGACCCCCCCTGCGGAGCTGCCTCCAGCTCTGGGATCCCCAGCACGGGAAGGACATCGACCTCTTTGAGTGAGTCCAGAGGAGGCTTCCAAGATGATCAGAGGGCTGTAGCACCTCTGCTATGACAAAAGGCTGGGAGAACTGGTGGTCAGCCTGGAGAAGAGAAGGCTCCGGGGAGACCTTAGAGCCCCTTCCAGTGCCTAAAGGAGCTCCAAGAGAGCTGGAGAGGGACTTTGGACAAGGGCCTGGAGGGACAGGACAAGGGGGAATGGCTTCGCACTGCCAGAGGGCAGGGTTAGATGGGATATTGGAAAGGAATTGTTCCCTGGGAGGGTGGGGAGGCCCTAGCACAGGTTGTCCAGAGAAGATGTGGCTGCCCCATCCCTGGAAGTGTTCAAGGCCAGGTTGGCTGGGGCTTGGAGCAACCTGGGATAGTGGAAGGTGTCCCTGCCCATGGCAGGGCGTGGAACAAGATGGTCTTTAAGGTCCCTTCCAACCCAAACCATTCTGTGATTTTATGAAAACTGAGGAAGAGAGAATTTACAGTTGTTGAGGTTACCTTTGTGACTGCAGTTTCCTACAAGGTATGTGTTAAGCATGAAGAGATGGAGTGTTTCTTAATGTTCAATAGAAAAAGAGAAGGTTGCTGAACTGTTTTGAAATGGCAGCTCTTTCACTTCTGACCCTGGCATTCACTCAGTGGAATTGTAAACCTGTTACTGTGCGTTACCGTTCTGAGCATGGCCTACTGAAGTTTAAAGTTTGCTAATGGAGCAGCTAATAAACTGGGATTTTATGTTTAACAGATCAATAAATGTTCCTGTAAACTTTTATTTGAATTGCCCTTCAGTTTTCCTGTGGTGACTGTGTGACACTTCGGGGATGTGTAGTATACCTTCCCTCAGCTGTCCTGTACAGCTGCCTGCTGAAAACTGTCCTGAGAAAGTTCTTGCAGCATGGACAGCTTCCAGTGGGTATCTTTTTCTTTCTTTTTTTCGGTTTTTGTTCCCTGTTTGCTGTACATCAGAATTGTCACAGCTGGTTCTAATGGTGTTGCCATGTCATGGCTCTAAATAACATATCTGCAATAGTGTAAAGTTTCTCAGGCTATTGTAACGTGAGTCTTACGCAGATTCTCAGATACTCCTGCCCCAAGTGCAAGGGTGATTCCAGGGGGTTGGAATGGAAAGGTGGACAGGGTTCTCCCAGTTCCAGCTCAGCTCTGGCAACCTCCTACCTATGGCCAATGCTTGTGAACCAAGGGAACTGATTGTCCCCGCATAGCATTGTGAAAAGAATTGAGCTAATCACTTGGCTCTTCTGGTTAACAGGTCTTCCACCCATGCCCAGTTAGTGATGGCTCTGTTAACTGCTGTAGCAGTAGTCCGAGTTCAGGGTTTGAGCCCTGCTGACATTGAACCTGAATGCAAGGAAGCTGTTACCCCTGGAGATAACAGAAAATGTTTTTCACTCTTGTTACATGTCCTAGAAACAAAGCCAGGATATAAGAGACACAAATACCTCCGGCATGTAAAAGAGATTTACAACGGTAAGGTGAGAGTTAGGCACTTGAAAGCTAGGAAGGAATGGTTTCGTGGTTGCCTACGCAATTGTTCTGAAATTTCCTTGGATGCATTGTAATGCAGCTTTCCACAGGGCAATGACCTGTCTTTGTTTTGCTTTCCCCTAAAGAACTCACTAACTCATTTTACAGCCCAATACAAGGCAGAATGAATATTGTTTGTGCAACTTTTGCTGTCTCTTTTGTAACAGTCAGTCTTTGAGTTCGTAACCAGAGGATAATGAGTGTCAGTGAAACTCAGTTATGTTAATATTTCTGAAGCCACAGTTCCTTGGGCTTCTGTGGTTACAGAGAAGAAATGTTCAGGAAGTGTGCCCATGTGGACTATTAACAGTAATCTTCTCCTTACTGTTTTATTTATTTCGTTCTCAATAACCTGCCACAACTCCTGGGCTGTGTCTTTTCATTCCTGCTTGATGCTTGCGTCTTTTCTGCAGTGTCTAATTTTAATTAGTATTCCAGCAGCTTCAGGCAGTGCAGAAGACTTGTGGTGACTTCCCTCCCCCTCCATGGCATAAAATCAAGCCAGCAGTCTGAAAGATGGGTTTTGGCCTGGAAGCTTTTGCACAGAATTGCAAGAACTGACTCATAAGGCTCAGCCCCTTTTCAGCCTATATAGCACAAATCACGATAAGGCAGCTTGTGTTCCATAAACTGTTCTCTGCTAGTGACAGGAAAGGAAAGGGATTGGGGAGGCAAAGTAAGTCTTGTTTCAGGATGAGTTATCCTATTTTGTAAGCTCAGTTAACTGCTTTTATGCTCTTGATTTAGATGATTATCCTTGGCTGAAAAAGGAGTGGATGACGGCCATCGTGCTGCTATTGTGTACTAAAATATCCTTATCCTGTGATCACATCTCCAGCTAAGGTCTTGATTTTCAGTCTTGTATGGACAAAAAAATAGGATACGTGGTTTTCTTAATATCTTATTTTGGAGATGCAATGTCTTGCTCATGTCTTTCATTACTGCCACATTTGGAACTGTACCTCGAAAGGGTCTTTGGATGTGCCTCATTCTGGGTGCATCTGGATCTGCCACACTGCCAGCAGAGATACTGGTACTGAAGTGTATGGATTACCTATTGGCAAACGTAAAGAACACATTCTGATGCAGTTCATTCCTGCCCTCTGCATCATTCCTCCTGCTGAGGAATGGTCTAGAAGGGATCTTGTTTTTCTGGGGAAATGAGCAAACCGAAGGTCCCAAACCAGCATCTGAAGTTGCCTCTAAACCATGAGCCTGGGCAGAAGTATTGTAATTAAAGGAAGGACACGCAGTAATTCTCAGCTAATGAGAAGAAAATGGCTTTTTGACCAGCTTGGGAAATACTGGTAGCTGGTATTCAGATATTTTTTACATGAAGAGTTGTCTAAGAGGGATGAAGGATGAGGTGTAGCTGTAAGAATCTGCTGAGTTCCTACTGCTGTTCTCTAAACACAGCACTATTTTTTTGTACTTCACTATTAAATGAGTGGACAGTAAGACTTAGAAAGTATGGCAGATTTTTCTGATTCCTGCACTCTGCAGCAAAAACAAGTTTGGAAGGAACACACCACACAGCAGAAGGTTGACCTAGAAGGGTCTGGTTTCCTGTGCTCTTTGAGAGTTGAGTATCACAGGATAAACTACAACCTGCTTTAATAAATCTAATAAACCCTTTATAAAGGGAGACAGTAAAAGGCCTTTATTGCAATTTGATGCTATCGTGGAACTGCTGGGTGGGGTTGATAACAGACTGAGTAGTCTACAGTCTGTGACATGCAAATAAGCAGGAAAAAAGTCCAGTTCTCTTAGCAACCTGATTTTGAGAAATATTCCTTACCAAGAGTAGATCGGGTTGAAAATAAAGCGAAAGTGCATAGTTTTAAGGTGCACAGTATGTTAAATTGAGTTAAGATACAGTACAGTGCTCCTGTTGTGCTGGAGGGTCATGCAAGTGCTTTTTCGGACTGGATCAAATACCGTTTAGACTTCAGTTATGAATGTTTCAGAATATGGATCAACTTATTAATATGTGTTGGTGTTATACAGAAAATACTTTGTTCATTATAAGTTCATTTAAAAGTAAGATATGGTTGGTGAGCTGCCAGTATGGGATTGAGGAAAGTGTAGGTTTCCTGCTTGAAAAAAACCAAAATAAATTCAGTCTCCAAAAAGAATTCTAGTTTCCAGGTTAAAAAGCCCCCAGGTTTGTAATATGAGAATATTGTCACTGACGGTGCAGTGGAGGGAGGGGATGCCATCCTGGGGAACCTTGACAGGCTTAAGAAGTGGGCTAATGGAAACCTCATGGAGCTCAACAAAGAGAAGTGCAGGGTCCTGCACCTGGGTCTGGGCAATCCCAGACACACCGACAGCTTGGATGGAGAAGAGATTGAGAGCAGCCCTGAGAGAAGGACTTGGGGGTGAAGGTTGATGAAAAGCTCACCATGAGCTGTCACTGAGCACTCCCAGCCCAGAAGGCCAAAGGAATCCTGGGCTGCATCCCAAGGAACATGGCCAGCAGGTCGAGGAAGGGGGTTCTCCCTCGCTACTCTGTTCTCATGAGACCATTCCCAGCTGGAATACTGCAAACAGTTCTGGTGTCCCCAACATAAGAAGGACATGGAACTGTTGGAGCGGATCCAGAGAAGGCCGTGAAGTTGCCAAGGGGACTGGAGCACCTCCCCTATGAAGACAGGTTGAGAGAGTTGGGGCTGTTCAGCCTGGAGAAGGGAAGGTGGAGACCTCACAGCACTTTCCAGTATATTATGGGGCTTCCAGGTAAGCAGAGAAGGACCCTGCATCAGGAACTGGAGTGACAGGACAAGGAATAAAGGGTACAAATTGAAAGAGTGGAAATTTAGACTGGATATTAGGAAGAAATTCTTTACTGTGAGGGTGGTGAGATACTGGGACAAGTTGCCCAGGGAGGTTGTGGGTTTCCCAAAGCTGGCAGTGTTCAACCTTGAGCAACCTGATCTGGTGGAAGGTGTCCCTACCCATGGCAAGGAGCAGGTTGGGACTAGATGATCTTTAAGGTTCCTTCCAACCCTTAACATCCTGTGATTCTGCGATTCTATAAATGGCAGTTTAAATGGAGTGCCTTGGCCTGGCTGGCACTTGGGCAGGGAGCCAGCTTAAGGTGCTCAGCAGGCTGTGGGACCAGCTGAGTGCTGTCACTGCTGCAGGGGAGGGCATGGAAATGTGTGTGGGACTGGTAGTGCTGTCTCTGAGGGACTGAACCTACTGTCATTCTGCACCAGCACGCTGGTTGCTGCAGTACATTCCTTCTGTGGGCTGCCTCTTGCAGTACTAGGGAAAACCACCCAACATATGTCTGTCAGGACTTGGTTCCCATTTCTGTCTCTTTGAAATGTAAAATTAAATTTTACTTATTTAAGTGTAACTGCTTCAGGATTCCTCCCAGCTCTTGTTCTCTCTCACTCCTCTCTGGGAATATTCAGCTGGGATCAGACTGCTTTCCAGGAAAAAAAACCAATAAGGCTGAATGTTCTCAGAAAGTGGGACAGCCATACTAGCCTCTTTTCCCTTTTGGCCTATTGTTCTACCACTCCACTTTCAGTAATTTTAATGATAATTTAAGCTTGAATAGTTGGAGCTGCTTAAAAAATTATTCTTGGGGCAGAAGGTTTGTATTAAAACACTCTGGCTGCTGGCTTTGCCTGATTCACTTTTGGCTCTGTGAGCTTGGATGTGGTGGTGGTTTCTGACCAGGTCTGTGTCTTCCCTCAAAATCCCAAGCAGTATTCATGTCACAGCACATCGCGCATTGCAGTAACTGTACTTCTGCAAGGGAGTAGTACTTGACTTTTGCTCTTGAAATTTTCTGGATCTCCTTGCCTGCTGGTAGCTTGAGTTTTGCAGTGGGTAACTTCAGGTCAGTGTCTCTCCAGTTCTGTTGAGTAAGTGTTGTCAAAGAAGGAAGAAGTAAGGAAGAATGGGAGAAATATTTAGCGTGTTAAAATTGAAAGTTCCTTATCAGATGACCAATGGTAGTATGTCTTAACCATTGTTTTAGTCTATGTTCTCTTTGTTTTGGCCTCTAGTTGAGAGTACCTAATGTGAATTCTGCTCCAGTTTGTTGTACGTGCATGTTGACATAACTGAATCGAAATCTGGCTAGATTACGGAGTACAGACCTTGATCTGCAATTTGCTGTGTATTTTTAAACTATTTACCTAAGATTCTCATAACCTACTTAAGAGACTGCTTAACAGGTGTTTGTGGTGGTAACAATCCCTACATTTTCCTGGGTATCTTCTTTAAGAACTTACTTTATTTTCTTTTTTCCTTTTTTCTTTTTTTAAGAAAAAGATGAATCAGATAGTGCTGCCTGAGGGATCAGGCTTTGTTGAGCATCCTGAAAGAAGAACTGTCTTTGACTTCAGAGTGCTCTCAAGTTCATTGAAGACTCCAGCTCCTGTACAGGAAGCTGATCATAATATCTGACTGTGCTAGTGAGTTGTAAACAAAGGAGAGGCTTAAGGGCAAGAGAATGGTGATGAAACATGATCTCTAATTTTGCAATTTTGAACAAGAAGGCTCTGATGCCCACTACCCTGCTCCCTCAACAGGATGACTTGCAGAAATTTTAGGGAAGTGTGAGTAAAGTAAGAAACTTAAACTTGGTTTAGTTTTAATCTTTAATTGCCCAGGAGTCTTGTGGGATGAAAGACTAGATGGGAGTTTGCTGTCTTGTGAAGGGGGAAACAACCCTTTTCGGCTTATGATGGGGTATAGCCAAATGCCTGCTTATGTCTTTCAAAATCCTTTGCTGCCTTGCCTCTGTAGTAAGTGGTTATTGGAAAGGAAGAGGGACTGGAGGATCTGTCTCTACCCAACTTACCTCTGACCATTTTGGAGCAGCTTGCTGTGGATGGTGCCTGCGGCTCTTGCTTGCAGCTACCTTGTGGTATTTGTTTAGTGTTGGCAGCAGTGTTTGTGGCTGTGCCTGACTGCAGCCTTTTGGGTGGTTCTCTTGGCTGCTGAAGTTTTAAAGCTTTGCCACATCCTCAAAATGGGTCAGGATTTGCTTTGTCTCTTTCAAAAATGGCTCCATGCCTGGGGCTTCAGATCTTGCTAGGGTCAAGCCTAAGCTGGACTATGTAAAATGTGAAAGTGGATGGAGTGAGACCTGCTGGTTTTTTGGCATTGTTAGAGAGTGACTTGTTGATAAATGTGACCAAATAAATGTCTCTTTGGAAGATTTTTGAGGCTTATTTTCACAGCCTTCATTTCTTGGAAGGTAAGATGGCCAAACCCTTACTATAATGTGGGTTTTTTCCCGACTCCTGAAAGACTTTTGACTTTGTCAAAAGTGTGTGCCATGTTTACTTGAAAATCCATTTATGTAGTCAGATTATGGGAATAGATCCTCATTTATTTTAAACATTATCTTCAGTGAAAATGATTGCAATCTCATTAATGCGGCTGTGTATTAGATAGTAAATTAAGCAATTTGGTATAACATTGTTCACAAATATTTAACTTCTGAAGTTATTCTGGTATGAGATATTTTGAACATAAACAGAGCTGGCTCGATGCCAGTCATGTTTGTGGAAACAAGTTCTGTGGACACACAAGTCAAACCATGATGGTACCACTTTGAAAAGAAGCCAGGGCTGGCTGAGTTGTAAAGCCAAGCAGATATGAATTGTTAAAGTCACAGCTGCTGTTTCAGCCTCAATTTTTTGGCCCTTGCACTTGCCTGGTGTAACTGGCTGATGTAAGAGTCCAGAGGGAAATGCACTGTGCACTCAAGTAATTAAAGTCTGTGATATAATACCCAATGGAAGAGGGAATTAAGGTTGCACTATCATCTGTAAATCTTGCGTTTGCTAATTTGAGCGTGTGACTTAGCTGCATTAACTGCTCAAAAAAAGCCTCAAAACCCACACTGGACACTGAATTCTCTCCCTGCTGTTGGCAGCTGGCTGTGTATCCTGAGACTCTGCAGGCCGTAGTGCTGCTGCCTTTAGAGACAGTTTACGACAGCTGGCAACAAAGAAAGGTGGTGCTTCAAACTGATGTTCCTACTCTGACCTTTAAAGTTTCCCACTCAAATAGCCTTAAAACACATGTGCTTTTAAATTAACTCCTGAATGTACTTTAGAAGATTCTCTATAGATTACTTTTCTGTCAAAGTGGTATTTTTTCATCAGAACACTGGAAGACAGTTCTGTACTGCCAGAACTGGTTTCCTGTTGAAATTTAAACATTTGTTTTACCCTCCCTCAGCTAGTCTTTAGAAAACAAATCCCCCTAAATGTCATATTTTAAATACGGAAAAGAACATTCCCATTGTCCCAAGCAGCCCCTGTTTGCATTAAAAACCAGATGAATCTGTGACAAGAAACTGCCCAGAGTGTACTTTGGATTAAAAACTTGGGGATGGTAAATTTGCCTCGGAGTTAAAGAGTCCTGCATGACTGGAAATTATGACTTCATGGTGTCTATTAGACTATCTGAGCTGCCACAGAACATACCTAGGGCTTATTCCTCCTGTGAGTTAGTGGCTGTAATTTGTAGTGGTCATGTTGTGAGCCCTCCAAATGTACTTGATTTACTGGAGACATTTTATGTCTCCACTTCGTGCTATTGGAAGAATGTAGCCTATGATATGTAGAAGGGATAACTCCCCAGCCTGAGCTGACACAGAATTGTTTTGTGTTTCTTGATTTATTGGATGAAGATGTTATATGTGCAAACGTAGAAATTGCTTGTATTTGTTGGTGTTTGCTAGAGAAATGGACCTGTTGTTACATTTAAAAAAAACCCAAAACAACAACAAACCACTGCCCTTGAAATGAAATTGGAATATTGCCGATATAAGTAATAGTTTATTTATTAAGTTTTTTCTGGCGCAAGTGATAAACCTGCATTTTTCATGAGTCTTCCAGCAGTATTGGTAGCAATACCTTTTGAGGCATGAGGTGCACGGTATATTTCCTGTGTAGTTTTAGGGATGGTTTTGTCATGTTTACGTTTATATTTGGCATTCTGTGGCTTGCTGTCAGGTTGTATGCAATGAGAAGAAATGCCCATGACACCTGTACTGCTTATGAGGCCCTGCTCTAATGAGCAGAAGTGTTTCTGTCCTGTATGGGAATGAACGTAACTCCTGAAATGTCTGGTTTTGTTGCTTTGCCCACACCAAGTGACTTCCTCTGATCTTTATTAATTAAGTGCTTATTCTTGTTTTACATGCAAATACATTACAGGCTAAGATTGAGGTCTATATTAAGGTCAGATAAGTTCTTTGTGTCTGTTACATCAAACTTATGAGGGGAGTTTCTTACTGGTTCTGGGAGCAAGATGACTTCTTGAGAGACAGAAGTAATGCAGTTAGTTCTGTTATGTCAAAGTAATGATACTGAAAAACGCATTATTGGGAGTTCTGTCTCCATTTAAAATGGAGACAATTCTTCTTTCAGGGTGCTCAACAATCAGTGTATTGAGGAACAGACTACTTGGAAGATGCTACTCCTGGACCTCTTTTCCCCATTTGGCCTTGGCTTTGGGCTGTTACATCCCATTATAAATTATCTGAGTATCTTTGTTGTATCCTGCTATTTGAAATACACAGGAGCATACTCATAATCACTTGCTAAGTTGCTAAGTTTAATTGCCTATTGTTGGTGATAAAAAGTAAGTCAAGCGTCCTCTCTTTAAAAAACGAGAGTGGTCTCCTGACATTTCACTTTCTCAGAATCTTTTGCCAGTAAATTTAGTAAATGAGTTATTATGTTTGCCTATTTTTTCAGTTGCACTCAGTGTTTCTCCTCCTTGTCTGCTGCACTTTTGGTTTCCATCTCTCTCCTCTTGGTCCTGACCTAAATATATGCACTTGCTCCCATGTAAAGGCAGGATGATTGCTGCCTCTCAGATCTGCTGAAGCTCACCTGCAAAAAGAGCATTTGTGCTGGGGGCAGTGCAGTGCCCTGCTTTGGCTGTAAGGTGCTGTGATCATAAACTACCACAGTAAACAAAAATTGGATTTGTACTGCTTGTACACAGCATGCAGTAATGGCACCAGTCAGTGCTTGGAGTGCTGGCCCAGAAACAGCTGTCTGTACAGTGGGGAACACTGAACTGTTGTCAAAGAGAGTAGTGATCAAGTTTCTGCCTCAGCATCTGCCTGCTGCTAATCTTTCCCTCTCTTCTCTCCCACCCTTAGCTTCTTTTTTTCTTCCTTAAACTAGTGAGATCAAGCTACTGGAGAAAGCAGTCTTCTGCTGGCAACCCCTGAGGCTCAGTGAAGAAATGTTGCATAAATCCACTGATCCCAGGGGCGAGCAAGGCTTTTTGTCTTAGAGCACAATATATCAGTGTGCCAGCTTGGGCTAGCGTGGAGGGAAACTGGACTTAGACATACAATTGTGTCATCCTCAGTCATCATGCCAGCTTGTCAAACCATGATGTGAAGAGAGATCAGTGCCCTGTGATGTGACACTGTGCCTTGTAAGATACACACCCAGCGACTCCTGTGTACTTAAGATAGCAACAGTAGTGGCAGAGGGTGCGGTGTTGGGTGTACGCCAGTGTTTTGCAATACACTGTGCACTTATTGACGTGGTTTGAGCTTGGAGGATTCTGCCCCTTCCCTGAGGATCCTTAAAATGGGGCCTACACCATGAGCTAGTTAAAGGAATGGGTCAAATTCAGTACCTTGGGATACAGTTAGCGTGGGTGTATCCTGTTCTTGATCACTGCTCAGTAACAGTGAGAGTGTCAGAATTGTGGCTGGTGCAAACCCAGGAGAGCTCTGCATTAGGTCTGGAGCAGTCCCTGTGTTAGAAGCACACTGGTGATTTGAGTTTACCTAGTTTGAGGTTTCTGCAATCAAACCTAAATGTAACACAAACCCACATTAACTAATTTTAGCACTCTGCTGCTGCATGAGGTGCTGTCTAGAGTTACTGGCACTGGCGAGCATAGCCGAGGCTTGCCTTGATGCTCTAAAATAGCAGCTGGACTTCAGGTCCGTTTTTTTTCTCCCCAGTTGTATTAATGTTACAACACTACAGGCATGTATTTTGCAATACCTCCCCTTTGTAGCTGGTACTGCCAGGTATCCTCCATTGGGGTTAAATGTGGTCTGACACAATGAGCTGAGCCAACTCTGCAGAGCTATTAGCACCTGACATTTTTTTGCCTTGCTGCTGGCTTTGCAGCAGGCTCTGGCTGCACTGCAGGGACAGCAGAACCCCGAGCATGCCGTGGTCACTGTGCAGCATCCGTGGGTATTGCTGTGTGGCCACGGTTGGGCTGAGGGGCAGGACACCACACTGGTGGCAGCACAACTGGGAGATCTCTACGGAGAGTGGGATGAGATGGCTCCTAAATGCAGTAATAATCATTGTAACCTGTGCTGGTGTGCATATAGAACATTCAGTCCACAAAGCACATGGAACCGTGGAATAGGCGCTCCCGTATGTCTGGAACTACATCACTGGTTGGGGTAGGGGGAATCCGGGCAGGCGAACTGACACCCTCTAAGCAATGCTGCAAACTGGTAACAGTCATGCAATTCCATAGCAGATAGTATCCAAGGCTTCATTTTGACTGCAAAGAATTGTTCCTTCAGGAATATAAGCCAGCTGCTGTTTCCTTACTCTTATTATTTTTCCTACAGAAGTTGAAAACAATGTTGAAAGCGTTAAAGCAAACGAAAAGAAATGTATTTGAATTGTGCATAGTCTGTGTGATGTAGCTACAGCATGAGTTGTCTTGGAGAAGATGAGAAAATGCTATCCAGTCTGAGCTTCTGTACGTTTCCTGATATAACTTAAAAAGATTTGGATATATAATACAATGCAGTAATCCTGTACAGTCTTGAATGCAAATGTGAGAACACCCTTTTCACTAACTAGGCTTTGAAGTTAACAATTACAGTTTAGATTTTTGTTCAAGTTAAGCCATAAATTATGCTTAGAGTTGATGCATCTTTTCTGCTTTAAAATTTGAAAGAAAGGATGCCACTCATTTATGTTGGACTGTGATAATTATCATCTTTATCTTGCATGTTTTTTAAATGTAAAGTAGAAATCTGAGACTTACGAAAACAAAGACTGCAAGAAAGTATAATTACGGGACAATTGGAAATTGTCCTGGTTTAGCCCCAGCCAGCTACCAACTACCATGCAGCTACTCGCTCACTCCCCCACCAGCAAAAATGAATGTTTTAAAATGATGATCTCTCCAACCCTCCCTAATTTATTTCAGGTTTATGACTCCGACTGTTGCGACAGCATTCTTCTGGAGCTGCGGGAATATCTGCCAAAATACTTCGGTGTCTGGTCACCACCTACTGCACCAAATGGTACTGTTCTAATTTTATCTGTTAATCCAAACCTCCTGGAAAAAAAATCTGGAGACTGAGTTTTGGCAGTTGTGAGCTCAGCAGGGTGGTTTTGGACTTGTTTTGTAAACCACTGTTGTTCCCTCTAACAACTGATTCCAGTTTGCAGTCCTGTGGCTGGATTAGGTCTTTGGGGTCTTCCTCTCAGGGAAGATGACACATGGCTGTTTGTACAGCAAAGGTTTCCTGAGTAGCTGGGCCTTATGCACATTGCCCCAGACCTGCTGCTCTGGATAGGGTCGTGGTGGAGGGGTGGGTTGGTTGCATGGTTATGTCTAGTCAGGCCATCAGAACAAGAAGCACCTTGTGGGTGTGGAAGAAAGGAAAGATGGATAGGCTGGGGCTAAGGGGAAGCATTCAAACTGGAGTCTGCTGCTGGATTTCCAGAGGTTGGATCCCATCACTGTGCCTTACCACGCAAAGCAGTTATTTCAGCAGGTACCGTGGTGGGGAGCTCCACTTGTCATCCTCTGTTACTGGTTTGAATGAAACAAAGAGCTGGTGTCTTAAAATTTGTGTTTGTATAACATTAGGAGTGAGGAAGAAAATTGTGCTTTGGTAGACTAATTGGAAGATTGTCTCTTCAAGAGAAAATGCATATTATTTAAAACAGAAACTAGATTGTCTTCTGGGGACTTTCCTAGTTCATGCTGGGGAAATGGAGCTTCTGGAACACACAGAAATAAAGGGATGCCATGGAGTCTATTTAAATACATGGTCACCAAAACTAGATGCCATGATCCTTTAAAATAACTCTGTCTTCTTTTGCTTATGCTGTCACTTGATAGACTTGTTTTCCAAAGGGAATAGTAAGACAGTATCCAAAGCCATGGTGTAATCTCTACAAGAAGAAATGAAAGGAACATTGTGGTAGTACAGGCAATTTCTTGGCTCAGATTTGCCTTCACACTTTCCTATTTGGCACTAACTCAACCAGAGCTATGTTTTTCCTTCCCTCACAATTTAATGTGTCATGGAGTTCACTTAATATCCCCTCTCAACTGCAAATAATTTTTTTCTGTTCGCAGTATGATCTTAAGATGTAAAAATACCTGATCTAACCAAGGCACAGTAATTCAACACGTTCCTTGTTTGCTTTGGGAGTTCACTAGCACTGTGCACCATGGGGCTGGGTTTTGGAAGGTCTCCACCAGTTGTTCAGACATAGGCAGTAGGAGTAACCATTTAAAGGAAGAGAAACTTTTGGTTTTGTTTGTTTTGCTTCTTGAAAAGGCTGTCCACTACCATGAGCCCTCTTCATAGAAAGCTGTGGCAGCAGTTCAGCCGAAACACTGCACTGCCAACTCTGTTATCTGTAGTATTAATGAGCTGTGTGTAGTTGTGATAAAAATCAAAGGTGCTGGAGATGATGGAGCTTAGCAGAATGAATGTGTATCTTGTTCTTAAATGTAGATTGAGGACATATCTGTAGGTTTTTTGCAGTCTTGACATTGGAAGCCTGACCTTGCCCTTGGCAATCCCTGCTCTGCAGGCTCTGGGATCACAGCTCCATACAACCTCTGAGTAGTGAACCCAGTAATTTCCTATTTTTACTAAATTGGGCATAGGTGACTTCTGAAAAACCAAAACTTAGTTTAGACCACTCTGAACTTGATTTGTGACTATCTCTGAGTTTTCATGTGACAGGTAAGCAGGAACTGCAGCGGGTAAGGTGAAGAACACAATTTCTTTCCTTGGAGAAATGTTTAGGGACACGCATCAGTCTTTCCTGCTGAAAAAGTAGGTAAGTCGATGAAATTGCTAGCTAAAAGGGGTGGAATGTATGAAATGTAAATGAGAATGTAGGAAGTGTGACAGAAAAGATGGACTTCCAGTATCAATACAATTTGTAAAATAACTCCCATTCTGCTGAAATCACATACCCAGTGCTACTGTAAAGGAAATGGAGGTAGAGGTGGGCAGAGACGCTGTCTCCCTAAGCTCATCTAAAATGGGTTGGATTTAAACTTTAGCTTCACTGGCATTGTGGGCATTTGGAGTTTATTCACAAAGAAGTGGAAAAGATGTAGGAGCCATCTGCTGCTGCTGAGTTTTCTGAGTTTGGCTGCCTAGTTGTTGCCCATGCTTTTTTTTTTTTGTTTAAGTGACTTTACTGCTGCTCATTTTATACTGTTGCCTAATTTTGTTGCCTAACCTGAGAACAGGGTAGATAAATATAACCTAGCTTCAAACCTTTCTTTTCTTCATTTGTTGCTGTGGGCAATTGAGGCTCTTCCCTGCTTATTCCTGTGTTTTGAGAGATGTCTCCTAAGTTATGAAAAGGAATCAGATGCTTCGAGTGACTTTGTCACTTCTGTCTCCAGTGAGGACTGAATGCACTGGCATGTCCGTGCTGAAGTCTGCAGGGATTCATGCCGTGGATAGTTGCTGAATTTTGGTGATCTTTCGGTTTATCTCCTTTGGGACTGTAATGAAATATGTAAATAATATGTCAAGCCACACCTTCCTGCCACTGGTAAATAGAAAAGGACAGGGCAAGTCTCTGATGAATGATTTATTTAAGTCTTTGAAGTGTATGGTCAGGACTATCTAGCAAAGCAAGATATAATATACAAATAGTAATGAATTCTTCTCTCTGTGGGGGTTTTTAATTTAATCTGGTTTTAGATGGTGAATGCATCATTTCCAGAAGCACATTGGGTTAGCAGGGCACTACATAATAATTTAGAAAGTCTGAATTGCTTGAAAAATCTGCAGATTTTTGTTTAACAAAGCAAGAAGAAGGGAGGAAAGCACCCTAGTTACCTGGGCTGAGGTGCAGGCTCACTGGTGCCCTTGAGAAGGACACATGGTCAGAGCTTCAGAGACATGCAGTAACCGACTTGGAAATGAAGAGCAGTTGATACCTATCTGAGGTTCAATTTTGTTTGCCTTAAGTCTCAGTGCTTGAAGATATTGCAGGGGTAACTGCTGGAAGTGAAAGTTGTGTATGTACTGATACTGTGGGTTTGGGAGCTGTTTCATTAGACTGTTAAATACAGTGCAGATAAGCACCCAACAGTGCCAGGAAAAACAGAGTGTAAACAATTGATCCATTTGTTTGAAGCTGTAATGAGAAAAAGTAACTTGGTATGATGGTTTATCCAGGTGGCATTGCTCTGCCAACAAGGCCAGACAGCTCTGTGAGAGCAGAGAGGTGCATTGAACAGATGTAACAGTCTTGATTCTGAGCTAGCAGTTACCTAACAAGAGAGACTTAATTCCAAAAAGTGTGAGAGAGGTGAGAAATTTCTGGATAATTCACAGGCTTTGCCAAATAATTAGTATTTCCCAGGGTTAGTGTTAGCTACAAAAGTAGTTTAATGCTTAATTTCCTAAAAATAGTTATTTTTACATTTTTAGGAGATCAGTAAGGTGGTCTAGTTCAACACAGCTGAAAGGGATGGGGAACAAAGAAGTGACAGGTATTTAGGACTTTTAAATATTTGAGAAGTGCTGAATGTTGGTGCTGTATGGTTAAAGAGAAAGAATTAGACCAGTGCAGTAGAGAACAGTGGATACCCATGGGTGCTCATGAAAATAGATGTTTTACACTACTTTCTAGATGGTTATATTTTAGGGTTGATGAAAACATTGCATCTAAACAATTTGTATCATTTTGTATTTCTAACCGTTTGATTCTGGAGGGTTCACAACATGATCCAGAACATTTTGGGGTTGGTGGTGAAGGACTGCAGCCCTTTCCTGAGGTGTTTTTGTATTTACTGTCTTTCCTCACCTCCCATGCAAACTTGTGGTTCTTTGCTTTTGAGAGCTATCTGCTGAAAACTTTGAACTTTATTTAGTTACTTTCAGCATTGTTTTAGAGCAATGACACAAATCTGTTGATTGGAGTGATTTCTGTAATATGCAAAAAGAGTCAGAAGGATGACACTTAGATTTTTACAATTTTTGTTTTAATAAGAGCTAACAGGTTTCATGGACACTCCAGATTTTGGTAGTGGTTCCCCAAAGTCCTGCAAAAGCTGTGCTAATATCTGACTGAATTAGACCTCTGTATAACAACTTTGAACAGCAAAAGTGGCACTTGCAGTTCAGGTGATACAGAATACCCTGTCTGGTAGAGAGAGTATTCGTCCTGCTTCTCCTTTGGGGTTATTCAGTGAACAAATATCAAGTATGTTGGCTGCCCAGGGCTCCTCAAAGTTAACTACGAGTTATTTGAGTTTGGATGTATTCCTGCAGTTGTAGTTAGTGGGTGAGCTAGCCTATAACAAAACTCTTTTTGCTGTAGCTAGATTGATCCTGTAGCCCAAAGGACATTGAAAGCTGATAGAGTTAGTAGAAAAGTGGATTTTTTTTTTTTTTAAATTAGTGTATTGGTTTGACATGTTTTCCTGAGAATGACTTTACATTAGCAAGATGCCTAGTTCTGTTCCTACATAAAGCAGGCATCTAAGGATTAAATCAATCCTGTTTCAGATTGATACATACATACTTCGTGAAATTAGGACATTTGATCATGATGATGTAAAAATTGAAGCTCTCAGTAGGACTTAAAGTAATAAAAGTCCCTTTCGTTTCATTTCCGTAAGGAAGTGTTTCTACTTATTAAGTGTAAATGAAATGTTGCTTGTTTACTTTATCTTGACTTGGACTGGTTTTGTTACCTTTGTTACAGCTTTCAAACAAGGCACTTTGTGCCTCTTTTTAAACTTGAACTGGTTTTGCTTTCTTTCACAATCCCATTTTAGATCATGCTGCAGGAATGGGGAGTAATATAATGCTTTTTATGTATTTGGACTGCGTTAAAGTCGAGGAAATACATTTATGGAATAGGCTGTACTAGAAAGAAAACCAGACTTGAAGTTTGTGCCTGGTGACAGGTGGATTTGCAAAGCTCATGTGAAAAATGGTACCAGTGTGTTGTTGTGTGTTGCCATGGTTATGCTGTGTCCTGGAAAGGGCTGGAGGTGGGTGCAGGTGTCTCCCAAGCAGAGTTGTCTGAGAGCCAGGCAGGTACTGAAGTTCATTTCCTTGTTGTGTTCTGACAGCCAGTGCTGGGGTCATGCTGGTTTTAGATACTCCTTTAAGTCTTCAGGCACTCCAAGTACTTTTGGGGTTTCTTGGTCCAGCCACCTTCCCAAAGGGACTGTCGGAAATGGATGAAAGGCAGCCTAGGATCTGAAGAGCGTTTTCCCTAAAAGGTGTACCATGAGAAATGAGTGCAGAGGGGAGAGGGATAAAAAGAAGCAAAATGAGCTGCACTTCAGCTTCTGAAGGCTAGGACTGAAATGTTAATTTCATTTTTAGAATGACACAAGGGACCATCTGCATTGCAAAACCAGCCACACCTGCATTTGTATGTGCTTAGTAATGCTCTTTGAGATATGTTAATGACTTAATAAAAGCTACTAATGGATTTCATCTGGGCAATAATTTGAATTTGAATGGTAGGTTAATGCATGTTAATTGTATACCATTTTCTAAATAATAAAGCATTTAGATTTTCATACCAACAGAATTTGTGGTAGTCAGTGACCATGATTTAGTCTGCGTGTGGAGACAAATTTGACTTTTAAACAATTCATGTGATGTTCAGCCTTAAACTATTCACCTTCCTCCACAGGTGCTCGGGAGGAGCTATGTAATTATTTTGCTTTGACCCACTGTTAAAAAGGTTTTGCTTTTTTGACAGATACATACCTAAAACTGGAAGATGTGACCCGTAAGTTTAATAAACCTTGCATAATGGATGTAAAAATAGGTCAGAAAAGTTATGACCCATATGCTTCAGCGGAGAAGATACAGCAGCAGGTCAGCAAGTACCCACTGATGGAAGAGATTGGCTTTTTGGTTCTTGGAATGAGGGTAAGAACTTGTTTTGTCTTCACTTTCAGCTTATGCTCAGGCCTCTTGTCCCACACCAGGTACAGCAACTGGTTTTCCTAGCAAACAACAACCCTCTTGAGTTTTAAATAAATAAAGTCTTATCTGAATGTCTTGGTAGTGCTGATACCAACTGTTGTGTGAAATCTGTTCCAAAACACTGCTCTGCTTCACAACAGATGTTTAACTTGGCCATGTCCCTTAGGGCAAGCTGTTTGCAACCTGGGCAGTGTATGTGTATACAAGAGAGGGGCTGGGTGTTTAAAACTGAATATAGTTGCAATTAATTCTTCACCACCACAGCAGATATTTAAAATTATTAAGAGGGTTTTTTGTGGTGTGTTTTTGGTTTTTTTTTTCTTTCAGGCTTATATCAGAGATTTACATACTGAACCAATCTTTCTAATAATTTAATAATGAGCTGTATCCTCTCTACATTTTTCATCTTGATACTCTGTTTTTAAATAAAAATAATTTTTAAATAATTTTTCTATTTAGGGAAGAGTAAGTAAGCTCTCAGAAGTGATGCTGCTTATGTTCTGCATTTTAAAAAGCTTTCCATCAGAAGGAAACTCCTTTCGATGCTTACACATTCAAGGAACAGCTGTCAGGGGAAGGTTAGTTGGGCATGGATGAGGCCCTGCAGATGTCTCTACTAACTCTTATTACTCTTAGAAATACTAAGATTCAATATTTGTGTATTGGCTACTTTAAGACTTCAGTGTAAAGAAAAGTTGTACAGAACATTTGTCACTCAGTAATAGAAATGTGTTGATGTCAGTACTGAGTTCCTGATGCAATTCAAGAGTACTTTTTTCTGCTATGATTGGTGCAGGAATAACTTTCTTTTTGATGAGAGATTTTTGTTTTCCTTCTGACACACAAAGCCAGGACTCCTCAAGCTCTACATCAACACACAGAAATGGCTGAAGACTTTGATAAACTTCCCCTTTGCTGCAACAGCAGCCAGATTGCACCATTGTTTGAGATAGTTCTAATATCTGTGTAATGTTTTGTGCAGAATTGCCCAGGCTCTCAGCCTGAACTCTGCCTTGAGATAAGCTGCTCTATAAATTATAGTGGTCATGAGTAGTAATTATGTAAGCCTGTGAGCAAGAACGTGGGAGTTAAGTCAAAAAACAGCCAAACAGTTTAGATGGAAAAGGAAGGTTAGAGATTATATCTTTGGATTTGGTTGATGTCATTACGTAACCTTTCTTATCTCATGTGTAAAACAATGTACTGCATGTCCTTTGTTTTGTGACAGTGCAAAAGGAATGATTGATTGATTCTGTGGTAGGCTTGTGATTGTTGTTTCTAACATTGTCATTTATTTGTGTCTTTGTCCTGTGGCAGAAATTCTTTCAATCCAGTAATTCAGACTGGATATATAATGATGATTCCCCTGAGCCAGTGCAGTTTTACATCCAGTGTTTACCTAGATGAGATCTGGTTTTTTGCCTTTGGCACCAAATTGCATGTTGGAAGTTGTTTTCCAAAGAGAATTGAAAAGGTTCCTCCTGCCCTCATGCAGCACTGGGCAAAGTCTGAATTCACAAGGCATTTTCTCTGCCTCTTGATTACAGGGTATTCTGGGCCTGTCTCCTTGCTTTATTTTTGCAACGTTCTGGCCATACTATAAAACACTCCTACACGGACATGTACTGCCCAGAACAGCTCATGTGCTGGATGAACGTTGTTCCTGTTTGCTGGACAAAACATGATGTAACGAGGAAGTAGAGGGGTTTGGTTTTAATCTCTCCATTCAGTGTTATTTTTAACAGGGAGGTGGGCTTGTGTGGTAAGTTTTTACAAGAGCAAGAAAGAGAGGGCTGAGAAAAACAGAGAATATAACTCTGCTTTTTTTAAAACACCCGTCGTATAAGTTGTCATGAAGAGATACAACCAAAAAAGTGTTATAGGTGGAGGTCTTACCCCAAAATCTATTTACGGTGTATTTTTACCCCAAAGTTTATTGAAACAGCTTTTTTTCTTATGCACTGGTAAACAAGCAGTGATCTATTCATATATAAAATATTTATGGTGTGTCCTTAAAAATGTGAGTCTCCTGTCTGGCACAGCATTAATTTATGTGCACAGTTCTGGAATTTGACATGTGCTAACCTATATTTTGCTTAACACACTGAATAGACAGAATAAATGCATGGAAATGCATTTAGAAAACACAATTATTTTAATAACGTTGTTTAAAACCACAAATCTGTATTTAGTGGAGAAGTTCCTTTCTTTAACAGATGCCCCATCCCTGGAAATGTCCAAGGCCAGGTTGGATGGGGCATGGAGCAACCTGATTTAGTGAAACATGTCCCTGCCCATGGCAGGGGATTGGAACTGGGTTGTCTTTAAGGTCCCTTTGAAACCAGATCATTCTGGGTTTCTATGGCACTGGGCATGATTTGTTATGAAAGTAGTGAGAGTTTATATAGAAGCTGGAAGTCTCAGGTACTGTTGTAATAGCAAAAATACAAATTGTAATATGGTTTCAGTAGTAGGCATACAAACAGATAAGAAATCTTTTCACAGCACAGGCAATGTTAAATAAAGAGCATTCGGCATGCTGTTGAGTACAAGCAGAATGTGTGGGCTGTGCCCTCATTTCAGATTCACAGTCCTTTTGGAATCCACAGTTCCCAGTTTCTGCAGGTTTTCTTTTTTTCCGGAACATTGATTGCAATCTCACTTATTCCATATTTCTGAAACGCTTTTTTAATGCACAAACTGGTGGTTATGTAATTTTGCCAGTATAATCCATCATTGACTTCTATTGTTTGTGCCTATGAACATGCAGGCAGTAATGTTTAATAATCAAAGCTGGGTTTACAAGTGAGTTTTCTAATCTACAGCACATGATTCTGCAGGATATTTTCAAACTGACTGTAGCTGACTCTATGAGTTTTTTATGAACTCTTTCTAGTATTGTGATAATTTTCACGAACTCTGATCTGTTAATAACAAGATTTAGGAAGGAAGTAATAAAGGTATTAAATCCTGCATCTAGCATTCAGATTCTTCCACAGTAAAAGATTACAAGAACTGGGGTTTTTACATTTATAAGTCTAATTCAAGCTTTGATGTTTAAGGAAACAGGAAGACAAAACAGAACAAAAACTAAAAGAAAACAAACAAAAAATCCATGAAACTAAAAATAAATAAATAAATAAAACCCAAACCCAAAGAAACCAACCGAAAGCCCTGAAAAAAAAACCCTCCAAGCTGGAGCAGGTGTTTTTTTATTACATCAAAAGGAGACATAAAAGAAATTTATTCTAATGAGATGCTTCATGGAAGTTCTGGGAGTTCAAAATTCCTGTATTAAGCTATTTTTAAGATGGTTCATGATTTAATTGCAATGTTGTTGTTTCTTTTGTTTAGGAGATTAATAGCCTGCTTTTTCACTGGATAAATCTCAACATAATTTCATTCTACAACGTATTTATGTAAGGACTTGACTAAAACTGTATATTGACTGTCAGAGCATTTGGGGGTACGCTTAGTCATATGAAGCACTCAAAGTAGTCCAGAGGAAAAAAGAAGCAAAATGAGCAGAGTAATACCTAAGTATAGTCTTGGAAAGTCTACCTAAGTAAGTAATACCTAAGTAAAGTCTTGGGGCAGTGGGGATGTATCCTTCCTGTGCTGAATTTTCAAGGCAGCAGCAAGCAGGGATGTGTGTACTTTCATCACCTGAGGTCTAGCAACAATAATATAGGATTTAAAAAAAGTAAAAATTAGGGAAGGAGATGTTTAGATAAATGGATTTGGATAACTGGGCGTGCTCTCAGCAGCAGTGGTAGTGTGAGAGCATTACAACAAACGAGAGATACCAAATAAGAGAATGTGTTTTAAAAAAATTAGAGAAACCTGGGTTACTTGGGCACGAAGGAAACATGTATTTATATTGGGATAGTCGTGGGGTACCTGCAGAAGGTGCCCAGGTGTGGGTGTGGGTCTTGGCCTGGCGCCGGGGGTTCCCTGCATAGCTGGGGGATGGACACTGGTGTTGGATGTGCCCGGGTGAGCTGGGGTGCCACCTGCTAATCCCTGCTTTTTGCCTCGGCTCCGGCTTTGGCAGCAGCCAGGTACTGACCTTCAGATGCTGTCAGGAGTGCAGAGGTGCCTTGTTGTAAACAGAAACCTCTGTGTAATGTCTAAACACTCGCTCACCCCTACCTGTATGGGACTGTTAGGTGTATTTATGGAAAAGATCCCAGGGGTGGGAAGCTCGGCCTCTTGGCCCTGTGAAGTCCGGATGCCTCAGCATCAGAGCATATATCTCTAATCTCTGTGTCCTTGCTTAGGACAGCAGATCCCAAGCTGCCCTTGTGGGGCATGCAAGGGAGCAGGGATGGGCTTTGGGAGCTGCGGGGGAAGCTGCTTCCCAGGCAGTGCGTGGCGCATGGGAATGTCGGTGGCACACGGGTCCATAGCGTGCGTGTTGCCGAGTCAACCCCCACTCTGCAGGTGCTCTGGAGTGCTCTACGGGCTTGCTCAAAACAGGTTGGGGTGGTTTTTGCCAGTTTCAGTGATGTGGATTAGTAGATATTTTTTGCAAATGTGAAAGAGCTCTGAAAGTTACTAAATAGGGATTTTATTTGTGCCAGCAGTATCTCCCCCAAACAGTCTTAACACGTGTTTAAATTGTACTTTCTGGAAGTCAGGGAGTTGCCACAATAAGTATTTGAACAGTGTGTAGATTCTTCTGCTTCACCGTGGAAGTTGGTACTGAATTACCATACTTAACATTACATAACATTTGGTACCTGTTTGTCTTCAGTTTAATGTCCTAAAGCTGAAGATGCAAGGTTTCCAAACTGTGTATCTCTGCTGAGACTTTGCAAGGGTTGTGCTTTTTTAAAGACCATGCTGGACCAGCTTTTTATTTTAACTCAAAGTTTCCATCAGTCCAGGAATGAACGTCAGATGAAAGAACTGTAACTGAAAAAAGGTACAAATAGCTGTTTTGGTATGCAAGCAGCAATGACTGAACACCTCACAGGGAAATAAAACCCAAGTGCAGGTTGAGAACATCCAAAGAGAACTTCCCTCAACAGTTAATGGTTTGGATTTTTTGATGTGCTGCCCATACAGAGTAACTACTGCTAATTGAAAACTGCACCTGTTAGCATGCTGGATTCCAGAGCCATTTGTGCAGGAAGCTAACTGAGTGGGAGCTGCTTTTAGGGAGAAGCCTTTGTATTGTCAGCCAGAACAGCTCTTGCTGTTCTGAACAGATCTTACGTAGTAAGAATATATAAAAGTGACTGATGAAGCAGGAGGTTTCTTGAAGGCAGTGTTTTGCAACTCCCATGTTGAGTTTTCTTTGTCTTGTACTCTGCAGTGAACCTCCCAGTGGATACAGAGCAAACACGTAACAAGCTGTGGCAGGTGGACAAGAAATGAGATTTTCCTAGCCAATAATTTGTTGGCCGTTGTTAAGGTTACAGATCTGACTTACTTGTCTTGTCGTCCTTCTGACAGAAATGGGCTAGTACAGACAGCTGCAACAACAGGGATACAGAAAAAGCTTGGTTCAAAGGCAAATGTAATTTTGGGAAGGGTTAGTAGCAGAATAGGGATGGTGACCACGTGAACAAAAGCACAGTGGAGCAATAGGTCTGTCAAATAGGAAGTTGATTTTAGCCTCCTTCTCCTCCAGCACAGCTATCCCTGTGGGGTGGGCGAGGGTGGAGCAAGCGCTGGTGAGAGATTGTTTCTGTTTGAGCTTGGCTTTCATCTCTCTTGCTTTCAGACTGGGGCTTAATGTGTTTGTATTTGAGTGAGGTTTCCAGGAATGTTTCAGCTAGTCTCTTCCCTGCTGCCGCGTGGAGGCTCGAGGTGGTGGTGAGAGATGGCTTTCATGATTACCCAGATCTGTTGTCCTTTAGTGCCACTGGCTGCAGCCAAGCCTCTTGGTGACCGAGGGCGTTCTGAGTGCACAGAGCAGTTAAACACACACGTTACACTCATACTGTGGGTGTGGGACTTGGTGCTTTGTCACCCACTGTTTTGTATAGTTAAAAATGCACTGTTAATGCCGAGCATGCGCATCTGCCTCGGTGTTTGTAAACTATATAGAAAGACATTTGGGCGATGGTTTTGTTCAAATGATGAGAAGAGGTGGGGTGGCTTCACGGGAAACCCAGTTCAGAAGCACAGAGGCTGATATGCTGCTCCAGCATTTCTTTGGAAAACAAAATGAGCTTGCAGATTTTAATCAGCATGTTTGAGTTCGTGCCCATGTCACAAAAACTCTAGCTCCTACGGGAAGTGATAAGGTTCTGGTAAACAAGTTCATTCGGCCAGGAACTGCTGCAGTGCTGATGCCTGCAGGAAGCTGACCCTGGGCCGACTACATGAGAGCGTTTAATATCATTAAAATGAAGGCACAGCTAGTGAAAACTTAGATGTAGTCATCAGACTCTTGATTCTCTTTCTAAACAATGTTATTCTTTATTTAACTGTCTTTGACTTACAGCTCTTTAAAAAGTTTTTGAAACTTTTGGTCTATTTTTGAAAGTTACTTTGGTACCTGACGTGTTTACGTAAGTAACCTTTGGGTTTCCGTGTTGTATGCTGTATTTCTTCCACGTGCTTTGGAATAAAACCAGCAAAAACTAAGTAGAGAAAAATCACCGGTTTTGTGCAACCAAAATCACAGTTGTCGGTGTGGTTTTAGAATAACTCATCTCTGCTGTGGCCTGCATTTCATAGACATCGACGCCTCAGTCTCTCCAAGTATCATAACAGTGTGAGGTGTCTCTGCTACCGAGTGAGTTTAAACATTCAGACTTGCAGCTCTTATTTTTTTTTAGAATAATGAGAATTATTTACTACCCCTTTAATTCATGGTTGGTGACGTAAAATCAGTTTCCACACACTATGATTTAAATTCCTTGGGGACTCTGAATTTAATTACTTCTATGTTTTTGTCAAAATAAGAGCTATTTGAGACTCTTCTGCCCAGCTATTTTGCAAAACAGGAGGTGGGCATCTGTGTAATCATACTGGATTTATTGTGGTGTGGATGGGGGACAGAGGTTTCAGGGTGATGGGCTGTCATGAAAACAGGGAATTCTGTTTTCTTTCTTTGTTGCTCCTGTACCACTCCTTTTTGTGTGCTGCTATTTCACCATCCTGGACTTTATTTGTTGGCTTCAGCAAGAACAAGCCCCCAGAGGAGGGATGAGGAGCAGGCACTTCAGCAGTGCAGCCTGACTTTCTTTTGGCAGGATCCTCTCTCTTCACAGCAGTGAAGGGAGGGCAGGGCTGTGGATGTGGTGGGTGCCACAGGGCTGAGTGGTCTGAATAAGTGCCAAACACCAAGTTCCTGCCAGAGAGAGCTGCTTGGTAACACCATTATTTCTCCAAATAAGAGTTGTCTACACTCTCATAAACAAATTATACTTGGGCCTTGCTGCCTGGCACGTTTCTGCTATGGAAATTATTTCAGTGAGAGTCTGTATGTGAAGCAGTTTTGAATTAATTTCTTAAGCTTGTACAATTCCTGATATGGGCAAAACTGTACCTGTGTGAGTTGCCTCCCTTTCAGATGAAAGCTGATGTACTGCTGTCGAGGCTGAAACCCAGCTTTTGCTCAGCTGCTGCTGTTTATTTAGTGCAGCCTCATATGTGCTGACAATTTCAGATCGGTCTTACAGAGCTGGGCCTTGGTGGTCACATACAGTAATTCATATTGTTTTGCCCTTGTGCTAAATAGTTTTACAGTTCTAAGAACTCAAAATAATTGCACTGAAATTTTTGCTTGTTATGTCTTACTGCTTTAACATCCACAGTAACACAGGTAGGAGTGTGATAGTTTCAGGCAGCTGTGATTTGCAAAGCCATACAAAAGAGTTCCCTGTAATGGATATGTTGCTTTTTGCCACCACCAGGATGCTTCTAGCACAGAAATGCTGTAGCGTGGAGCCCAAGGGCTGAAGGGAGGATTTTGGAAAGCACTAGAGGGCAGTGCTGGCCACTGCAAGAAAGCTAAAAACTATGAGGGATAAATGGTACCCAGGGTTTTGTGGCCTGTCTGTGAGGTTTCTCTTGCTCTGCAGAAATACTGGTGGTTCAAAATACGTAGGAGCCCCCTCCTTGTCTCTTCCAGGTGTACCATGTGTCTTCAGACAGCTACGAGACGCAAAACCAGCACTACGGGAGGAGCCTGACCAA
The DNA here is from genome assembly GCA_013397565.1 of Ptilonorhynchus violaceus. Taxonomy (NCBI): domain Eukaryota; kingdom Metazoa; phylum Chordata; class Aves; order Passeriformes; family Ptilonorhynchidae; genus Ptilonorhynchus; species Ptilonorhynchus violaceus. The sequence goes on from VZRJ01004519.1 coordinate 88,577, forward strand.
GGAAACAGTAAAGGATGGTAAGGGAATGGGGGTGTCAGAACTTGGTGGTCTTGGAGTTTTTAGTTTATATACTTATTTATAGAACTGTATGGAAACAGTAGTCTGGGTGTTCCCATTTTAAAAGTCCTTTTTTGGCCTCATGTCAGATGGCTCTTTGGCTGTTCCCTGTAGTATTTGAACTACCTTTCAATCTGAAATTAAGTGTGCAGCTGGCTGTAACAGCAGTGCAGACTACAGGAATTTCCTCCTCATGTCTCTTTTACTACTAATAAGGGGGAGATAGCTGTAGAATTCAACTTGTTTGCAGCTTTAAAACTATAATGAAATAGAAATATTTTAAAAGCATTAAATGTTTTTATTATAAATACATTTTTTATCTCTAGCTGTCTTCTGTGAATATCTGTCTTTTATATTAGAAAGCTACTACAAATGCATCTTTCAGTTCAAAGGACCTTTTCACTTGAAGTCAATCCACATGTTGGTCTACATTAACGATAAATAAAAGTGCTGCCATCGTAGGGCTGTTTGGTGATAACTGTTGCAAACTGGTTATTAGTTGACGCCTGTACATCTGCCCCCCAGCAAGAGACAGAAGGGCACGTGCATGAACACACTCACGGTAACAAGCTGCTTGAGCCTGTTTATGCATGGAGAATTTAATGGGTCCCTGCTAAAAACTGTCCAGACACTTACTGAACTGACCTGGGGAGCAGGAAACATGTTTGTTTACTGTGTGCTTGGTACATTTAGTTTTACTTACAACCCAAGCCCAAACTGTAGCATTACACAGCAGGTGAGGCAACAGAAGGTATCAGAGTTCTTTGGTTCACTTTGGGTTTAGTTAATAATTGCCTGAGCAGAAACTACCTGTATGCTGTCTGTTCTTTCAGATAAGAACTATTCTTATCCCAAAAGAAATGAAAATGGTTTGTTTTCCTCTCAGAGCTGAAAATAATCCCGAAATGTGTGTATTTCTTGCAGGCATCTCAAAGTTTTTCCACAGTGGGTACTGCTTGAGAAAAGATGTGGTAGCTGCCAGCATTCAGAAGGTTGAAAAGATTTTGGAGTGGTTCGAGGGCCAGACACAACTCAACTTCTACGCAAGCTCGTTGCTGTTTGTCTATGAGGGTTCATGTCAAGCCACAACCGTGCGGCTGAGTGACGTCACCTTGGCGGAGAAGAGAGGAGTGCCCAAAGGCCTGTTATCAGGTGGAGATGTATTGGAGTATAATAATAATATTCACGTAATAAATTCTACAGAGAATGGAAAAATTGAAGCCTCTGTAAGTAAAGGCTTTTCCAAATTTTATGCACTTCACAAAAAGGCGTGCTCGAAGAGGCACCACAGTCAGCTCTCACTAAAAGTTGAAAACTCGGAGCAAGACAACGTGTGGAAGAGCAGCACGTGCATTGAGCAGGAGCACCTGAACGGAAACGTTCTACCCCAACTGGAAAAAGTTTTCTATCACATGCCAGCAGAGACCAAGGAAAGTGCAAACGTCGAAGTCCGAATGATCGATTTTGCTCATGTGTTTCCTAGCAACACAAAGGATGAGGGCTATATTTATGGTCTGAAGAATCTAATCACAGTACTTCAAAATATTTTGGATAACTAAATTCTTTGCTATGTTTTTTATTGGGGGCCAATGATAAAGAGCAACAACGTGAAGAATTTCTGCACTTGTAATGCTGTATAACTGGGTTTGTATTGTTCTATATTTTATTTGTCTTTGTACTTTTGGTAGAAGGGTTTAACTTTTTATAATTTCACTCAGGAAAAAAATTGATAGTTAATTAGGAAGCGTGAAAGGATGAAGATATGCGAGATGAAGCAGGATAGGTAAATTAATAGAATGAAGTGTATGTGGTTGGCTTAAATCCAAGGACTACCAGAAGCAAGGGTGATGTTAGTTCCTCTAATGACTTTAGCATAGATGACCTTTGCCCACTTAGCCTTTACACTGAGCCGCATCTCCATTAACAGGTGTTTAGAAAACAGACTGAAAGCTATAAGGTGCAGGATTGATGTCCTCAGTACTGCCATTGTGTTTACTGTATCTGAATAACTGGAGTAGCCCTGCTTGGAGAGAAATCCCCTGCTGAGTCAGCAGTCTCACCTGAAGCCAGTGCATCCCAAAGTGTTTTCCATGTCACGGGACGATATTGCTGTTCTTTCAGCCCTTCCCCCTTCGTGGATGTCTGTAGCCGATGTTCACCACAGATGAGCTACCACGTAATTTGTGTTGAGGTGCTAAGAAAATGCTGGAGTACAATATCATAACAGGCTTAAACTGCACAACTTCTAGAGAAACTGTTTGTTCCTAAGGAAGAGTGAAAGGATGCAAATACAAAATGTTCCAGGAACTAATCTGGTGTAGGAGATCAAGTCAATCTGTTAACGGAGTGTCTGATGCTGTGATTAAGAGAAATGCCTCACTCCGTTGTTCTCATGGCCCTTCTCCACCAACGTTGCTTTAAAAAGCAAACTAATGGAGTGGGGGAGCAAGTGTTTGGGGTGAGCGTGCAGAGATCCCCGCTGGCTGACGGCCGCTGGCGTTTCTGCAACGAGCGCTCGACGCTTCCGCTGCTGGGGAGCCCTGACTGGAGCCACGGGCAATGCGGAGGAGCCTCCTGCGGAGATCGGAGCCGCCTGTGGAGATCGGAGCCACCAGCTGAGCCACCTCCTGTGCCAGGGCGACTGCAGCTCTCCCACCCTTGGCTACAGCCCCCTCTGGTTTCTTTAATGGCACACAGGCAAGCTGTGTAATTTGAAAGCTGTCCCATTTCCTTCCTTTTCACGAGAAAAATTCAACTTTTGTATGGAATACTTGAGGTCAGGATGATGTATCCAAAGCATTTTTGGTGTGTCTCTTCTGCTGTGCTGCCGTGCATATTACAGTGAGCTGTATGAAAAGTGGGAATGGAGGAGTCTGGCCATCCCTAGAGCAAGATTTTAATGCTTAAAGCATTTCCAGGACGAAAATGTTTTAGAATGGATTTGGTCATTGGAAACATACGTCTTTTCCATGTGGACTTAGTGACCCTGTGGCCTTGCTGCTCTCTCTATACGATGTTCTGCACTGTGCACTCAGCTGTGTACATGTCTTGGCAAATTCTTCATTGGACATCTGTTTTTTACATGACAAAGAGATTCATACTTTTTCAAGCAAATATGCTGTTTTAAATAAAGCTGAAATTTTAGCTGTATTTGAGAACTTAGGTTGATTGGGAGAAACAGGGTATTACTATCTGTAGAATTACATTGTTTAAACTTTAGAGCAGGTATTGGCCAATATATTCAAGACTGAGACCAACCTTTTAGTAACATAAAGTTTTAGAAGTATGGGCAAAGAGGCTTGCAGGAGGTCATTGCATTGAAAATTTTATGTGAATTGCAGTGAAGCCTGAGGGAGAAAGCAGCAGGAAGAGAGGGAGTTTTTTTTTCTACCTGATATTTCTCTTGCACCATATAGTTAATATATTCCCAACTCTCTGTGAATTAATTTAAGCCATATTCTAGAAAGAATTGGTGGTTTTGTTTGCTTTGGCGCTGGTTTCTGTTTTATGATTTTGTTGTTTTATCCCGTAAGTAGTCAACACTAGAGTAGTCCAGGCTGGTAGTGGACTTGTATGATAGATTTACAAGGTTTTGTAGAAAATACGGGCAAAAACATTTAAACATCATCATTTTTGTCCTCTGTAATTCATAATTCATCTCTTCTGGATTTTAATCCATTTTGTGCCAGAGAAATCAGGCATTTGCCTCAAATAAGTCAGTTATTGGAAAATGATCAGTATGCACTTAGTACTATGTACTCTCCTGTCTCTGCTTTAAAATACATGTCTTTGGTGTTTGAATGCTCTTTAAGTATTGATTGTTTTGTTGGCTATGGCAGTGTTTGTAACAGACCTGGAATATTGTCAACCTGTTAGAATATTTTGAATAAAAAAATAATTTTATCATGGTTTTTGTACCGGTAGTTATTATGAATGTATTTCTGTTAATTTAAAATGTAGCTTGAGAGAGAACAGTATTTTTCCTGAGAAGTTGTGTAAATAAAGCTTGCTGTGGAGGTGTTTGGGCGTAGTATCAGCTGTGAGTTTGAGCCTGCAGAGGCCTTACATTCACATTGTTCTTGCACATTTTAGACTTGGTGTGTCTAGTGTCTTGTATCTGACCCGACTGTTTTGAGTTACTCTTGGAGATGTATTCACAGAAATCGTTAAACAGAATACGTAATTAATCAGAAGATGAAGAGGGAGACAATGGGTCACTGAGCTGATGCACTCTCGATGATTGATCCCCCTCCCTCCCAGCAATGCCCCTTTTGTTCTCTGGGTGAAGTGTACAGGACAAGCGACCCTTACATGGAAATCTTTATGGGAGTGGTTACAAGGCTCGTAGGTGTTTATGTGCCATGAAACAGTGAGTCCCTGCCCCAGACTGCTGTGGTGTAGCTGGGGGCTAAGGGCTGCTGAGGAAACCCACGATTTGATTTTAAGCAATAAGAGTTGGGTTTAGCAGAGCCGACTCTGAGAAGGGAAGACTCACGCAGCACTGTCACTCATGGACTCTGAGAACAGAAGCTGCTGAAGCCTTTCTGCCTAGGGGATGTGAGAACGCTGCATAGGCTTACCTGAGGAGAACTTGAGATGTATAAAGTTTTATAAAAAAGCATTTACAAATGTATTTTTGGATATGGGTGATATTTGTTGCATAAATGACATTGGAAGTTACTATACCACTATGGAATGTTTAAAATATTTTAATCAATTCGTTTTATGAGCTAACCTGGAGACTGTACTTGTAATTGTGATTCTGATGAAACTTTTACTGTTTTATTTTTTTCTACTGTAATGCATAGCCAGAGAGTTCTTTTCCATAACCTCACAGTTTCATGGGGAACTTTTAAAAGTACTCAGTAGATTAAGAAATCACTAATTTCCTTTAATTTGATTCACAGAGTGCATACATGTTACACATCTAGAGCCCCAGTAAAACTTCCTCACCTGCAGAGAGCTCTTGATCCGAGTCTGGATTGTGCAGACTTTAAAATGAGCCTTCTCAGGTGCAACAGCAGCAGCAGTGAAGGGACCTGTGTCATCACCTGAGCTGGCCCTGTCAGGTGTGGAGGGGTGTTTACATCCCGAACCTTAAATCATTGGAATGACTTGCTCACTTCACGATGTGAAGCACTATCAAATGTAGGAAGACACTGGAAGGCTAGAGACTCACATCCACACTTGCTGTTTAAAGTTAGGATTAGTTGTTCATCCTAATTTCTTTCGGGTTTTTTTTCCTCAAGTGAGCTTTCCTCCCGAGTGCCGCCTTTGGCCCTTGTCACGGGTGGCATCATGGTGGAAATTTGCATTTCCTAAAAAGCTTGTGCCCCATAACTCCTCTTAAAGTGCTGGTACTGAAAAACACCGTAAAATGCCTCAAATACTGTGGGGATGCACTCTCCCCTGAAGGAGCAGGAGTGGAGAGCACGCTTTGATGGGAGACTGGATCGCAGACTTTGTGAGAGTTCTTTACTTGTGGGTTGAAGAGGATGCTCTGGGGGCGAGGTGAGTGGCAGCCGAACTGCGTGGAGTTTTCCTTCCCTCGCTGCAGTTCCTGTGGAGGTTTGGCTTTAAGGAGGTAGCACAGTGGGGAGCAGGGAGAGTGCCCAAGGAGCCCTGAGCAGGACACTGGGTCCGTGCTGTAGCGCGCAGAATGGCTGTGGATCTTCGGGGGTCTCACAGAGGGAACGTGCCGTGCGTATCCATTGGGTTACAGCAGGAGGTTACCTGGGAAGTGCATTCCTCTCCACAGCCGCTGGCCAAATCCTGCCTACTCTTCGTGTTCACAGCAATCTGTAAATGGAAGCTGCAGAAGAAAATTGTCATCCAAAGGGCAAATGTGTTTGAAAGGGGAAAGAAACACATTTCAATAAATATCTTTTACTCTGGTCTTGTTTAGTGGAGATGGGCCCCATGTATTTGGAGTTTAATTTGTTACATGACCTTCAGTAGCAAAGTCAGAACAAAGGGACTTCAAAACACCTTAGTTTGAATTGTGTGCATTGGTTCAAGTAGTTATTTTACTTCATAGGTCACTTTTTAAAAAAGAAAGTAACTTCCAAATATGATGTGTGTTGCACCTGACTAAATGAAACCAGAGTGCACAAAGGCACTTTAATCCTCTGGGAACTGTACTGGAACGTAGATAAAGCATGTGAAATTGCACCTGATGCTGTGTTGTTAATTGTTTTTAAAATCTAAAGTTCTACATTAATTATGCTTGATGGATGAATGTGTCTAGTCTAGTCTCAGTTTCTTTGATTCAAGTGTCTAAAGCTGCCCCTCAATCTCCTCTAATCTGTATGTGTTTGTAATTTCATTTGCTGTTTTCTGCCATTCTTGGACCACAGGGGGTATTGTTAATATTACCTGTGTTTATTTTATAGAACATTGTATTATGCTATCTACCAACTTTTGTAACTTAATTATTAGTGATATTTAGGGTCATTCTAATAGCTGTATATTTGGCAAATTATTAAAATTTCCTGCAAGTGACTTGCAAGTATAATTGGTTTCTTTTTAATACAAGAAGATTGTATTGTTGAGAAAAAGTTTACTGGAGTATTACCTGCACTGATGAAACGAACTCTCTTTCTCTCTTTCTCTCTTTCTCTCTTTCTCTCTTTCTCTCTTTCTCTCTTTCTCTCTTTCTCTCTTTCTCTCTTTCTCTCTTTCTCTCTCTTTCTCTCTTTCTCTCTTTCTCTCTCTCTCTCTCTTTCTCCCTCTCTCCCTCTCTCCCTCTCTCCCTCCCTTCCTCTCTCTCTCTTTCTCCCCCTCTCTCCCTTGCTTGTCTACGAAAAGCTTTCTAAATGTGTTCAGTAGTCTTAAGTACTGTCCCGTGGCTCTGTGCAGCCTTCCTTCCCATGCTCCAGAATTGGAAGAAATGATGGAAAAATGGGGTGAGGCTGTAACTGGCAAAAAGCACAGTGTTGTGAGGATCTAGGTTTTTTTGTGTTTTGACTTTAAAAAAACAAACAGTGGTTATGCACTGAAGAATCCCATAAAGAAATCCCCATCTCCCTGTTGGAGTTACACTCCTTTGTTGCCTGCTCACGTCACTTGTCTGGGGGCATTCCCTGGCTGGGGGTCGCTGTCTCTCTGCTGTTTCCTTCCTTTCCCACATGTGGGTGTTTGAACAGCTCCACAGTGAAATACATCAGGAACGTGTCAGGGAGCTGAGAACTGCCTCAGAATAAGAAAATGCGCTGTGGGAGACACGGAGTGGAGCTGCAGAGCTGCACAGAGCCCCCATGCAGGGACATGGGATGGACATGGAGTTCATGCTGTCGGGATACGGCCCTGTGTGAAAACCAAACCTCTTGACAGAAAGACCTGCTCGTGAGTCTGCTGGCATAGCTCTTGGGTATCTTGGTATTAGCATCTTTAGCAGATGCTAAATGTTACAGTCCCACTCTCCCTCTGCAATCCATTCCTGCCCCCTCTCCAGCTCAACTGAGCCTTTTGCAGTGACGGTTTCACCATAAACCTATCTGACACTTAAATTACTGATTTTCTGCTGTCTTGGCTTCTTCAATTTGGCTCATTCTGAGGGAGGTAAGTGCCTCTCTGGGCGCAGTGGAGGCAGTGACAGACTGGGGCTGTGGAAGGGGAATGGGTGTTAGAGAATCCATTCCGTGCAGGTAGGCAGGGCAGCTGCAGAGGAGCTGCAGGCTGAGCTCTGGGGGAGCCCGGGGTGAGAGGCTGTGACCTGCTGACCCTCTGTGTAACGAGGGACCTGGGGACCTGTGGCCTGGCCAGGGGACCGGACACTCAGAGACATGGCAGGAGCCGAGGACCCCAGACTTTTGTGCTCAGATTGTGAGGGGACAAAAACCCACGGGTTCCTTAGTTCGGGGTCCCTCTTTGAAGAAACCAGCTCAAGTTGTTATTTAGTTATTTAGTTATTGCACCGAGATTAAATTATTTTAAGGATCTGGATGTCTGAGACTCTACCATGGGAAACCTGGGGCTGAGCCCGTAAGGAAACCTAGTGAGTGAGTGTGTGTGTGTGTGTGTGAGTGTGGGGTGCAAATGCAAAGGGGCCTTGGTCCAGCTCAGGTGGTGTGAGAGTGTCAGAGTGGTCCTGGATACTCTGACAGGGAAGTTTCCTTAACAACGGGGTTTCTAGAAAGCCAATAAAGAGGCTCTCATTTAATATCAGGCATTTCCCTTATCCCGTGTTGCTGCTCTGCTGGTTTTGCTTGTACTTTTCATCCTCCTCGCCATCCCCAAACGCAGACTTCCTCTAAATGTAACTGTAGTTTGTGATTTAGGCCAGCACAAGATTTGAGAATAAATTATCATCTAGAATAGGAACTGTAAAACACCTGCCATGTACACACATTATCCTCTGGTCATCTCTACACTGATTATGACTTTGAGCAGAGGAAATAAATCCACCTGTGTGTTGTGCAGTGAATCTGAAGGGCAACCTATCCCCAGTGCTGCCTGGGATGTCCCTGCTGCTGGCAGTAAAGGATTGGTGCCAGCACACAATTTTTGGTTGATGGAGCATAAAGAGAAACTGAGTTCAGCCCATTTTCCCACAGCTATATAAACTTTGCCGTGTGGCTAGCAATAAAAGACTTGATTTTGCTCGCAGATTCAGTGGATATAAATTGCGGCAGCAGATGGGGAGCTGTCAAATAGGTACCATGCCAAAGTACTAACTTTGCAAAATTACTTCTTAAAAGAAAAGTCAGAAACAGACCAGGAATAGCTACAAAGAAAATGCTGACGTCTTGGATTTGGGCAACATGAACGTTTTGTTTTCAAATACTCTAATACTCAAATATTGGTGTCTCATCTAGGATATGTCCTCGGGCTTCCCCAATACCTCTTAATGTAATTTTGTAGGTAAGAGGGGTTAATTCCTGAAAAACATCATGTTCAGTAGCAATCAAAAACCCTCGGGATTTTGTTTTGGGTCTCTATTCAATCCAAGCAAAATGCTCCGATTTCAGTCTGTAAAAGCAACAGTCCTCCATTGAATATAATCGAATTCCAGCTTGAATACTCAAGTGTGGTTTCAAAATACTTAAAGAAAGCAGAGCTGGTTGGGCCCTCATGCAGGATCATACAGCCTTGTAATGGGTCTTGCCCTGTTTAAGTCTTCACCGTGGTCTCACTTACCTGGGGATGGTGCATTTCCCTAGACACTGCTCGGGTCATCCAGGGCACATTTCATCTCCAGCTCAGGCTGGGGGAGCATTTCCCTCCCTCCTTTTCTTCCTATGCCATGAAATGTTGAGCTCAGGCACTCCCTATTCTCTTTCCAAGTTTTATTCCAAGTTCCTTACTGTTTTGTTTTTGGTTTTTTGTTTTTTTGTTTTTTTTTTTTTTTCCATTTTAAAGCCTGTCTGGGGAAAAAAACCCCAAAGCAGCATTTTTCACCTCTGAATTGCCATGTGATCCCTGGATGGCAGGCAGCTTTGGTTATCAAAGCCCTCTTCCAGCAGCACGCTGCTCTCCTTAGTGTGTAACAAAAGTCCAGAGTAACTCTTTACACTAAAGCTGTTGCCATGGGCTGCAGTAATAATTATTAATACTGTATTGTACAACCTTCTTTATAAAGAAAAATAATGTTTTTGTAAATAGACAGCATGGTCTCAGGCTGGCTGTTTTTATTTCTTTTAAATCTGACTTTTACTAAACTTTAATAATAAAACCATAGTTTAAAAATTAACTGAGACATATCATAATTGCTTTTATCAGTTAGACTGTTTCGTGGTCTGTATGAGGAAAATGGCAGCAGTGAAATGGAAAAAGAGCAATCCAGGCATCAAAGCAATAGTTACTGTTTGTCTGGGTCTACAGCTGTATTTTTGTGAGTTTGTAATTATCACTGGAGAGCTGGGCAGTTCGCACAAGTGTCTCTTTCCTTTGCAGTGTTTAAAAAATGAAACCAAAACCGTGGCCCATACATATCCTTTGATTAAATTACAGTTATTCTTAAAGCTAATAAAAACTCATGTACCTGGGTTTTTCAGTCTAATTTCAGGCTGCAAGACTCTTCTGAAACAACCTGAAGGTGTTCAGCAGCTCAGCTCGAGCTACCTCTGAAATCTTGGAGCTGACAAACATAATGCCAATGACAGTTTCTAAGTTTGACCCAAGCTCAGCACTTGCTTGCTTAGAGCTGAGAGGACTATAACTCTGCAGCCTTTACTTGTGTTAGACCTTCGTGCAAGCCTTGAAGGAGAGGTGCCCTCAGAGAATGTAAAATGCACTCATTTCGGGGAGACAACTCTTTGTTCAGTGGCCTTTTCAGATCAGTTGTGCAGTGGGAGAAGAAGGCAAGCCTCTAGTGCAGCACTTCCCCTGCACTCCTTCTTGGTCAGGGCTCCTACAGGATTCTGCCTTCTGACTGGAACCACACATTGGTATTTAATCAGCTGGAACTGAGAACTTCTCCTTACCCTGCCTGGAAGCTTTTTAGGTCCATGTTCAACATTGGTACCCCAACATTTGGAGGAAGGAGGCTCCAAGTCTCTCCCCCGAAATGGCGGTGCCTTGCCAGAGGCTGATAACCAGCCAGGCTTTGTCACAGCTCAGCTTTCGCATCCTCTTGGGCCACGATCAGAAGCACCAGTGTTTTAACACTATTAAAACTCTGCCTGGAGAAGTAAAATGATGAATTGTTTGATTGGCAAAGTCTGGTGTGCCTCTAGGAAAATAAAAAAGACACACAAGTCCTGAGTAGGGCATTGATTTGTGGTTTATTGAGCCTTTTTTTTCACTTTCCAGGCTTCCACCTCATCTGATACCTACCAGCACAAAAGCAGCTGTGCTGTGTGTTGGAGCAGTCAGCAGGACAGCCAGCATCGGAAGCCCGAGAAGTGAAGCAGGAGGTATTTATAATGCAAAACTTTTTTGCCAGCAGGAAGTCCTCAATTAGTCCTCAATTTTTAGTCCTCAATTTTTTCATGTTTGTGTAAGTGAAAGTTACCACCAGGGCATAGAACTCAAGGCAGAATGGACAATCAAGTAAAGAACCAGGCTGAAGAGGAGGAATGCATTACAGAGAACTGGGAGTTCTCCCTTGAAGACAAGTTCACTGAAATAAAAGAGGTTTAGCAAAAATAAAGGTTTGTAAATAGCAATGTAGCTCACCAGCATAACAGTGTACTCACAGAAATCGCAGATTTCATCACACTAAAGTAGAGCCTGGGAACTGCAGAAGGGGTCCCTTAACCTCACCTATGTTATCCTTAAATCTCAGTGCTAGCTCTCTCCATGGGGAACACTGCATCTATCCCATGGGACTCTTAATAAAGTGGAAAACTGAAATCGGTTTTTGCACTAAAGTGGCCTTATGATTTGGTACAGAAAACTCAAGCTGTTGCGTTTTGGTTGGTACTACTGAACAAAGACTGGTTTTTGGGTCTGCTTTTCTGGGGACAGGAGTGGAAGCTTTCCTCTTGAAGTACATTTAGAAAAGACCCTTTACCCCTCTGGTGGAATTCTGTGCCGTTTCCAGTCGCAAACCGCATCCCTGACTGCAGAGTTCTGCCAAATACCCTCAGTCTGCAGGCTGATACAATGGTCTGCAGTGTCTTTTTACTTTTATTTTTTCCACACCTCAAGAGGAGTGTCCTGTTTGTTTGTGGTGAGTGTCCTGAATTCTGGTCCTATTTTGGCTCTGTGCCCCTCAACTTGTCTGGTTCCAGCGTTTCCAGTGACCCTCCTGAGATTCTTTTCTTGCTTCAGGGTTTTTATCTCTTTCCCTGCCTTTCCATTAGCAGGAGCTAAATTCACCACCAACAGACACTGTTGAACTCTACAATGATTGGGTGTTTTGGGTCAGACAGCATCTCCTGCAGTTTTTGTGCCTGCGGATCCTTGTTGCAGTGGGGAGGCCCTGGAGCCTCCCATGTCCCCTTGCACTTTCTGGCACCGCTGTGACCCCGGCCCCATTCTTAGTGGGGGTGTTCAAACCTCACTAGCATGGGACAAGAAACCAAATTCATGGCAGAGATGGCTACTCCCCATGGGGCTTTTAGCTTTTGACCTGCAATTATTTTAATTAAAAATTATTATACATAATTTTTATTCTATGCCAGTGATGATTTCTTGGTTTTATTTTTTTTTTTTTTTCACTAAGATGCATGAGCTGGGCTCTGCATCCTTCAGGACCCTCTGGAAAATGCTGTGTATTTGTGTTTCAGCTGTGGGATGTCTTTAGCTGCCAGGTGAGATATCCCAAAGTCAGTGTTCCAGTTACCTGGGGAGGAAATGACAACACTTACCAGTCCTTTGTACAGCATTTAGGGTAAAGTGGAGATTTGGTTAAATAAGGCTAAAATTTTGGGTTGTCAATAGTAAGAGTATTTGGTAGAGCTCCCACAGTGTTAGAGATCCTCTGTGTCTTGTGAAAAAACAGGTGAGGACAAGGGGGGTTTGCTGCTGAAAACCTCCCTGAATAGACAACACCTGCTGAAAACCTCCCTGAATTTCTCTCCCCTGATTGGAGATCTACAACTATTTGGAGGCAGCAGCTGAGATACTGCTGACAATAAGGAGAGCTGCTCTGCCTCTATAGAAGGCTGGAGACAGTGCAGTAAACCTGACTGAGACAGGTTTGCTGCTGCTTATCTGTTGGCTTTATATATATATTATTGTTGGCTTTTTATATATTAGAGAAACCAATGTATATGTGAATGGGATTATCTCACAAGACATGGCAAAGTCGTAGAGCTCTTCTGTCAGTGGAGTTGTGGTAAATACTCTTAGGACTAATTATCAATTACTACTAATAAGCAGGAGCAGTTTCCAAGGGAAGCTGTTGTGCATGCCTGGTGCAAGGTGTTACTGACAAAGATCAATCAGTAGGAGCTCCAGTCCCAGCGGTGACGCTCTGGGGCTGTGGGACTGTGATTGTCACAGCAGCTCGGAATTGCTGCAAAAAGTTTCTGCTTCCTGGTGAAAAGCTGGGGGAGTTACTCACGTTTCTGCCAGTGCTTCCACTGTTTCCAAGCTGCCTCCAGCAGCAGGAACTCTGGAGGAAGCTGTAAGATCTCTGTTTCAGCACAGCTGCTTCTTTTTATTTTTTTTCCCCCTCAGCCAAAATTGAGCTTTAAAGAGGTGGCGTGTTGGGCATTTGAAGGCAGATATATTTTTGAGCGATAAAAGAAGAAACAGTTGTACTCAGCCCTGCACCTGTAAGCTGCAAACGTGGTTACTGAGGTCTTTTCAACTGTGCCTTTGCTGGTCAGGTTTTAGTGGTTTTCATCAGTGTATGAGGCCAGCTCTGTTTTCTGTGCTGGGTATCAATTTCCTCTGGAATAGAGAACCATGGCGATTGGTGAAACTACAAAATACAGGCAGCACGTGTGGATTTTTTTTTTAAAAGAATTTTCATGGCTTTTGAGTGCTGTTGCTGTTTTTGAGATGGGGATTAGGGGAGGGGATGGTTAAATTTAAAACCTGAGTTATTAAAAACCAAAACTGAGGAAAGGTAGGACTTAGCTGTGCAATGCTTTGCAATGCTTATCATCTAACAATTGGGAGGCCGCCTTTTTTTTTTTTTTATATTGGTGGGGAAATTACTGCTGAGAAGTTACCAGTCTCAAAGGTGGACTTAAAAACACTGAAAAAAGTCTTTCCAGCAGCTGACCTGGAGGTCGTGGAGCTCTCCTTGCACATGAGGGTTGTCCCCAGCTCTGGGGACTGCTGGCTCGCTGTGCTGATGTTTTAGATGTAGTGTGAGAAGTGCCTGAGCAGCAGCTCCTATATTTTTTGTTGATTTTGGGGCAGCTGTTTCTTCCAAGAGTTCTGTCCAGGCGGGAAGATTTTTCTCTTTCTTCATGAGCAACGGAATAATTCGGATTGTTGGCCAGGCTTGAACCTGGGCTGGCGAGCCCTGGTTTGGAGCAGAAATGCCTCCTGGTAAGAAATGTGCCATTTCTTCTACAGTAAAGTAGTGCTTGCTTTCGTCAAAGGCTGTTTCAGTCTAAAGAGCTGAGGGGCAGCAGCAGGGCCCTGCTCCTGAAAGGAGCTAAACAAAGAATCTTGTATTTTTGCCTAGTTTAGTAGTTTGTTTTTATTTGTTTTTGTAGTTTGCCTAAACTTTGTAACTTTCAGTTTATGGTTTAGCTTTACTTACTTGAATTTGCTTAAGCTTTGTAACTTTCAGTTTATAGTTTAGTTTTGCTTACTTGATTTTGCTTAAGCTTTGTAACTTTCAGCTTATAGTTTAGTTTTACCATGTAACTAACACTCAACATTCGTAGCTTTGTTTGAATTGCTATTTAGACCATTAGCTCGTAGTAAAACATTGAAAACAAGGGACTGAGAAAATGAGCAAAACTTGCCAGCTGTGGCTTGATCACAATGACCTAGGACCTTCAGAACATTAAATAAGTAGAGACCTGTCCAGACAAAAGAGTCCTGGCTTTTGCCTGGCTGGGGCTGATTGCCATGAGTCCTCCAGTGCCAAGATAAGAAATGGAAGAGTCAGCACAAGTGGATTGTGCAGGCACTAAAAACCGCCAGAATGAAGGTTCAATCAAAGGACATCATGAGGATGACGATGGAATCTTATAAAATTGAAGCAAGCGCCTCAAAACCCCCAAAATAAGCACTGCAGTTCCGAACATCAAACAGCAGAGGACAATCTCGCTCCACGAAAAACGTAAAGGACAAAAATCCAAGGAATTCTAAGCGACGTACCGACTACGTGCAAAGTGAGGAGGAGGGATTTGGGAGGGATCCGGGAAGCCTTTTGAATACTATAATGTGTATAAATCTGAGGGAGCAATGCGTAATCAAACTCGTTTGTGAAGGGACATCCCCAAAACGTTCCCGATGTTGGAATAAAGGAACGCTTTCCTAACTCTTTATGCTGTTCTTGTCTTTGAATCGCTCCTGCCCGGGGTGGCGGCTCCCGGCAGGGAGGGAGCCGGCGGCATCCAGGTGGGTGAAGCTCATACTCCCGGTGAGCCAAAACATACTTTCAGCCCTGTCGCTGCCGGTGAGGGTGCGTGTGGAGGGTGGCTGGGGGTGCCATCCTGGCAGAGCTGGGGTGATCCGGCGCTCCGCAGCCGCTCCCTTCCGCAGGGCGCATCTCTGCGGGCCGTGAGGCCGATCTGAAGCTCGCCAATGCTCAGGTCTCTGACTTCACCGCAGCCTTGGAGCCTGGCTCACGGGGGGTTTGTTTTACCACGTGGAGCCTGGCTGATGGGGAGTTTGTTTTCCCTCAGGCTGGGCAGTGGGATGACAGGCGTGGCTGCTTCTGGGTCAAACAGCCGGGGTTTTGGTGGGCAAAACACCCTCGGGGTGGTGCTTTTTTTGCTGTTCTGAAAGTGCAAAAAGGTAGAGCCTGGAGCTTATCCCGTCAGTGTCCTGCTGTCAAAGCCAGCCTTCATCTAAGCTCGGCTTTGCTTTGAAGTCCTGGAGTGAAATCCTGTCCCACTGCTGGCAGCGGCAGTGATGCTGCTGAATTAGGTAAGGTGAGGGCTCTGTTCCTGGTGTTGGTCTGGCAGGGTTTGCCTGCACTTTGTCACCTTCTTCCTGGCTCTCATGTGTTCTTGTGAACTGAGGAAGGTCAAGCACAGGTAAAATTAGAGCTCAGGACTATGAGCAAGCTGCTGCCTGCTGTCCTCATGAGTTTTTATGCTGAGACAATATAAGGTGAGACAACACCTTGCAGAAGCAAAGATTTCCAAATATTGGTGGGTACTGCAACTCCTTTGTAGTGCATGACTATGAAATGGTGCTTCAGGTCTTTCCCAAAGTCAGGAAAGAAAAGTCCTGACTTCTTGTTCTTAAAAATCTCAACTATTAAAATTTTATTTTGGCGTTGTCTCAAATCTAGCTGTGAGTTCTCTTTCTGGATTAGAAAGAAATAGGTCCTTCTGCAGTGCATCAATTTACTACTGACAAGCTGTGGTGCAGCACTAGATGTCAGTAATGCTTTATCAGTGTCTCTGTCAGCCCTTACAGGTTTTATTTGCTGCTGGCTTTTGGCGCATGATTCCTTTTCTTTATTCCATATTTTCAAGAATAAACACATACAAATACACTGTCCTTCAAAACTCTATTTTCTCTTACTTTGCTGTCCTTGGTGAATAACTATCATAGGTCACTGACTTTCAAAAATAACATGTTTTCTGACATTTCCCTAGATCATGCATAGGCTTTTTGGTTCCTACTGTATAAAAGTTGCATCTGGGCTCATAACTTGGCAAATATCGCTCTTGTCAAAATTGCTTATTACAATTCAGGTGTGAGAGTTTCAAAAATGATTCAAATACTACCAAAGGACATTTTATTCGTAAAAAGATACCCCAGGTCTAAAGGCTCTGGTTTAGCTGCTTGTGTTTATTAAACTTACACTAGACCAGTGCCAGCCAGGTGCTTCAATGACGTGTTCTTTAGGAAAGCAAACATAAAAAGGTGGTGGCATAATTGCTTGAAAGACTCAGATTTTTCTTCTTAAAATGCTGTAGAGCAGAAAACACATTTTCATGGTGATCCTAGACTGTTTCCAGTTTCATAATTCTTATTAAAAAGTGCTGTGGCTAATGTGACAGAAGCCAGATAATACAGCCACTTCCCATCCCTGGCCAAGTTGGTCAGGGCTTGGAGCAACCTCATCTAATAGAAGGTGTCCCTGCCCATGGCAGAGGAATTGGAACAGGATGATCTTTAAGGTCCCTCCCAACCCAAACTATTCTGGGATTTTATGATTCTTGCTTCTTCTTCCTTGGAAATATTTAACAGATTAACATAAAATTTCTAACTCCAAATTTCTGTTATTGGAAGAGCTTCTGGAGATTGTTGTTATTTCTCAAGGACATGCTGCTGTAAAAATGCAAACATATGTTTGACTTCAGAATGGAGTTAAAAAAGTAAGTATGTCTCATGTTTACTCTTGTTTTCTTCCCTCAAATTCACTGTAGGCTCTCAGGGCAGTTGCTGTCCTTGGGTGGTTGGATGCTGGGCAGTGTGTGGAGTTCCCATCCCAGCTGTGCCTCTTGAATGCAGCACTTTCACAGTGTGGGGAGGAGAGATGTAAACTTAAGAAAAAAAAAAAAGGAAGCTGTATATAGAGGGAGTTTGGTAAGCTCATCAAACACACCAGAGGAATCTCAATCACAGAATGAAACTTTGAAAATTTCTAATTTTCCCAATACACCAAGAGCTGTAATCCTTACAATAATCTGTGCATGCACTGGATTTAATGAGATGGAAGGGCATTCTTAATTTCTCTCAGTACAAGAACTGGGAGTGTAACACAAAGTAGCTGGCAGGTTTGGGGCAAAAAAAGAATGTCTTTTACACAAAGTTCAGTGAAACTGGAGAATTCATTCCTACTGGGGGCTGTAAAAGTTTGTCTGCTGGAAAAGGGCACAAAAATTGATGTTAGGTAAAGACAGGTCAGGGACAAGAAGTCCAGGTATTGCTAAACCATGGAGCAGGGGATGCAGTGCAAAGGCCCTGGTGGAGACTGCATGGGGAGGAGCAGATGCTTGTCTGGTACGTGGAGGGGTATCAAGCCTGGAAGCTGAGACAGCAGGTCCCTCTGTCCCTACCACTAGTCCTGCTTTTTGTCTTTAAGTAAAGAAACAATAAAATTTTTGTGAGAATAAGCATCTGGGAAGAGATTCCTGCCGGCAAAAACAAGTTTCTCCTTCTTACTGGAGATTAGGGAAAAACAACACGCTGGGACACAACTCCAGGGGAAGCTGTCCTGCATGGAGAACTTCTTATTTTTTATTAGGATTAGTAAATTAGTGCAAACATAAAAAAGAGGAAATTAACAGCTCTGAATAAGGGAATGCTGCAGTTTAAAGAAGTGTTATAGTAAATTCCTTACTTGTGCAGTGTAGGTGTGCACATCTTATCTACGCTCCTTATGTTATTGATTTTAAGATGGAAGATGAACTGTAATATTTGCCTTTGTGACAGCTCTTTGCCTTTCCTTTGGGAGCTGTGTTATTGTGGTTGGATGCAGCTGTTGCTCCAAGCCAGCTGCTGGCCCAGAGAGGAAGTTTCCTCCTACTGAAATACCTGTGAGCAACGTAGGACTTTTAATCCATTTATCTCTGTTCCTGAGATTGCTTTTTGAAACGGTATTTCTGTCTACTTGGCTTGCTTTGCTCTTCCAGATGTGTGGGCTCGTGTCTTTGTGTTTATTCTTGATTGGCATCTGTTATGGTCTGTACAGATTAAGAGCTGTGGAAAACCACTGGGATGTCTGTGGTATTGTGGGACAGTGTAGTGTTCTCCACTGCAGCCTCAGGTGACAGAGTAATTAATCCAGGGATGGGTGTTTCTCCTTCACCAGGCAGCTTTAGGCATCCTCAGGAAATATTTCTTTAAGGACATAATTAATTTTAAGGAAATAATTCATGTGAATATGATGTAAAATGTCTGCAGAAGCTCCCTAACAGATTAACTTATTCTCAGAAATTTTAGTGCATAAAATGTTTTTTCAGTACCTTATCACTAGGGTATGAGACACTTTCTGGGGACAAAATACAGCTAGTTGCTTCAAGTCCTTTTAATTAATTTTTTTTTAAATGGCTTTCTAGTAAATTGAAATGGCTTTCTAGTAAAATGAAACTCTCTTGGTTCATGAGTGCAGCTCTGTTTTGCCAGTGGGTAGGGTCAGAGACACAGACACCAACTTAAGGAACAGTATAATTTATTTTAATGCAAAACTGCAAAGAATCACAAAAAGATAACCTAAGCAATGCACATAATCATTAGCAAAGAATTACAAAAGGATGAGCTCGGCAATGCACCACATCATTACCATGAAAGAATGCCCGTAGTGATTAAGAGAGACACATCACCAGGTAGCCGAGTAAAGATACAGCATCCAAGTCTGAGAAACATCAGCTGGGGGGGCCACAGTGAAGGACTGGAGAACCACACCCAGTAATTGGGAACTCCTGCTGTGCATCCATCTCTGCAGGCCATGAGGCTCCCCCCACTTTGCTGGGACAGTAGCCCAGCTTTTATAATGTTCAACAAATAAGCTGACATAATTTTTAATTTCCTTCTCCTGCTGGCTTTCTCCGAAAGCCTGCCCAGGACTCAAGGAGGAACTAAGGGGTTCCTTTGATCCTATACCCCCCTAGGCAGGCCAGATGTGGCCTTATCCAGTTTCTAGATATGGAAAGGTAAATACGTGTTTTGCCAATAAATGAACACATATAACAATACTTTGTTAATGACTGAATCTATATATAACATTTGGTTGGAAGGTTCATCTAGAGATCAACTTTGGCTCAGGGCCTGGTGTCCAAGCCTTAATACTCAGGGTCTATCAAGTAATATTACAAAAATGTGCTCAGCTGGTGTTGTCTGCAGAAGACAATGTCACATTGGACTTTGCAAGCGTGGGGCTTCCCTCTGCTTTGCACTGCAAGAGAAGCAAAGCAAGCATGAAGAATACAGATGTGTTTAGAAAGTAAAGGTGACAGGCAGAGGAACTGCAAGGAACATTATTTCCTGGGGAGTCCCTGAGCAGGCTAGAGAAGCTTGGCAAAGGAAGGCTTTATAAAATATTCCTGTCCTATGTTTTCAGCAGAGTAGTGAAAGACTGTGCTGTGTTGTGTGCAGGGGGCGAAGGGGTGGTAAAGTGTCACCCTCCTTTTTGGCTGGGATCCATGAGCGTGGGGTGGTGGTTGATGGCTCCCCAGACTGTTCCCATGTGTGCCTAACAAGTGGGTGAGGAATGTGGGAGCTTTAACTTTTGATTTTTTCCTTTCCTTTTCCTTTTTTCTCTCCTCTCTCCCCGAAGAGCTCATGACTGTGGTATGGGGTCCCAGATCTCCAGATTCCCATCAGAGGGAGCTATGTCACTGTTGGGAGACTGACAAAACTGTGTTTTAAACCTTCAAAATCTTGTTGCCTGCTTGCACCGCAGTTGTACAACAGCTCTGTCATGCTCTACACCAGCCAGTGACAAAAGGGTGACTCTGTGACTCTGCCCAGTCTAAATTACTGGCCAGGGTTTGCATCCCTTGGCAAAGACAGCTCTGGGGGCTGTTTGCAGCTGCTGTTGTTTTAAGACCACCAAAGCCTGTGATCTAGAAGAGAAGCTTTTAGCTTCATTCTCTGTGCTGAACCCCAATACAAAGTCAGTCTGTCTCCTGGGGAATAGGCAAGGTGATTTGTGATGTAGCTGAGTGCAGTTTTTATGAGATTGTTATGAGCTTCTCCTATTAAACACTTGCTCTGTTTATAGGAGTTTATGGACAGACACACTGGTCATGCAGAAATGGTTTTTTGTAGTGGAAAAGAGCTGAGAAACAAACTACTACTACTACTACTACTACAACTACTACTACTACTACTACTACTACTAAATTGTGTAAGGTGGCTGGAATAAACTAGCCATAAAATAACCTTAAACAAAACGTGAGGCCTGCTGTCCATTACAGACAGGTATGTGTGACACACGGAATATGTGTGTGTTTCTGTGTGTTGTATGCACAGTCTCTCGCAATTCAAGCGGCTGTACGTGGGAGAGGTGGCTGCCACCCAGAGCCACTGTCCTGTCTCAGCCTGAGCACAACTGCCACCACCAGCCTGCCAAAGGGTCAGGCTTAAACCAGGGGAGCAGAGCCTGGAGTGATGTACTCTGTTATTGCCTGGCACCAAAGGTGGGCACTCTTGATCCCTGCCTGAGGAGAAATGTGCTGTCACTTTGAAAGACAGCTGGACTGGGGTGATGGGAACACTTGTGCAATTTTATTGTCCACCTGGAAGTGCACATTGCTGTCCAGGCACTGTGGGCTGCTGTCAAATACTGACCAAAACGGAAGAAAAAGGTTAGAAAAGCCAATACAAATGTGAATCTAGGCAAAGGAATTTCCACTTTGGGATCCCACTGTTTTTTGTGTAATCTGGTGTTGCTTCATTTAAGGTGTTCTCGTGGAAAGCTGGGTGTGTTCTGCGGCTTTGCTCAGTGGCATCAGCTAAACCAAGCTTTGCAGCTAAAGGACAGGAAAGTATCTTTAAAAAAACTTTTAAAACTCTTTAGTTACTCTATGTTTACAGAATATCCCTAAAACAAGTACAATTTGCTTTTTCTATGTGATTATTTCCAGTGGTGGGAATTGGATCAGGTGTTACTGTTAAGTGAGGGCTTTTCAGCTTTTCATTCCTCCTAAGGGAGTGAAGACAGGGAAAGGTGACAGGCTCTACCATTCCCAAAAATAAATAGTAGCACTTCCAGGTAAGGACAGTAGAAAGTTGCAAAGTGATAAATCTGTATGATATTGATGTCAAAAGCTTAAAAAGATGAGCATTGTGGATATGAAGAAGGTATCATATACTTGAATTAATCTGTACAAACAGCTATGTAATTGAGTTGTGCAAAGTTATATTTTACAATCAGATAGTGTTAGCTTTACAGGTTGCTAGCATGAGTATCTGGTTGCCTGGTGCTAATAAAGTGGATTGTATAGATGTACCTATGTAAGTAAGAATTTAATGTACCTGAGAGTGATTTCAGTGAAGTTATTCACTTATTCTTCTCACTGTTTTTTCCTCAGTTTGTCCCCATATATTAAACAGCAAACAGGAGTTGAAGCAACCAGTCAGCTGAATTTTTAAAACAGGAAATGAAAGTAGAATTCTTCTACAAGTTCTTAAATTGTTTCCTGAAAGCTCAGCTTCATCCTGTTCTCCAAAATAGGACCATGAATTTTAAAAGGCTAAGTGGTCTTGTTTCAGATCTCTTAATGAGTTGAGAATAGTTTGAGGTTTTTTTTTTCTGAGTTTTTGTAAAATAACTTTAAAGGAAAGAATCTTTTCAAATTTGTGATGGTAGAGCCCCCTAATGGGCAGGTCTGGCCACTCTGGAGCCGTCATGGTCTAAGCAGGTGCTGCCAATACCACTGAGATCTCCCTGATGTTGCCACCACTGCTAATTGAAACTTTTTTGTCATATTGGGAAAATGAGATGAGTTGTGGTAATGCATGGTGGTCAGGAATGAAAAAGGAGAAAAGTTGTTGAGAAACCCTTGTCTTAGTGCTAGAACCTCAAATGAGGGGTGCCACGTTTATGTATGATTTATAAGAAGATAGGGCTGTTGAAGTTAAATGTTACCTGATTCTTTACTCTGACACTACAGGCAGTAATTTCCAAGGTCATATCTAGGACCCCCCAGCATTTCTGGGCACAGCTCTCTCGCCTTTACCCTGTTCCTCCTGGTTTTGTTATACGTGAACTTGTCCTCCCTTTGGTGAGGCTTTCTTAGAGCTCCTGGTGTGCTTTCTTACAGCTCCACCAGAAGGAACACCAGGTCCTCAACTAACAGGCTTCCCCTGGCTCTGCTTGGGGCTGTCTTCAAAAAAGGGCCACAAAAAGCTCTGTCATCACTTCTGCTTCCAGGAGAGATTGTGGGATCTTTGTCTCTGGAAGAGTCTTTATCAGAGACAGGATATAGTCTGTGTGGAGGTACCTTGAGGTGCTTGGAATGGTGGGGAAAGGGGCGGGCTGGGCTCCATCTTGGTGGGGCAGCAGCCTGCCCCCATCCCCCCGTCCCAGCCCTGCTGTACCTGCCCATCGAGAGACACGGGAGGCCTTGGGGTCACCTTACTGACCCCTGAGTGGCCGAGACACGAGAGGTCCCACCTGGGGGGCAGGTCTGGGGGCGGAGCCCAGGGTTTAAGAAGCCATCACCAGAGGGCTTGCTCTCTGCTTCACCTGCCTTCATGGGGGAGAAGTTCATCGCTGGAACCAGGTGTTGGTAGCTATGCTTGTTTTTCTATATCTGTCCTGTTTTCCTCCCTTTCTTTTTTCCCTAACTTTCTTCTCATGGAACATAGCATTGGATGGGCTGTAAGGTTTTCTGTGTTTAATGGGCTGTGTTTATGCCGGGAAAAGTGATCTTGTGTACCCTTTACTCTTTTGCCAGTGTCCCCTAATTTTCTGTAGTTCTGCCAGTAAAGTTTTGTGTGTTACTTTTACCTCTTGGGAAAATTTTGGCTGAATTTTCTCTTTGCGCCTACCCAGAGAAGAGAACCTTAGTTCAGTCCCGGGTTTTTGGGTAGCCCGGGGCGTGACAGTCTTTCACTGGGGGGGGGGACTTTGCCAGTGATCTCCTGTGTGTAGTTTCAGAGATGAGCATCCAGTGGAGGTGGATTTACACCAAGCAGTAAATGTTTGTTTGGTCAAACTTAATGTTTATGAAAGATGAAGCACAGTATTAGCATGTGCCATAGTGTGTGCTCTTTCCAAACCTGGATGAGTTTGTCGGGAAGAGATTCAGAGTTTCAGTCACCTTTTCCTGTGACTGGTCTCAGGTAGGACAGTTTGTAAATGCTGGTTCTCAAAACCATAGGAACACATAAAGCGTCTGAAACCTTCCATTAGCCTTCAGATAGTGGTTACAAATTTTACTGTGAATTTTCCTTAACTTGGTCATAAAGTTCTCCAGTATTGGAGATGTAATTTAATAAACTGCAATGTTAAAGTAAAATTGCTTGAATAAAAGAAGGTAGATAGAGGAGTTCCTGAAGGAGAATAATCCAGCAGTACTGAGACAAACAAGAGGTCACTGCCCTCATGGGAGGAAATGGGGTGGATTGGGGAGGAGATTTTTATGCTGTGAGGCCAGTGCTTGTTTTGAAGTGAAGGGCAGGAAGTGGTTAGTGATGTACAAACTGTGGCAGAAAGGAATGTAGAAACGAAGTAAATTCCCTGAGTAGAACACGTGCAGTCCAGAGAGGCCTCTGATTCACGAGGCAAAGGAGGGCTGTGCTGATAAGGGCACTTGTGCTGACTCGTGAGAGAATCTGGCTTTGTCCTTGATTTTGCTGTTAACCTCACACTTCTGTGTTTTTCTCCTTTCATCCTCTGCCTTGTGTATTTAGACTGTGTTTCTTTGGTGCCAGGCCAGCCTGCTGGGGAGAATGTGTTCCTTCGAGGCCTTGGCTGGGAACAGCAGGCACTGCTGTCATAGAAATAAATAATCTTCAAAATGCAGGGGGAAGCTGTAGAGGATGTGATGGAGGTGACACTCTTTGGTGCCATTTTTGCTAAGCTGGCAGCAGCGTTCTGGATATAAAGAATTTTTTTTTTTGAAAGCAGCCTGCTGTGCCGGAGGGGGAATCGAGGGCAGCAGTAGACATTTGGAAGAGGCTTGATAGTGTGGTGGCCAGCAGGACAGGGTGGTGAACCAGCCTGAGTGTTCCTGCAGCCAGGAGAACGATGGGGCTGTGCTAAGTTTAAGTTTCTAAATGAATTCCTGCGTGTGAATGTAAGCGTGGAAAGGCTCACTCAGAAATGGTGCTGTTTTAACGGTTTTAGATCTGCTAATTGCTGGGTATGAGTCAAGAAGATTGGAGTCTTTGTTAGATTCAAGCCTACCTCTCTGTAGTGATATCCTGACACAACTAAACTTGAAGACTTTTGTGTTATACACAAAAGAAAACCAGCTACCTCATCAGAAATGACTTTTGAAAAGAAAAGTTTAAAAAGCTGGTTTGTTGTAACTTAAAAAAGCAGAAAATACCTGTGGGTAAGGAACCAAGCAAACACATGCACCATTATCAAAAGAAAAATGAAATGTATGTTCCTTGAAGCAGAGATTTTTAACTTGAAAAGAATGCTTTATTTGGAACAGAACAAGGGGAAGAGGAGCAGCCTGGTGTGGGCATCTCCTGTGGTCAGACACACATCCTTGTCCTGGTGGTGATGTGGGCCAGGTGGAGCTTCCTTACCTGGGATGAACACGTGTGGAGGGTGTGGCTTTAGTGAGGGCACGTCAGTGATTCCCCAGCCCCTGTGAAATTCGTGTTGTTCAAGACATGCATTTACCTTCCGCTTGGAGAAAATGGGCCCAGAGAAAACTAACACAACTTCTTGTACTAAGGCTGAAGATGCTCATGCAGCAGCTCATGGTCATGGTGACCAGCCCTTTCTTGCTGTGGGAGCCTGAAATTTTAAAGCTGTTTTACTGTTGGGGTCTTTCTGTACAGCAGAACAGGCTTTCCATAAAGCACAGAGCAGGTTTCCTGACAGCGACTGCAGAAAATATCACTGGGAAATGTAGCCTGAGGGTCTGAGTACTCTGGGAGTTCTTCATGTCAGTGTTCTTTCCAGAAAAAAGCTATTAATTTTGGCTCTTGACTTTGCTCATGTTCATTAGGCAGATTTTGTGCCCTGAAATGTGTGCTATTGAACCAGAGAAGAGTAAGAAAGGTCAGCGGGGAAAACCTGTGAAGACTGAAAAAAATTAAAACTAGTAAAAGCAGAAAAGTAGTGCTGAGGTGGGGGAGCTGGCTGCTGTTTCTGGTACATTGTTGTAGCAGAAGTTTTCACGAGAAGGGGTCTAATGTTATTTTCCCCTCCATTTTGTCATGCTTCCCCTCTTTCCTGTTTGTGCTGGGTGTATTTGTGCATGTATGTGCAGATAGGAATCAGAAAACTCCTTTGAAATCTGCAACTGTTTTCTGATTGGAGTTGATCAAACCCAGATTTCAGTGCACTTCTCTGTAAAACAAACTAAATGCCCCTGAAAATATTTTCATTCACTGAGATAGAGCCAAGAAAGTGGTTTGTTAAGTGTTGGTGAAGTATCCAAAATGATCAGGTTCTTATCCAGCTCTCTTACTGTGATACAAATGAGGCTGAACAGTGATATTGCCACAGAGGGGCACAGGGATGGGACATGGGTTCTGTGTGACACTAGATGGTGCTCCATATCCACACTGGTGTCACTGGCTGCTGGGGACACCCTCCCTAATTCCTTTGGCAGTCTTTAAGGCTTTTTAACCTGTATCACCTCTAGTCATGATCAGGTAGGACAGAGTTTGTTGCTCCGGAAAGTATAATTGGTAGAACCCAAATCCAAATACTCAAATGAGACCACTTGAGGTATATCCTACTATCTGTGAATCTTAAAGTACTTTTTTGAATATTAACTCATTTGACTGGGTGATCGTGAAACTTAAGTGAGCAATACATCGGCTTTATTGATTATTAAAAGAAAGCACACTTAAATTTATTGAGTGCTGGAGGTCATGTAGTAAGGCAGTGACAGAGTTTGGAGTAAAATCCAGGAGTGCTGGCCACCTCGCAGTGGGAGGCGATTGTCTTGCACCA